>LR738713.1:291914658-291984197 GCA_902687465.1 Secale cereale
TCACGCTCGGTCTTGTTAGCTGCTGGTGTGTACTGTAGCACTCAGCGCTCCCGAGAAAGAACTCAATACAAACCACAAAGCAGGAGTAGGGTTTTACGCATCCGTGCGGCCCGAACCTGGGTAAACTGCTCGTGTGCTTCGCCTCGATCTGCTCTTCGTGCGATCTCCGCCCCCGCCGAACCGAAAGGGACTCGGTCCGCCGGTCCCATAGGTGCCCGTGGACCAGTTTCCCCGACAGTATGTGTTGGTAGGGTTAGGTATGTCAAATGCGTAGCGAAAGTAGGCGGTAGTGGTGGAGTGGTGGATGCGGCGGCGGAAGCGGCGGCGGAGAAGAACTGCAAAAATGTAGTTTCCTCAAGGTTGGCCAGATGATCCGGGAGGGTGGCCAGATGATCCGGGCTCCGTTCGTCTGGGTGATCCGAGGGGGGAGGGGTGGTTGGATGATCCGGGTGGGTCAACTCGCCCGGGATGAACTCGGGGAAAACTTGAAAAATCGGGGGGGGGGAGAATTTTGTGCGGATTTTGGGCGGATTTGAGGGTGGAGAAGCTGGGGGAAAGGTAGATCCACTTGCTACACAGCTAATCCATGGATCAAAATCAACAAAACTTCATCAAAACACACAAATCACAAAATTATTTGGTATGGCTATTTTTGAGGGAATTTTGGAAATTGGACGGAAAACAACAAAATCAAGCTAGAAAACAAGGTGTGGGACTCCAAATTCGTGATCAACCAAGGCTCATGATACCATATGATGCGGGGCTAACCCGATTCTAAGACAATCTTTCACAATTGGAGGTGAATCCCACGATGAACAGGAAGAACACGAGAGGAAAACGCGAGGGGAACAAGAAGAAAACACTCAAATCAACAAGTTTAGATCACACATATGCTAGATCCGAGAACACAGAGAGTGATATACGATCCACGATCAACTAGGAACGATACAAGGTAACGAGGTCATCTCCGACAGGAGGTCTTTAGCCCACGAGGGATCATCCCATGAGGGGTCTTGAATCCACTTGGGGGGTCTTCTCCGTAGAGGCCGTGGTCTCTCGAACGAGAAGAACCAAGAGGATGAGCAAAGCTCTATCTCACAAATGAGCTAAACCAGTGCTAACCCTAGAAAGTGTGGGTGGAGTAGTATATATAGGCTAGGAGGGACGAAGGGGTATGATACGTCTCCAACGTATATATAATTTTTGATTGTTCCATGCTATTATATTATCTGTTTTGGATGTTTAATGGGATTTATTATACACTTTTATATTATTTTTGGGACTAACCTACTAACCCAAGGCCCAGTGCAAATTGCTGTTTTTTGCCTATTTAAGTGTTTCACAGAAATGGAATATCAAACGGAGTCCAATTGGAATGAAACCTTTGGGAGGATCGTTTTTGGAACAAATGCAACCCAGAAGACTTGGAGTACACGCCAGGGAAGCCACGGGGTGGCCACGAGGCAGGGGGCATGCCCGGGGGGGGGGGGGGTAGGCGCGCCCCACCCTCGTTCCCCCCGTAGCTCCACCGACATGCCTCTTCCTCCTATATATATCCATGTACCCTGAAAACATCAGAGACCACCACGAAACCCTAATTCCACCGCTGCAACCTTATGTACCCGTGAGATACCATCTTGGGGCCTGTTCTGGAGCTCCACCAGAGGGGGAATCGATCACGGAGGGCTTCTACATCAACACCATAGCCTCTCCGATGAGTTTTGAGTAGTTTACCAGAGACCTTTGGGTCCATAGTTACTAGCTAGATGGCTTCTTCTCTCTCTTTGGATCTCAATACAAAGTTCTCCTCGATCTTTTTGGAGATCTATTTGATGTAATTCTTTTTGCGGTGTGTTTGTCGAGATCCGATGAATTGTGGGTTTATGATCAAGATTATCTATGAACAATATTTGATTCTTCTCTGAAATCTTTTATGCATGATTTAAATATCTTTGCAAGTCTCTTCGAATTATCAGTTCGGTTTGGCCTGCTAGATTGATCTTTCTTGCAGTGGGAGAAGTGCTTAGCTTTGGGTTCAATCTTGCGGTGTCCTTTCCTAGTGATAGCAGGGGCAGCAAGGCACGTATTATATTGTTGCCATCGAGGATAAAAAGATGGGGTTTATATCATATTGCATGAGTTTATCCCTCTACATCATCTCATCTTGCTTAAAGCGTTACTTTGTTCTTATGAACTTAATACTCTCGATGCATGCTGGATAGCGGTCGATGTGTGGAGTAATAGTAGTAGATGCAGAATCGTTTCGGTCTACTTTTGACGGATGTGATGCCTATATACAATGATCATGCCTAGATATTCTCATAACTATGCGCTTTTATATCAATTGCTCGACAGTAATTTGTTCAGCCACCGTAGAAATCTGCTATCTTGAGAGAAGCCACTAGTGAAACCTATGCCCCCGGGTCTATCTTCTATCATATCAATCTTCCATCAACTATTTATCTTTACTTTACTTTTATTTTGCAATCTTTACTTTCAATCTATAAAACAAAATACCAAAAATATTTATCTTATTATCTCTATCAGATCTCACTTTTGCAAGTGCCCCGAGAAGGGATTGACAACCCCTTTATCGCGTTGGTTGCAAGGTTCTTATTGTTGTGTAGGTACGAGGGACTCGCATGTAGTCTCCTACTGGATTGATACCTTGGTTCTCAAAAACTGAGGGAAATACTTATGCTACTGTGCTGCATCACCCTTTACTCTTCAAGGGAAAAACAACGCAAGCTCAAGAGGTAGCAGGGTACATGGGCATCGGCCCAAAGTCATGCACGCAGGCACTATCCGGATGATCCGGATGTTGGTACGGATGATCCAGGCTTCAGGAGTCCGGATGATCCGGGGCGGCGTCCGGATGATCCGGGCATGTCTCTTCTGTAGCGGGGGGTCCGGATGTCCGGGACCTGGTTCGGATGTCTGGGCGCGTCCGGATGATTCGGGCGGTGGTCCGGATGGTCCAACTTCAGCGAGGGAGCTTCGGGTGTCGGGCTGCGCATTAGTCGGATCGTCCGGACTGGGGTCCGGATCATCCGAGCTTTGTCCAGATCGTCCGGGACGTTGTCCGGATCGTCAGGCCAGTCACGGACTTGGCCGTTTTCTCCTCCTCCTTCGTGCTCGTCATCCTTATTCGATTCTTCTTGCTCCTTAACTTCTCAATGGCCATCCTCGAGGTACCTGAGTATGCATAGAGTTTCCGATGAGGATAGTAGCCATGTCTCATGTGAATCGAGAGGGAGTTGAGAGAGGAGTGAAGTCACCTCGGCTTCGAGAGCTCTTGCACGAGCACGGGTCATGGGTCCACCTGGTACTTGGTGAGGCATTGATAGGTCCATGGGGATGACCTTGGGATGCTCCGCATCAGGTTAGCAGCAAGAGAAACACACAATATGATCCATCAGACTACTAAGAAGTGGCGGTGGTGTTGTGGAAATTCACAAATCCGTCAAGCGAATCTCAACCTCTGACCAGTTCTTACGCAGCAGCAGGTGGTAATCGGCAACCATTATAGTCAAAACTCTCAAAGCTTGGACAAAGCGATAGCCAAGTGGTGTCAAACGCACGATGTAGATATATGTGGAGTTGGGAAGACTTATGATATCGTAGCAAAAATGACAGCAATAATCAATTCAGAGATGCAAAGGTGAATAAACGCTCAATGACAGTATTATGGTCCTAGGCTAGACCGTACTAGATATGCAAGCCTAGAACACTAATAAAATCACAGCACTGCACGTAATCAAGGGAAGAGCACTCTTTTTTTTGGCGCCTCTGTTTTCTTTTTCCGCTTTTTTTTGCTGAAAAACACTATAAAGGTGAGTGTCTCAAAACTCCTCCCAAATCAAAATAATAGGATATGCATGCATTTTTTTGATTTTTTTTCGAAAATCAGGGCAGTGACGACCAAAAAGTGCGACAAAAATCACTATGATGGCGAGTGTCTCAATAGACTCAGAAAAGCCTAAAAACAAGATAGGGGGAAATATTTCCACCTGCCGAAATTTTGGCCTAAAATCTGCCCGGGGGTCTCCTGTCTTTTTTTCGAGACCTACGCAGTCAAGCAAAACACGAATCCGAAACTAGATGGATGTCGAGAACAAACCTAATATGAAAAGAACTCGGATTGGTGGTGGATATATGGTCGTAGGATATGGCAGCGGTGGTAGGATATGGCAGGCGGTGCTAGTATATGGCAGCGGTGGTAGGATATGGCAGCAGTGGTGGTATATGGCAGCGGAGATGAATTTGATACAGCGGCGGCATCACAACCTGTGAATAGAACTTGAAACTCTAAAGAACTAGACGCTAAGACCAGCAACTCGACACGACGATGCAACCGCAAATTCAACTAAGCAAACACGAAAAATATTATACAATGGCTCAGACTGGTTTGGATATGATGAACTAACCTAATTTTTTTTTGGCTTTTTCGTGGACTGTAGTTATGAAGAACATACTCGATCTAACTATGAAAAACTGGAAAATCCAACCGAGCAACCTGGAAATCTGATACCACTTGATAGAGGCAAAGGTGTCCCGTCTTTCGATGAGATGGTGATTATCGTTTTCGAAGGAGTAAACTTTGACGATCCGACTACGAACATGCGAAGATGTCGTGATAGAGGCAAAGGTGTCCCGTCTTTCAATGAGAGGTTGATTATCGCTCTCGGAGGAGTAGACTTTGATGATCCGACTACGAACGTGCGATGACATCGCACCTTATCAATCACTAAACCAACTCCGAGAGGTTATTGACCACGCCGGAGCACGATCAACCTGACCACGAGGGTCTATTTCCTGCAACCAAACGAAGAACAAGCAAGAAAGTGAGATTTCAATGTGGATATTGCGAATTTAAGATGAAATCTTTATTGATCAAGTGTGGGGGTGCCTTTGTCTGGTCATTGAACACAAACGAAGTGCGCGAAGTTGCAGCTATGTCGACCTTTAATCTAAACAAAACACAATGTCTAAACGATGCCCTAAGGGCTATATATATGGAGGAAGAGAGGGGGGGCGGGGGGATTTCGTGGCCCTTGGAGGAGGGGTCCGAAACCGACCCTAACTCTTGTTTCCCCACATATACGGACTCTAAAAACAACCTATACTCTAGTATTTCGAAATTATATGGGCATGGCCCAATTATAAGGTGACGCAGCATCTATAATAGCCTTTGGAAGAAATTTATGAAGTGGCATCTTGTATATTTCATCCAAGGCTTCATGCACTCATTATGGTGGCTTCAAAGTCCCGAAATCACCACTTGTAACTCCGTTCTTGTTCCCCTTGCGCATGCCATCATCTCCATGCTTGATCTTGCTCCAATGTTCATCCTTCTTGTCCAAGCCAGGCCCTTCATTTGTAAGCAAGACAAATGTATCCAATTTAGGCATCCTCATATTCTCATGAATATTAGAATCATTACTAAGAAACGAAAGTACCCGGTAATTTAATTGGCGTGCGCCAGCTGTGGTAATTGGTCCAGTGTGTATAGCAACAGGGGCTGTGGGTGTAACAATGGTATTGATGACCTCATCATATACTTATTCGTGTGCCTTGCAGAATCACAGGCCAACATATGTTGATGTCTCAAAACGACAGGTAATACCTTTCAATTTTCCAAATGATTAATAACACACATTAATGAGGACACAAATACCTTGCATACGACCAAAAATATTGCATACATGCATATTTGTGAGGTGATTTCTAATGCAAACTATGCAATAATTTATTTATGTTATCCAGGACAAAAATACTTCATAGACTTTTGTGCCATGTCTAATTGCAGATGTATGGGACATGTGTACAATCCACATATGAAGAAAATGAGAAGTTTAGGTGGTGTTCAAAAAGTCCTCTCACGTCACTTTTGGCCCAAGAGAAGATAGACTCCAAGTCTCTCACGTTCTGGACTCAGATTCGGACTACACAGATATACTTGACTCAACATGCCAAGATCTCTTTCCGGACTCCAAATTGGGTGATTCTTTTTTGCTGGAAAGTAGATTTCGATCACTTTCCAATCCAATTGGATTCACCTTCAAATTCATCCGGAGTGTTGAGTTATGGACGAAACAATCTGACGTTGCAGCAGAATCCGAGTCAAACTACAAGTCCAAAGGTGTTGCATCACCTCCACTTGGGCCCATGAGCCTTGTACGACCTAGGGTTAGTTTTAGGCTGCCTTGGGACGTCCTCCCACATTCTTGGCCGCCAACCATGGCTCCTATATAAGTAGATCCATCTAGTAGCTTTTCCCTTGGGATTTGTCTAGTCAAAAGTTAGCCATTGCAACTTTTTGAACTATGTTTGTGTCCAACGACCAGACCAAGACCGCTTACGGATTCCCACCTTTATCAATTCTGCATCTATATTTGCAATATTCAAATTGCTTTATCATATTCTTGCTTTTTCTTTGATTTCATGCAGGAATATACCTTCATGGTCATGCTGATCGTGCTTCTGGCATCGTCAGTAACCCGAGGAGATTGGTTTAGCGATTGCTAAGGCGCAACGTCGTGCACATTTGTAGTCGGATCTTCAAAGTCATTCTTCACCAAATTGATACTTATCTTCTCATCGAAAGATCGGGCCCCTCGCCTCTATCAAGTGGTATCAGTTTTCAGGTTGCTCGGTGAGAGTTTCAAGTTTTTCATATATTAGATTTATTTTCTTACCTATTTTCCAAGAAAAATAACAAAAAAAGTTAGATCTATTCATCCTTTGTCCAAGCCCGCCTGAGCCTTTGCAATTTCATTTTTATTTCTTGCATAGTTGAATTATCGGTTGGATCGTCGAGTCGAGTTGCTGGTCTTAGTTTCTAGTTCTATTCACATTAGTCACGATGCCGCTGCGTCATTATTCCTTCCGCTATCCACCATCCCACTTGTCGTGGAATTAACACGGCAGATGTCCGGTTTAACGGACTTGATGATGGAACCATCGCACGGGTTAGCTTGAAGGGGTTAAAAGCACACAAAGGACACAGAGGGTTTATACTAGTTCGGCCCCTTCGATGAAGGTAAATGCCTACGTCTAGTTTGGTTTGGTATTGCTTGGGCGTCGATGAACAGGGAGCGGATCGCTTGCCTGTGTCTCGACGGGTTGTTTCTTGCCTCCCCTTGAATCGTCGCCGGGTCGTCCCTTTATATAGAGGTGACGCCCGGTCCGGTTTACAGAGTCCCGAGGCCGGCTCATACTTGTGTCCGCCTCGGTCTCAGCTCTTTCTTCCTTATCTCTCAAGTTACATGATCAGGCGGTTTACAAACCGTAACTCTATACATGGGCCTTAAGATCTCATGGGTCGTAGCCTCTACTAAGTATTACAATGATACAGCGATATTACCATAATCCGGTTTACAATAGCCGGTTCATACCTGCTAGTAATATCCCTGACATTAGGCCCCAGAATGATTTGAACTTGTTCACATCAATCTTCCCAGTCTTGCATAATCTTCCTTCTTGTGTCTTCTCATTTTTGTAAACCAGCCATGACGTCATCCTGGAAAATCACTTAATTTAGCCATGATATCACTTCCGCATTTAATGCATCCAGCTGTCTATCGACTTTGTTTAAGGGCCATCCCGAGAATCGAGGCGACAGAGGATCTTTATCCAATCTTTTGCCTCCTCAAATCTCGCGCCTGTCGTTTCAACTCTGCTCTTCTATAAATACCGCTGCCTCCATTCTTTATCTCCCTCCGTTCGTTCTTCTTCCTCCGTCGCCCGAACTTAAGACTGCGTCGTCGCCCTTGAGCTCAAATCGCCGCCGTCGTCCGTCGAATCCAAGTCTTCGCCGGCCGCTGCATCGACCTGTTCCGGGACTTCTTCCACCTGAACCGGCGTACTGAGTTCACCAGCGGACCTCATCAAGAACTGGGCGGGGTCAGTATTCAGAAAAGGAGAGATGCAGTCTTTCCTCATGCCGCTCTACACACACACCCCAAGGAGTGGAAACAAGTCTTGGTTTTATTGTATTGACACTTCACCTGAAGGAGAAAACCCACTGCCGGGTTATCACGAGCACCGTCTTTCGGAGGACCACCCTTTGCCGCAGCGCCTCAGCTCCTCAGAGCGGCCCCGGTTTGCCTCTCAACTTGCCAGGCTAAAGGCTTTTATGGCCAACGGTTTAACTGGAGTAGATTTTACGCGCTGCTGGCTCTCTTGGAGTATCCTTCCTCTGAGCCCGCGCCCAAGCTTGTTGTATAAATATTCTGGTAAACCGGATGATCCTCAACGGTTTTCCAAGGAAAAACTTTCCGAATCGGAAGTTATTGAATCGGCTAAGAAGATGCTCAATGTCTCCTTAGACGAATGCAGCCAAACCGGATTGGCTCCATACTATAAGAAAAACAAGCTGCCTGCTGTAAGTCTTGCTTTACTTCTCATGTTTTTAATCCGTCCTTTTAAACCGTTCTTCAATTACTTTCACATTTTGAACAGGCTGATGATCCTTTTTGGAAGAGGAAACCTCAGGAAAAGGCCTGAAAACAGCCGCGCCGGAAAGCTTTCGTTATCAAGAAGAGAAAAGCGGCTGTTGCTTCTGGTTCACACGCTGAAGATGATGATCCGGACTCCGAGGTATGAATTAACCCGACTATGACTTATTTATTTTTATCCGTATTTGTATTTAACGGTAACTTTTCACAGGAGTTGGCTGAAGGAGATAAACCGGCCGAAATTGAGGTAACTATCCTTTCTTCCGATTCAGAACCACTTCCACCCAAAGTTCGTCGGACGGTCCGGAAATATCAATTTTCTCACCCTTATGCTCAATTGGATCCCAATTTTCTTTTGAAGAAACAGCAACACGAAGCCCTTCGCCGGACCACCAGCCATAGCGGCCTTGCCGTGGAATCATCCGGAATATCCATTACTCCGGCTCGGAGGCGCCGCTCTGAGGTTATTCTCTCTCCAACTCCTCTTCATCCCAAGGCCGGGCTTATACGCAAACCGCTTAAACCGTCTGACCCTGATTATCAGGATACTCCCTTATCTTCTTCCGGCGAATCAACTACCACACAACTCCCACCTCTGAAAACTGTCCCAGGGTAAGTCTTTTAATTTATTCGGTTTATGATTGCAATTTGCTTTGCGGTTCTGACTTGTTTTTCCAACTTCTTTCAGCAAACCAAAGCCTAGCAAAAAACCGAAGGCCAACAAAACAGCTGTTGAGACTGCCGTTAATGATCCGGCGGTTGATCCAGATTCTACTATCCCTCCAGAAGGCGAGCCCACAATTCCACTTGAATATCCTGCTCCTATGGATCATACTACTGCACCTGAAAATCCCAATATTGAGGACGTCCATGAACCGGCAAGTCATGCTCAGGCCGATCCTCCTCGGACTAGTCCAGCTCCTGCTAGTCCGGTTCACACTGCGACCCCGCCACCAACAACTGCTTCTCCGGAAGTTCAAGTAACCGGCACAGGTTATACTGCTCCTGCCGAGCCCACTGTCTTAGCCAAACATACGGCTAAAGCAGAGAAGCTGCATCAAGAAAAGGGTAAATGGAGTACCGAGCTGTCTAGCTTTGCTGACATGAGTGCCCAGGAGCTCTATTCTGGGTACTTGAACCATCTTCACACTGGTCGAGATTATGAAGCAGACTTGATTAACTTGATGAAGGACAAGTATGAGGTAATCCTTTGCATTTACTCTCAATGTACTTCTGTCTATACCGTAGCAGCCCCCAAGTTCCGGTTTAGCTATGCTTAGAAGGTGAACCGGTACTTCCTGATTAATCAAATGATCTTACATTAGCCCCCAAGTGCCAGGGGCATAACTCGGTTTATGCGCCTGGGACTTGCCTGACTTTTTTCTTTTAATACTTCAACTATCCATTAGCCCCCAAGTGTCAAGTAGACAACTTGTTTGTGTGCTTGAGACTTTGTCTTTGAATTGCTGCTGTTTAACACTTCAATTGCCCATTAGCCCCCATGTGTCAAGTAGACAACTTGTTTATATGCTTGAGACTTGTCTGATTTTTACTTCTTGCCACTTGATTTTCCTTGCAGGTTGATTTAAACCGGAGGGCTGAAGAAATCAGTGAACTCCGGAACAGACTTGCTGAAACCGAGTCTGCTGCTTCTAAGGCCAAAAAAGACTTGGCGCTGAGTTTAAAGACTGCTGAACAGCTGAAGAAATTCTTTGAAGAAGAGCGGACTGCCTTCGAGGTTCAAAAAAAGATCTGGAGAAAAGGGCAAAGGACGCTGAGGAAGCCCTTAATCCGGTGACTGAAGAGTTAACCGGTTTAAAGCGGCAAATAGAATTGATGACTTCTGCTATCTTCGGTAAGTATTTAATCTGTATTCCTGATTTCATCTTTGTAATCTTCCATCCGTGCCGGTTTAACTGTGATAATCATATGCAGGGCGCCGTGTCACCCATCTTGGGGATGACTTACGGAAAAAACTCAAGGCGTGTTATACTTTGGTCGAGCAGCTGTATTCCGGTGCTCAAAGGATCATAAGTGCAACATCTTTCAATAAACTGGCCCCAACCACTATCCAAGGCACATAAGAGAAGTTGTCTGTCCTGCCAGTGCGCTTAGAGGAAGTGAAAAAAATCTGCTGCTCGAGCCGGTTCTCTCATGGCTCTTACCAGAGCTAAAGCTTGGGTCCCAGATTTTGATTCGGAAGAAGCCTTGAGTGGGTATCCCGACACTAAAGAAGACGGATCAACTTTTACTGCAAAGGATCTCCATGCCTTGACGAAGGAGATGCGTCCTCTCGCCAGCAAACTTGCGGCCGAATCATATTTATCCAGGTATCATCCGGGGTATGATTTACAGAACGAGCGGGTGGAGCGGCCGGTTTATGATACCGTCAGTCTAATCCCACCAGTACGCCCTCATACCTTCGCCCCAGATATCGATCCGTCTGAACTCATCAATGAAGAGATGTACTTTCATGCCTTAACGAAAATTGACTGGTGCGTCCCTGACTTCCAGCCGCTTCAAGAAGAGGAGGAGACTCCGAACCAAGTTGATACCCTGCCGTCGCAGCAGGAGGAAGCATAGATCATAGTATGTCTTTGTAGTTGCAATCTCAAGTTGCCAGACAATCTTTAATCCGTTCAGGCCTGCTATGCCTTGTAATAGGATAGTATAAAACATTATTCATCTTGATCCGGATATTCCAACTTCTTGTTTTGATGTTGCCAATTTAAGTCTGATCTAATATGGTTTGTCCTGCATACTATATGTTCCTGCATATATAACACTGAAAATATGCTCTAGCAGTTTACCGCTGGACAATTTAAATTGTTCTCACAATATATCAAACAAGTGTATACTTATATCAGAAATAACTTTATACCTGAGATCAAGTATGCTTGATACTCTTAATCCGGCAAATTTTGCCTTTTTGAAGGGAGTCTTTTGATAGACCCAATAATAATCCCGGGTCTTATAGAAGCTGCCGGTTTAGATCATGCTTGGCTTCTTACTTTGTTTCTGCCTGATGACTGTTTCGGGTTATGATGAACACCGGGTTAACTCTTGCTGGTGTTTTATAACCCAGACTTTTTAAGATATATGATCAACTCTGGAGTTGTCCCATTCCGGATTAAAGAACCAAAAAAACATAAACACCCGAAATGCAAGTTTTGCAAATAAAACCATGTAGTCAAGGCTTTTTACGAGCTGCCAGGCTCAAAGCAAGGTTCAGCCAATCAATGGAATGGGCTTACCATCCAGAGGGCCGGTCGATGGATGTGGGTACCATACATAGGAACCGGATATGACCAACAGGGGTTAAGCTAGAATTCGGGTACAATCCTGCCCCCTGCTGGCCATATAAAAATTTAGCCAATCACGGAATGCGGGTACCATCCAGAGGGCCTCTATGGTTCCCGTAGAACCATAGGAAGAACTTTAGCCAATCACTGGATGGTTGTCACCATCCAGAGGGCCTCCATGGTTCCCGTAGAACCATAGGAAAAACTTTAGCCAATCACTGGATGGTTGTCACCATCCAGAGGGCCTCCATGGTTCCCGTAGAACCATAGGAAAAACTTTAGCCAATCACTGGATGGTTGTCACCATCCAGAGGGCCTCTATGGTTCCCGTAGAACCATAGGAAAAACTTTAGCCAATCACTGGATGGTTGTCACCATCCAGAGGGCCTCTATGGTTCCCGTAGAACCATAGGAAAAACTTTAGCCAATCACTGGATGGTTGTCACCATCCAGAGGGCCTCTATGAAGTGTCCTTTTTGGTCCTGATACGATCTTATGCTTGAAAACATCTCTTCAGTGAGTTATTGCTCCTGAGTGCATATGCTCTGCAAAATCAGTTTAAACCGATCGATTTGTTTGAAATATGACATATGATAATACATGTATGGTTGTCCCCATAAAATATTTGTATTGGAAAAAAGGCTGAGCCCCCGATTTACCGAGGGTGCCGGTTTATTCATTAATCATAATATATACATAGGATACAGTGGACTCATGGTTCAGGTATAGTAGGGCCGTAAGAGGGCGATGTTCCACGGCCTCTTTGTCTCTTCTTCCGATGTCCGTGAGTCCTTGTGTTCTCGAACGTCCACCAGGTAATATGAACCGTTGTGCAGATTCTTGCTGACCACAAAGGGCCCTTCCCAAGGCGGGGATAGCTTGTGCATATCTGTTTGATCTTGGATGAGCCAGAGTACTAAGTCTCCCTCCTGGAACGTCCTTGTCTTGATCCGGCGGCTGTGATATCTGCGCAAGTCTTGTTGATAGATCGCAGACCGTGCTGCTGCTATATCACGCTCTTCATCCAGCCGGTCCAAACTGTCTTGTCTTGCCTGCTCATTGGAGGCTTCAACATAGGCCATCACCCTTGGTGAATCATGACGGATATCACTTGGAAGGACCGCTTCAGCACCATATACCATAGAGAAAGGTGTATAACCTGTGGACCGGTTTGGCGTAGTGTTGATACTCCAAAGGAGAGATGGTAACTCCTCAAACCAACATCCTGGGGTTCTTTGCAAGGGAGTCATAAGCCGGGGCTTGATACCTCGCAAAATCTCCTGGTTTGCTCTTTCAGCTTGACCATTGGTTTGAGGGTGGGCCACAGAAGATACGTCTAGGCGAATATGTTCCCGTTGACAAAATTCTTCCATCTCACCCTTAGATAAATTGGTGCCGTTGTCTGTGATGATGCTGTGTGGAAAGCCAAACCGGAAAATTACCTTTTTGATGAATTTGACTGTTGTGGCCGCATCACACTTGCTCACAGGCTCTGCCTCAATCCACTTTGTAAACTTATCCACCGCCACCAGTAGATGAGTTTTCTGATCTTGGGATCGCTTAAAGGTTCCAACCATATCAAGCCCCCAAGTCACAAACGGCCAGGTTATTGGTATCATCCGGAGCTCCTGTGCCGGAACAAGAGCACGTCGCGAAAACTTCTGACAAGCATCACACTTCCGGACTAGATCCGCCACATCAGCATGAGCTGTCAACCAATAGAACCCATGTCGAAAAGCTTTAGCCACCAATGATTTTGAACCGGCATGATGACCACAATCCCCTTCATGGATCTCGCGTAGAATATCACAACCTTCCTCAGCTGATACACACCGCTGAAATGCTCCAGAGACGCTGCAATGATGAAGCTCCCCGTTTGCAATTGTCATGGACATAGAACGCCGGACTATCTGTCGTGCCTCTATCTCGTCGTCCGGTAGCTCTCCTCGGCTCAGATACGCCAAATAGGGCAGTGTCCAATCCGGAATAACATGAAGTGCCGCAACTAGCTGTGCCTCCGGATCAGGAGCAACCAGGTCTTCCTCTGATGGTACTTGTACTGATGGACTGTGCAGCTCATCCAAAAAAGTATTTGGTGGTACCGGTTTACGTTGAGAACCCAGCCGACTTAAAGCATCAGCCGCTTTATTCCTTCGCCGGTCTATGTGGTCCACTTGATACTCTTTGAAATATCCAGCAACTGCTTCCACTTCTCGTCTGTAAGCTGCCATGAGAGGATCTCTCGAATCCCACTTGCCTGAAACTTGCTGTGCCACCAAATCTGAATCGCCGAAGCACTTGACCCGGCTCAAGTTCATCTCCTTTGCCATCCGTAAGCCATGAAGTAACGCTTCATATTCCGCTGCATTATTAGTACAAGGAAACAATAAAAGGAGGACGTAACAAAACTTATCACCTCGCGGCGAAGTTAAAACAACTCCAGCCCCCGAGCCTTCTAACTGTCTTGAACCGTCAAAGTGGATCGTCCAGTATGTAAGATCCGGCTTCTCCTCTGGTGTTTGCAGTTCTGTCCAATCATTGATGAAATCCACCAATGTCTGAGATTTGATAGCGGTGCGTGGCGCATATTTCAACTCATGTGGGCTGAGCTCAATGGCCCACTTCGCCACTCTACCCGTAGCTTCCTTGTTCTGGATTATGTCTCCCAATGGTGCTGAACTAACAACAGTTATTGTATGGCCTTGGAAATAGTGCTTCAACTTCCGATTTGCCCTGAACACACCATACACCAGCTTCTGCCAATGTGGGTACCTATGCTTAGACTCAATGAGTACTTCACTCACGTAATAAACTGGACGCTGAACCGGATATTCCTTCCCTGCTTCCTTGCGTTCAACTACGATCGCCACACTAACTGCCCGTGCATTGGCGGTGACATATAACAGCAAAGGCTCATTATCAACTGGGGCAGCCTGGACTGGTGGCCTTGCTAGCTGTCGCTTCAAATCCTCAAACACAGCATTTTCCTCATCACTCCATATAAACCGATCCGTCTTTCTCAGCATCTGATAAAGCGGAATCGACTTCTCCCCCAAACGACTAATGAACCGGCTCAATGCTGTGATCCGGCCAGCGATACGCTGGACATCATTAATGCAAGCCGGTTTAGTTAAAGATGTGATTGCCTTGATCTTCTCTGGATTAGCTTCTATTCCTCAGTTTGACACCAAAAACCCAAGGAGCTTTCCTGCTGGAACACCAAAAGCACACTTCTCCGGATTAAGCATCATCTTATAGGCCTGAAGATTGTCAAAGGTCTCCTTGAGGTCCTCTATCAGCGTCTCCTCCTTCCTTGACTTCACCACGATATCATCCACATAAGCATGAACATTTCTCCCTATCTGCCCCTTAAGACAATTCTGTACGCAACGCTGATAAGTTGCTTGGGCACTCTTAAGCCCAAAAGGCATAGATACATAGCAAAAAGCACCAAAAGGAGTTATGAAAGCTGTCTTCTCCTGGTCCTTAACTGCCATCTTGATCTGGTGATATCCTGAGTATGCATCCAAAAAACTTAGCCGATCACATCCCGCTGTAGCATCGATGATCTGATCAATGCGAGGGAGAGCAAAAGGATTAGTTGGACAAGCTTTATTGAGGTCTGTGTAGTCCACACACATTCTCCATTTTCCATTCTTCTTTAACACCAGCACCGGATTAGCCAACCATTCCGGATGAAAAACTTCAACTATGAACCCTGCGGCTAAAAGCCTAGCCACCTCTTCTCCTATAGCCTTGCGCCTTTCTTCGTTGAAACGGCGCAGATACTGTTTGACCAGTTTAAACCTCGGATCAATGTTAAGACTGTGCTCAGCGAGTTCCCTCGGTATACCTGGCATGTCAGAAGGTTTCCATGCAAAGATATCCCGGTTCTCATGGATGAACTCGATGAGCGCGCTTTCCTATTTGGGATCAAGGTTAGCGCTGATAGTGAACTGCTTCGATGAATCGCCTGGCACAAAATCAACTTGCTTGGTCTCCTCCGCCGATTTAAACTTCAACTCCGGGTCATGCTCCGTAGTTGGATTTTTCAACGGGGTCATATCTGCCGGATCAACATTATCTTTGTAAAACTTCAACTCCTCTGTAGCACATACTGCCTCCGCGTAGGCAGCGTCTCCCTCTTCACACTCCAATGCAATCTTGCGACTTCCATGAACCGTGATTGTTCCTTTGTGACCCGGCATCTTGAGTTGCAGATAAACATAACACGGTCTGGCCATAAACTTGGCATAAACCGTCCTCCCGAACAGAGCATGATAAGGGCTCCGGATCTTGACCACTTCAAAGGTTATCATCTCTGACCTGGAATCCTGCTCATCTCCGAAGGTGACTTCTAAGTCAATTTTTCCAACTGGGTAGGCTGACTTACCTGGCACTACTCCATGAAACACCGTATTTGACTGTCTCAGCTTTTTATCCGTCAATCCCATACGACGGAAAGTATCATAATACAAGATATTGATGCTGCCAACGCCGTCCATGAGAACTTTAGTGAATTTGTAGCCACCCACCTGTGGTGCTACTACCAAGGCCAAGTGGCCCGGATTATCAACTCGCATCGGATGATCCTCCCTGCTGATGAGGACATGACTACCTTGGATACGACCAAAAATATTGCATACATGTATATTTGTGAGGTGATTTCTAATGCAAACTATGCAACAATTTATTTATGTTATCCAGAACAAAAATACTTCACAGACTTTTGTGCCATGTCTAATTCCAGGTGCATGGGACATTTGTACAATTCACATATGAAGATAAGGGAAAAAGAGAAGTTTAGGGGCTGTTCAAAAAGTTCTCTCACGTCACTTTTGGGCCAAGAGAAGATAGAGTCCAAGTCTCTCACGTTCTGCATCCAGATTCGGACTACACAGACATACCTGACTCAAAACGGCAAGAACTCCTTCATACGGACTCCGAATTGGGTGATTCTTTTTTTGTTGGAAACTAGATTTCATACACTTTCCAACCCAATTGGAATCACCTTCAAATTCGTCCGGAGCATTGAGATCCCGACGAAACAATCTGACGCTGCAGCAGAATCCGAGTCAAACTACAAGTCCAAAGGTGTTACATCACCTCCACTTGGGCCCATGAGCCTTGTACGACCTAGGGTTAGTTTTAGGCTGCCTTGGGACGTCCTTCCACCTCCTTGGCTGCCATCCCTTGCTCCTATATAAGTAGATCCATCTAGTAGCTTTTTCGGAGGGATTTGTTTAGTCAAAAGTTAGCCATTGCAACTTCGTGTACTTCGTTTGTGTCCAACGACCAGACCAAGACCGCTTACGGATCCCCACCTTTATCAATACTTCATCTATATTTGCAATATTCAGATTGCTTTATCATATTCTTGCTTGTTCTTCGATTGCATGCAGGAATAGACCTTCGTGGTCAGGCTGACCGTGCTTCTGGCATTGTCAGTAACCCCTGGAGATTGGTTTAGCGATTGCTAAGGCGCAACGTCGTGCACGTTTGTAGTCGGATCATCAAAGTCGTCTCCACCAAATCGATAGTTATCATCTCATCGAAAGATCGGGACCCCTCGCCTCTATCAAGTGGTAGATGATGAGGACATGACTACCTTGGATACGACCAAAAATATTGCATACATGTATATTTGTGAGGTGATTTCTAATGCAAACTATGCAACAATTTATTTATGTTATCCAGAACAAAAATACTTCACAGACTTTTGTGCCATGTCTAATTCCAGGTGCATGGGACATTTGTACAATTCACATATGAAGATAAGGGAAAAAGAGAAGTTTAGGGGCTGTTCAAAAAGTTCTCTCACGTCACTTTTGGGCCAAGAGAAGATAGAGTCCAAGTCTCTCACGTTCTGCATCCAGATTCGGACTGCACAGACATACCTGACTCAAAACGGCAAGAACTCCTTCATACGGACTCCGAATTGGGTGATTCTTTTTTTGTTTGAAACTAGATTTCATACACTTTCCAACCCAATTGGAATCACCTTCAAATTCGTCCGGAGCATTGAGATCCCGACGAAACAATCTGACGCTGCAGCAGAATCCGAGTCAAACTACAAGTCCAAAGGTGTTACATCACCTCCACTTGGGCCCATGAGCCTTGTACGACCTAGGGTTAGTTTTAGGCTGCCTTGGGACGTCCTTCCACCTCCTTGGCCGCCACCCCTTGCTCCTATATAAGTAGATCCATCTAGTAGCTTTTTCTTAGGGTTTTGTTTAGATTAAAAGTTCGCCATAGCTGCAACTTCGCGTACTTCGTTTGTGTTCAACGACCAGACAAAGGCGTCACAGAACCCCACCTTGATCAATAAAGTTTTCCTCTTATATTCGCAATATCCAGATTGCAATCTTAGTTTCTTGCTTGTTCTTCGTTTGCCTGCAGGAAACAGACCTTCGTGGTCAGGTTGATCGTGCTCCGGCGTGGTCGATAACCTCTCGGAGTTGGTTTAGCAATTGCTAAGGCGCGACGTCCACGCACGTTCGTAGTCGGATCGTCAAAGTCGACTTCATCCAAACGATAGCCACTATCTCATCGAAAGACGGGACACCTTTGCCTCTATCAAGTGGTATCAGTTTTCAGGTTGCTCGGTGAGAATTTCCAGTTATTCCTAGATTAGATTTATTTTCTTACCTATTGTCCAAGGAAAAGCCACCAAAAAAAAGTTAGATCTATTCATCCTTTGTCCTAGCCAGTCTGAGCCTTTGCAATTTTCTTTTCATTGTTTGCATTATTGAATTATCGGTTGCATCGTCGTGTCGAGTTGCTGGTCTTAGTGTCTAGTTCGTTAGAGTTTCGAGTTCTGTTCACATTAGTCACGTTGCCGCTGCATCGTTATCCCTTCCGCTGTCCACCACCTCATCCATCAATTTCCACCTCGTGCAACCCATCGTTCATTGTCACAATCATAGTTGAAGACGTTTGCATCTTTGCTTGATCCAATCTGCATCTTATCTAGTTTGTCTTGGAAAGAGGGAGAAAGAAAAAAAAAAGTAAAAAAAAAAAGAGGAGAGAAAGAAAAAGAAAAAAAAAGTGTTAGAAAAAAAAAGAAGGAAAAGCAAGTTGGAGAGAGTGTTGTTGTATATTCTGCTTGGCAGTTGTTTTCATCATTATCTTTACTGCCGTTGTGATCTTCACTTATATCTTGCTGTCCAGAGCTAATTCGTATCCTTTATTGATGCTAGTTGTGCTGTACCGTGACATCATTAGTGTTCTAGGCCCGCGTCTCTAGTCCGGTCTAGCCTAGGACCAGCACAGTACCGTCGTTGAGCGTTTATTCAACATTGCATCTCTGAATTGATTATTGCTAATCTTTTGCTACCATATAAAGCCAACCCAGCTCCACATATTTCTACACCGTGTTACGTACGTTCACCTGGCAATCGCTTTACTCAATCTTTGGAGTTATTTGACACCGCTGGTTGCCTATCACCAGTTGCTGCATGGTAAGAACTTGTAAGATATTGATATTTGCTTTACTGTGAGCGCTTTACCACCACATCCTAGTAGTTCATAGGAACATTATTCTCGAATTTTGTTTCTTTTTTCTACTAATCATGACAGGATCCAGAGTCAACTCATGGGCTTTGTCGATCGCGGGAGATGTGCCACCACCTAAGGACATACCACAACCATCACGAGAGGTGCACAAACATCCAAATGCACATGATCAGGTTAATGTTTCTATACCACCGTTTAACGGCCGTTTTAGACCTGCTTTATATATTGAATGGGAGTTTGACATAAATAATCTATTTGCTTCCCATAGTTTTGATGAACGTAAAAAAGTTAAGGTTGCGGTTGGTTCTTTCACTGGTTATGCTTTAGTTTGGTGGAGTGAATATTGTCGGTTACACCCTAATTATATACCTACTACTTGGATTGATTTGAAAGTTGCCATGCGACATACATTCGTCCCTGCTTATTATACTCGTGACATGCTTACAAAGTTGCAACATTTAAAACAAGGTAGTGACACCGTAACGAAATATTATGATGATTTACAAACTACCTTGTTGCATTCCTCTTTACAAGAAAGTGAAGACGATTTTATGGATAGATTTTGGGCAGGATTAAATCGTGATATTCAGGAGTTACTAATTCATGAAGAGTGTTATCCTATGGACCATTTGTTTCGTCTTGCTTGTAGTGCTGAACAGGAAATAAAACGATGTATTGTCCGTAAGGAGAATAAGCGCAAGGTGCACATTCCAAGAAATGATACGGTTGTTCCTTCCACTACTAGGCGTACTATGACAGACACATCCGTTGTTGTGAGGACTACATCACCTCCACCATGTGACACATCACCTCCGACCGTGCTTACATCATCTGAGTTGATCATAAGAGGTAATGACAAAGGTACCGATCTTCCACCTCCACATGAGTATGATGAATGCCTTGTCAATTTAAATGAACCATGCGATGAGCTATCCACTACTTTGATCACACCAACTATTTTAGAGGAATATGTTCGTGATTTGACTTTGCCATGTGATCAAACAATTGTGTCATATGTGCGAAAATTAAGGGAAGTAAAAATGGATGACATATACATATACAACATGTACACCTTGTCTATTTTCTTACCCACATTTCAGATTAAGCAACGCCGAGGACGGCTTTATTTTCAAAAAAGGGAGGATGATGAGGACATGACTACCTTGGATACGACCAAAAATATTGCATACATGTATATTTGTGAGGTGATTTCTAATGCAAACTATGCAACAATTTATTTATGTTATCCAGAACAAAAATACTTCACAGACTTTTGTGCCATGTCTAATTCCAGGTGCATGGGACATTTGTACAATTCACATATGAAGATAAGGGAAAAAGAGAAGTTTAGGGGCTGTTCAAAAAGTTCTCTCACGTCACTTTTGGGCCAAGAGAAGATAGAGTCCAAGTCTCTCACGTTCTGCATCCAGATTCGGACTGCACAGACATACCTGACTCAAAACGGCAAGAACTCCTTCATACGGACTCCGAATTGGGTGATTCTTTTTTTGTTGGAAACTAGATTTCATACACTTTCCAACCCAATTGGAATCACCTTCAAATTCGTCCGGAGCATTGAGATCTCGACGAAACAATCTGACGCTGCAGCTGAATCCGAGTCAAACTACAAGTCCAAAGGTGTTACATCACCTCCATTTGGGCCCATGAGCCTTGTACGACCTAGGGTTAGTTTTAGGCTGCCTTGGGACGTCCTTCCACCTCCTTGGCCGCCACCCCTTGCTCCTATATAAGTAGATCCATCTAGTAGCTTTTTCTTAGGGTTTTGTTTAGATTAAAAGTTCGCCATAGCTGCAACTTCGCGTACTTCGTTTGTGTTCAACGACCAGACAAAGGCGTCACAGAACCCCACCTTGATCAATAAAGTTTTCCTCTTATATTCGCAATATCCAGATTGCAATCTTAGTTTCTTGCTTGTTCTTCGTTTGCCTGCAGGAAACAGACCTTCGTGGTCAGGTTGATCGTGCTCCGGCGTGGTCGATAACCTCTCGGAGTTGGTTTAGCGATTGCTAAGGCGCGACGTCCACGCACGTTCGTAGTCGGATCGTCAAAGTCGACTTCATCCAAACGATAGCCACTATCTCATCGAAAGACGGGACACCTTTGCCTCTATCACCTGCTCCACACAATAGGCTGTTCTGACCAGCGCAGGAATTGCGGTGTTGCCGGTTCAACCGCGTGGACCGCCCGCTTTAAAACTTTCTGATCCCGTTTACACAAACTCGTAGTAAATACATGATACTGCCCACTACTCAGCTCCTTCGGGTTACTCTGGTATCCGGATTGCTGCTGCTGCTGCCGCGGGTGCTGCTGATTGCCCTGGTTATTGTGATTACCCTGGCCCTGCTGTTGGTTGTTTTGGTTATTGTAACCACCTTGATCACGCTGCCGATTGCCTTGGTTATTATAACCGCCTTGGCCATACTGATTGTTACCTCGGTGATTATAACCACTATTGTTGCCACGATATCCTGATCCGGAGCCATTTCCCTGGTGACCCGGACCATAGAACCCCGGGCCTGAACCGTCGTTTGGAGGCCCGTTGTTAGAATTGAAGCGGCTCATTATGGCTTCCATCAAGGGCCTGCATTCTCCTATAGTGTGTTTCGCTGGTCGTTCCCTTGTGCTATGCTTCGGACAAGGCTGACTTAACTCCTGGTCCCAACTAACGTCCCCTCCGCCGGTTTGTGGTGGCGGTTTGCCCTTATTGCGCTGAAAACCCCCTTGAACTTGGGTATTGGCCACGAAATCAGAACCACCCTCTGCCTTTCGCTTGCCTAAGAAACTGGTACCAGCCGGATTAACCTGTGCCGGTTTACCAGGCTTATTGACCTTTCCAGCCTTGTCTCCCTCTGCTTCTGGATACTTATTGTTGTCGGAGTCCCCATACTTCACCAGAGCACTCATGAGAGTTCCCATATCATTACAATCCCGTTTAAGCCGTCCTAGTTTTAACTTTAGAGACTCAAACCGGCAATTGTTTTCCAATGTCACTATTGCCGTACTGGGATTGATACCATTCGAAGAATGCAAGATCTCTGATACTCGCCGCACCCATGCACTTGTAGATTCCTGTTCTCCTTGCACACAGGCTGCTAGATCCACTATTGACATCGGCTGCTTGCACATATCTTTGAATTTTTTGATAAACTGGCGACGCAGCTCTCCCCATGACCTGATGGAATTAGGGGGTAAACCCTTTAGCCAGGTCTCGGCTGTACCTTCAAGCATCATAGTAAAGTACTTTGCACAAGCCGCTTCATCTACATCCAGCATCTCCATGGCCATCTCGTAACTCTCAACCCAAGCTTCTGGAGCCAAATCTGCTGTGTAATTAGGCACTTTACGCGGATCTTTGAAATCCTTGGTCAGCTTCACGCTCCGTAAAGCGGGAATAAGACACTGCACCCCAAAGGAACTTGTTGTAACTCCTGTTTCTGCTGTGGCTGTGTGAACCGGCGTTGTTTGACAGATCTCTTCCCGGGCCACCGATCTAACCCGATTTGCATCCTGAGCTTGTGCGTCCACGCCTGCCGGATTATTTTGTCTGTGACGGTGTTGCCTGCGTTCACTGCTAGACACTTCTGGTTCCTCCCAATGCCTAGTGTAACTCCGGCTGGGGCGTGGTGTTGAATGGAGCCTCTCCCGGCTATGAGAATATGCTTGCTGTTGTATTAGCGCCGTATTAAGTAGATCCTTAACCATGCGGGCCTCCAACGCCACAGGCGATGTCCCCTCAATGGGTAAAGCGGCCAAGCATGAAGCAGTAGCAACGATGTTGTCCAAGGGATTTGAATAATGACCCGGAGGGGTCGGAACGTGAGGCACAGACGTGACCCGCCGATCTTGCTCCGCAGTAGGTTGCTGAACCGGCTCATCCCTTGCCGGGGGTACCCTCCGGTTTAAAGCCGGATCATTGCTGGTCCCCGCCCCGGGTGTCTTGAAAAGATCTGTCGCCTCGTAAACCAGCGGTAGACAAGACTGGTACTTTCGACTCCTTACTCCTTGTACAAAGGCCTGCTCCATCCTTAGATGAAAAGCCTGACCATTCAACTCCGCCTGCCTTATTGCTATCATAGCCTTCTCTGTTTTCAGATCTTCTCTTGCCTGATCAATCCGGCCCTTTAGCTGAAGAAGCTCTGCATCATGTTGCGCCTTGTCTGCTGGAGCTACCTCTGCCATGGCTCGGGCTATGAACTCCTCCACTAAGGTGGATAGAACGTCAGTGGGCGAGAAGGCCTGGCCACTCCCCCCTACACCAGCTTCTGCTCTCGCCCCGTTCACCGTGGACTGCTGCGTAGGTTGTGAACCGGCCATAAAGACAGCCACCCGGTTTGGTGGGTCGAAGGGGCCCGGAATACTGTCTCCGTCGGAGTCACCCTCAGACCGGCCGTCCCGCAACTGATACAAAGATTCAGTCTCTCCGGATGAAGATTCATCGTCAGAATAGATAACGGTCTCTCCACCGGACTCTGATCCGTCCTCGGCTTGGACCCCGTGAACTGCTCCAACGAAAACGTGCTTCATGGCGGGCTGAATCCGGGCCGATCTCGCACGCAGAGCCGGCTCGACGATGTTGGGGAAGATGTCCGGCTCAGGTCCCGGTTCGCCGATTTTGCCAATGAAGACGTGGATGCCGCCGAAGGGAACCCGGTACCCGTACTCGATTGAATCGGCCTCCGGTCCCCAGCCCGCGTCGTTGATGTAGATCCGACCGCGGTGACTCTTGGTCATCCGGCCGACCGCGTAAACCTTGAGCCCTTCAAAGCTGCCCTTTAAGAACTCGAAACCATCGTGCGCAGGCCCCACGGTGGGCGCTAACTGTCGTGGAATTAACACGGCAGATGTCCGGTTTAACGGACTTGATGATGGAACCATCGCACGGGTTAGCTTGAAGGGGTTAAAAGCACACAAAGGACACAAAGGGTTTATACTAGTTCGGCCCCTTCGATGAAGGTAAAAGCCTACGTCTAGTTTGGTTTGGTATTGCTTGGGCGTCGATGAACAGGGAGCGGATCGCTTGCCTGTGTCTCGACGGGTTGTTTCTTGCCTCCCCTTGAACCGTCGCCGGGTCGTCCTTTTATATAGAGGTGACGTCCGGTCCGGTTTACAGAGTCCCGAGGCCGGCTCATACTTGTGTCCGCTTCGGTCTCTGCTCTTTCTTCCTTATCTCTCAAGTTACATGATCAGGCGGTTTAGAAACCGTAACTCTATACATGGGCCTTAAGATCTCATGGGTCATAGCCTCTACTAAGTATTACAATGATACAGCGATATTACCATAATCCGGTTTACAATAGTCGGTTCATACCTGCTAGTAATATCCCTGACACCACCCATAAATTTCCACCATGTGCTACCCACCGTTCATTGTCATAATCATAGTTGAGATCGTTCACATCTTCGCTTGGCCCAATCTGCATCTTATCTAGTTTGTTTTGGAAAGAGGGAGAGAAAAAAGAGAGAAAAAGTTAAAAAAAGTCAGAGAAAAAAGGAGAGAAAGAAAAAGAAAAAAAGTGTGAGGAAAAAAAAGAAAGAAAAAAGGGAGAAAAAACAAAGTTCAGATCTATCTATTGTCAATCTCGTAGCTGAATTCGGATTGGAATCAGTTTTGTACACTGTTCAGTAAAATAGGCATATCTTCCTCATACAAAGTCCATTTTGGCTCCATAAGTACTCAAATTAAAGCTAGAGACGAGCCGCATCTAAATAGTTGAAAAAGCTTATTCAATATTTGACACGTCAAAATCGGCTTCTAAATAGGTCTTTTTGCCCTTCAAAGTTCGCAAACACAACCTGTTCCAGTTTTTCAGGCTAGTTTTAGAATTTTTTTGACTCCTCATATCAACTCAGTATTGAGTGATTCTTTTTTGCATTTGAAAGCTTGAGTTAGTAGCATTCTGTAGAAAAATTATCAAAAAATAGGCATAAACTTTTCCAGAGGAAAGTTGAAGAGAGAGTTGGTGGTATATCGTGCTTGGCAGTTGTTTCTCATTATTATCTTTAGTGCCATTGTGATTTTCACTTATATATTGCTGTCGAGAGCTACTTTATATCCTTTATTGATGCTAGTTATGCTACACCGTGACCACATTAGTGTTCTAGGCTCGCGTCTCTAGCACGGTCTAGCCTAGGACCATCACAGTACCGTCGTTGAGCGTTTATTCAACAATGCATCTCTAAATTGATTGTTGCTAATCTTTTGCTATCATATATAGCCAACCCAGCTCCACATATTTCTACACCATGCATATTTACGTTTACCTCACAATTGCTTTCTTAATCTTCGGAGTTATTTGACACTGCTGGCTGCCGATCACCACCTGCATGGTAAGAACTTGTAAGGCATTGATATTTGCTATACTGTGAGCATTTGACCACCATATCCTAGTAGTTCATAGGAACATTATTTTCAAATTTTGTTTCTTGTTTTCTACTAATTATGTCAGGTTCTAGAGTTGTTAGTTCTTGGGCATCATCGATCGTGGGAGACTTGCCACTACCTAAGAAAACACAAAAATCATCACACGAGGAGCAACGACATCAGAATGCGCATAATCAGGTTAATGTTTCCATGACCCCATTCAATGGTCATTTTAGGCCCGATTTATATATTGAATGAGAGTACGAAATAGATGTTATATTTTCTTCCCATAATTTTGATGAGCCTGGAAAATTTCAAGCTGCGGTTAGTACTTTGAGTAGCTTTGCTTTAGTTTGGTGGAGTGAATATTGTCGGTTAAACCCTGATTTTATACCTACTACTTGGGATGATTTAAAACTTGTCATGAGAGATTGATTCATTGATGTTTATTATACTCGTGGCATGATTAAAAAGTTACAATGTTTAAAGCAAGGCACTGACACGATATCAAAATATTACGATGATTTACAAAGTACTTTGTTGCACTCTTTTTTAGAGGAAAGTGAAGAAGATTTTATGGATATATTTTGGGGAGGATTAAATCATCATATTCAAGAGATACTAATTCTTGAAAAGTGTTATCCTATGGACCTTTTGTTTTGTCTTACTTGCAAAGCTGAACAGAAAATAAAAGGACGTGTGGCCCACGAGGAGAACAAGCGCTCAGTGCACATTCCAAGAGTTGGTACGATTGTTCCTTCAACTACTAGGCATACTATGACAACTACATCCGTTATTGTGAGTACTACATCACCCACACCATGTGACACATCACCAACGAGAGTGCCTACATCATTTGAGTTGGTCATAAAAGGTAATGACAAAGGTACTGATCTTCCACCTCCACATGAGTATGATGAATGCCTTGTCAATTTCAATGTACCATGTGATGACCTACCCACTACTTTGATCATACCACCTATTTTAGAGGACTTTGTTGATGATTTGACTTTTCCATGTGATTGAACAAATGCAATATCAACAATGTCGGGTGCACCCATTGAATAAAGTTGATGCAAAAGAACAATGTGAATCAGGGAATAAACCAGATTTGTATCAAATACATTTGAAAATAATTGTGCCAATGTTTAATCATTTTGATATGACCTCTAATCTTGGTGATGATTCCGTGTCAAATGATCTATTACATGTTTGCTTATTTAAGCATGTTGTAGCATGTAAATTTGATGGAAGTAAGGTTTATTCACCATGTTGGGATGGTTTAATGATGAAATTGTCAATCTTTTGATATGAATAAGAGCTTCACTTATATGTGCAAACTGAGTTGCAATATTTTCATGCGTTCTACTTCTTGTGATAATGTTTTGGCTTTATATTTTATGAACTATGCAAGTTACTCAAGTAGACATGTGTCATATGTGCAAAAACCAAGAGAAGTAAAAATAGATGACTTATACACATACAACATGTACACCTTGTCTCTTTTGTTAGCCACTTTTCAGATTAAGCAATGCCGAGGACGGGTCTATTTTCAAGATGGGGAGGATAATGAGGACATGAATACCTTGGATACGACCAAAAATATTGCATACATGCATATTTGTGAGGTGATTTCTAGTGCAAACTATGCAATAATTTATTTACATTATCCATGACAAAAATACTTCACAAACTTTTGTGCCATGTTGATGCGGTGCATCCCGAGGTCATCCCCATGGACCCTCCATCACCTCACCAAGTGCCTCAAGGACCAATGACACGTGCTCGTGCTAGAGCTCTCGAGACCGAGGTGACGTCACTCCCAGCCCAACTTCCATGTGAATCTTGCGAGACATGGTTACTACCTCAGACGGATGTGTTTTGTGTACTCAGGTGTGAAGAAGACCACATTGGAGATGTGCGTGAAGATGGATAAGTCCCCAAGATCACGGACGAGGCTTTGCATCGAGAAGGGATGAAGAAGGCTCCAGGCCCCGGACATCCAGCCTCCTGGCCCGGACATCCGGCCCCTGGACATATAACTACAGAAGGACACCAGCGGCCGAAGTTACAGGGCCCGGACATCCGGCCAGGCCCCGAACATCCGTCCTCGGGCCCGGAAATCCGGCGCCACTCTACAGAAGCCACCTGAGACTCGACCCCTCCAGCCTGGACATCCGGCCCCTCGCCCCGGACATCCGGCGACCCGCGAAGCCCCGGACATCCGGCGACCCGCGAAGCCCCGGACATCCGGCCCGTCGACCGGACGTCCGGCCCCTGAATGCCTGCGCGCATCCCCATTGGGCCGTGGCCCGTGTATCCCTTCGTTCCGTACTCTATATATACTCCTTTCCCCACATCTTTTAGGTTAGCATTTGGATAGCTCATCATAGACCTTTGTGGTTCCTCTCCTACGAGACCGTGGCCTCTTCGGAGAAGATCCACCTCGGATTCAAGGCCTCCACACCGGGGAAGATCCCAAGGGATACCCAAGACCTCCTCCGGGAGAAGACTATCTTTGTACCATCGTTGTTGACTATGGATCGTGTATCTTGATGTGTATCGCGGATCTAGCACCTGTGTGACCGTATTTGTGTTGATTTGAGTGTTTCCCCTCGTGTTTTCTTCCGTATCATCCTTGTGTTCTCCGTGTTCATCATGGGATAACCTCCTTTCGTGAAAGATCTGCCGATTAGGGTTCCACCCTACATCATAATATGGTATCATGAACATAGGTTGATCACAAAATTGGAGCCCCACACCTTGTTTTCTAGCTTGTTTTTGTTGTGTTCTTCCCAATTTCGAAAATGCCCACAAAAAGAGCCCCAATTTTTTTTGTGATCTGTTGTTTTGGCAAGATTTTGTTGACTTTGTTCAATGGATTTGCTATGCCATGAGTGTATCTAGCTTTTCCCCATCTTTTCCCCAATTTTTCTCCGCAAATACTGACGAATTTTGGCCCGAAAATCACCGTGTGCAGGGAGTTCATCACGGCCTCTGGCACCCCGGACATTCGGCCCATGCCCCGGACATCCGGCCTTGCCCGGACATCCGGCCCCTAGCTCGGACATCCGGCCTACCGCAGCCAGAAAAACCCCACACCCACTCCGCCTTGCATTTTCCACCGCCATTTTTGTTCAGGATCCCACCAAACCTTCCGCACACCACCATCACTTAACCGCTACGAGTTTGAAAAGTTTGTCTCCCTTTGCCTTGGATACTTGAGTTGTGGTTTCACCGTTTCCTTGGATGTTTAGGCTACCTTGGAACGGCAAGACTTCGACAACACCACCGCTCAACTTCGGCAAGGACGGTAACATCGACAACACCTTGTTCATTCTACCTTGCAATTGCATTGTCACCCTATGGACCATCTTTGCGTAGCTTTCCCATCGAGACTAGCCATTTGAGTATTGCCGGGCCACGACACTTGTGCACATTAGTGATAGTCATAGATATTGCATACCACATCACCATATCTCCGTGTGACACAAAAGTGTCCCGCATACACAATAGCTACCTTGATCCGAGAAGCATGCATAAATGCCCAAAGAAAGAGCTCACAAGCTTTTAAGCAAAAGAGCCACCCAAAGCTTATAAGCAAAAGGAAAATACCATCATACGCCTTGCATCAAAAGAGATCATATGAGATAGCAATACATCATCTTGTGCTCAAGCATCGGCACATCATACACTCATAGCATACTTGTGATAGATAGTCGTTACGTTTTGCCTCTTATAGGTCGTGCACAAGTGCGTATCCGCCTATTAAGCAATCGGTTAGCGTCTCTCTAGTGTTGTGCAACACGAGAATTTTCCGTGGTTTCCACATTTTCGTTCACCCTTGGTTGCACAACCACATTTATCTATCCGTGCGTGTGTTCCGTGTACTACTTTGCTAGTGATCTACTTGTTGCATGAGCAAATTGTGAACCATTTTCAACATCTTTGAGTCACTTTGACGATTGCATTGAATTTGTGCCACATCCTAACCAAGCTCCTCTCAAAGCTTTACTTGTGTAGGTGTGAGAATCGACATGAAGTGGTACCAATAGTGCTATTTCGGGGTTACATTACTGAGTGATCATTGATCCATTTTCAACTTCGGTTAAGGTACTTTTGGTATTATCTTCTCCTTTCTCCCACTCACATACTTGCTTGTGATGATGGATAGGCCAAGTACATCTTCGAACCCGATCTTCAACGATCCTCAAGAAGTGAACAACTACGTCACCAAACTACATCTCTTCGGTGTACAACGAGCTCTCCATCAAGAAAGTGAAGCTATGCGCGAGTACATTGGTCAAGTCGCCGAGGACGCGCGCCAATTTGAAGCAAGAACAAAAGAGCAATTCGACATCATCAACACCAACATGTCTACCCAATTTGACGAACTACGGACTTTGATAGTCAACCGACGTTCTTCTTCCACATCTTCTCAAAGACGAAGCCGCTCAATTCGACATACCGACTCCATGGAAGGCTCAAGTACCCCTACATCAAACACTCTTCGTCAAGCCGCACGTCAAGCTCGACATGACAACCGGAATCCACTTCATGATAAGAGTTCACAAGAGCTATTTGTAGAGCAAGAAAGTCGACATCGTCAAAACCAAGCTACACTTGAGCAAGCACAAGAACGGCAACGACTACGCCAACAACAACAAGAGCGAGCACGTCAATACCAAGAAGAACAAGACGCCGAGGCTAATCGTCAAGCACAAAAACGTCGAGAAGCTCAAGCATCGCAATGTGGCAGCTCGCACTCGACACACTCGTCAAGAAGAGGATTTCCTTCACGATGATATGCAAGAGAGGCGCCACCAAGCAAGAATGCAAGAAGAAGTCCCACCTCAAGCGCGACAAGAGCAACAACCTCAACAAGAACAACAAGCTCGGCAAGTACACAATGACAATGGACATCTACTACGCCAAGAGCAACATGAGATTGCTAATCGTCCCAATCAAGACCGCCCTCCCAATAGGCAAGGCAACAATGAAGAGCATCGCTATGGCAAGCTCAAGTTCACCATGCCAAAGTTTTCCGGAAGCATTGATCCCGAAGACTACCTCTCATGGGCATTGAGGGTTGACAAGATCTTTCGCCTTCACAACTTCGATGAAGAGAAGAAGATCGCAATGGCATCCCTTAAAAACCAAGACTATGTTCTCATTTCGTGGGAGCAAATCATAGAGAGAAGAGAAGCAAAAGGCGAACCTCCTATCACCACTTGGGCTCAAATGAAGGAAGTCATGAGAGCACGTTTTGTGCCAACACACTACAACCGTGACTTGTTCAAGAAGCTACAACTCCTCAAGCAAGGTACCAAGTCCGTTGAAGAGTATTACAAGGAGATGGAGATTGTCATGATAAGAGCCAACATCACGGAAGATGAAGAGCAAAAAAATGGCGAGATTCTTGAATGGACTCAACTATCCTATCAAGAAGATAGCGGATTTTCAACCATACACCAACCTTCTCGAGCTAGTACATCAAGCAACCAAAGCGGAGCGACAAGTTCAAGAGGACTACAAGTACTCCAAGTTCAACTCCAAGAACTTCGACTCCTACAACCAAACTTCAACGACTTCGGCTACTCCTCCTACCTCTACCAAGCCATCTACAAACTTCGGCGACAAGTCAAGCTACAAGAATGCGACTACATCGAGTCGGCCCCCTTCTACCAACAACTTCAAGCCAAGAGCTTCATCATCTACAACTCCACCCGAGGACAACTCCAAGACGAGTTCCATCAAATGTTTCAAGTGCCAAGGGCGAGGCCACAAGTCATTTGAGTGCAAGACCGTTCGCACCATGATCATCAAGGATGACAGATCCTATGACTCAATGAGCGATGATGAGATGGAAGCCCTTGAACATGTCGCTATGCATCGCCAAGTGAACGAAGATGAAGACCATCAAGTGTTTTGCGACAATGACTCAAGTCCCAACCTTGTTGTCTCGAAGGTCTTGACACTCCAACACCAACAAGATGACGACCAACGATGTCATATCTTTCATACCAAGGCCGGCATCAATGGACGCTCCATCAAGGTCATCATCGATGGAGGAAGTTGTCACAACTTGGCAAGCGAAGAGCTATGCGACAAGCTCCAATTGATCAAGACGAAGCACCCTCATACCTACAAGGTCCAATGGCTTAACGACGCCGAAATTCTTCGAGTCGAGCACACCGTGCAAGTCTCATTCAACATAGGCGCCTATGAGGACACACTTGAATGTGATGTGGTCCCAATGTCCGTGTGCCACCTTCTACTTGGCCGTCCATGGCAATATGATCGTGGAGTCACACACAATGGACAGACCAACCACTATAGTTTCAAGATGAAGGGCAAGGTGTTCGTGCTACGTCCCATGTCACCAAGTCAAGTAGCCGCCGAGAAACACTTATCTACCAACCATCGTGGAGAAAATGGTGAGAGAGTGAGCCACCAAAAGGAGAGTGAGAGCCACAAGCCAAATATGAGCGACTCCACGGTGAGCGACAAGAAGCAACTAGTGCTATTTGCCACCAAAAGTGAGATGAGATAAGTGTGTGAGAACCCATTGAGTGTCTTTCACCTTGTGCTTTTATGCAAAGGGGAAGCCAAACCTACTAACACTTCACCACCTCTACCTTTAGTGTTGTCTCAATTGTTGCAGGAATTCTCGGACGTCTTTCCCGATGAACTACCTCCGGGTCTACCTCCACTTCGCGGAATCGAACACCGCATCGACCTCATACCCGGTGCACCACTTCCAGACAAGGCTCCTTACCACGTCAATCCCGAGGAAACAAAGGAGATACAACGGCAAGTGCAACAACTCATCGACAAAGGTCATGTATGCAAAAGCTTAAGCCCTTGTGTCGTTCCGGTTATTCTCGTGCCTAAGAAAGATGGAAGTTTTCGCATGTGCTCCGATTGTCGACCTATAAATGCTATCACTGTTAGATACCGTTATCCTATCCCACGCTTAGACGACATGCTTGATGAATTATGTGGTGCCACCATCTTTTCAAAAATTGATCTTAAAAGTGGTTACTACCAAATTCGCATTCAAGAGGGTGATGAGTGGAAAACGGCTTTCAAAACCAAGTTTGGGCTATATGAGTGGCTTGTTATGTCAATGGGTTTATCGAAAGCACCCGGTTCTTTTATGCGTCTTATGCATTTTTGTCTACGACCCTACATAGGCATCTTTGTAGTGGTTTACTTTGATGACATCCTCATTTTTAGCAAGTCGCTAGAGGACCATGTGACACACATCCGTATGATTTTACAAACCCTTCGGAAAGAGCGCTTATATGCTAATATGGAGAAATGCACTTTTGGCGTTGACAAGGTTGTTTTCCTAGGATTTGTTGTTTCTTCACAAGGTGTTCACGTTGATGAAACTAAAATTTAAGCAATTAAAACTTGGCCTCAACCAACGAATCTAGCCGGTTTCCTTGGTCTTGCCGATTTCTACCGACGTTTTATGAAGGACTTTAGCACTATTGCTATGCCTCTACACGCCTTGAGCAAGAAGAATGCACCCTTCATTTGGGGTCCTTCGCAAGACACCGCGTTCAATGAGCTTAAAAGCTTGCTTACACATGCACCACTTCTAGCCCTACCAAACTTTGATAAATCGTTTGAGATTCATTGTGACGCTAGTGGTACCGGCATAGGTGGCGTGCTTATGCAAGAAAAGCGCCCAATCGCATACTTTAGCGAGAAGCTATCCGGAGCGCAACTTAACTACCCCATCTATGATAAAGAGCTTTATGCCTTGGTGAGAGTTTTACGTGTTTGGGAACATTATCTTAGACCTCATGAATTCATTCTTCATACGGACCATGAGACTCTCAAGTATCTCAAGGGTCAAACTAAGTTGAACAAGCGTCATGCTAAGTGGAGTGAGTTCATTGAGTCTTTTCCCTATGTCATCAAATACATCAAAGGTAAAGAAAATGTTGTGGCGGATGCGCTTTCCCGCAAATGCATGCTTGTTACACAACTTGAGTTGAATGTGATTGGCTTTGAGCACATAAAAGATTTATATGAGCATGATCCTTTCTTTGCAAATCCTTATGCTAAGTGTTTGACTCACACTTCTTGGGAACGTTACTACCTAAAGGATGGATATCTTATGAGAGCTAACAAACTTTGCATTCCCGAGTCTTCGCTTCGTTTGCTCCTTTTGCAGGAATCGCATGGAGGAGGACTCATGGGACACTTTGTACGCGACAAGACATTTGCTACGCTCTCCAAGAACTACTTTTGGCCAAAGAGGCCCCGTGACGTCTCACGCCTCACCAACCAATGTTCTACATGCCGCAAAGCTAAGTCAAAAGCTCAATCTCATGGTCTTTACATGCCACTTCCTATTCCATACCATCCATGGGAAGACATAAGCATGGACTTTGTACTTGGATTTCCTAGGACTCAAAATGGCAAAGATTCCCTGTTTGTTGTCATGGATAGATTCTCTAAAATGGCTCATTTCATTCCTTGTAACAAGATCGACGATGCTTCACATGTTGCAAATCTCTTTTGTAGGGAGGTAATTCGTCTACACGGAGTGCCCAAGACAATCGTGTCGGACCGGGACGTCAAGTTCTTGAGCTACTTTTGGAAAACTCTATGCGCCAAACTAGGAATCAAGCTACTCTTCTCCTCGGCATACCATCCACAAACCGACGGCCAAACGGAGGTGACAAACCGCACGCTTTCGACGCTTCTTCGCGTGTTGATCAAGAAGAACATCAAGGAATGGGAGCAATGCTTGCCCATCGCTGAGTACGCCTACAACCGCGCAAGACATTCCACTACCGGCAAGTCCCCTTCGAGGTCGTCTATGGCTTCAACCCGTTGTCTCCATTGGACATCCTACCTCTACCTCTACAAGAGCGCACGAACATGGACGCAAGTGCACGAGCGAGCTATCTCAAGAAGGTGCACGAAGATACAAGGGCAATGATCGAGCGACAAGTCCATCGTCTCACCACAAAGATCAATGTCAACCAGGCACCAATGGTGTTCCAACCGGGAGATCTTGTTTGGCTTCATCTTCGCGAGGACTGTTTCCCACACGAGCGCAAGTCCAAACTACTACCTCGCGCCGACGGACACTTTAAGGTGCTAGCACGATACAACAACAACGCCTACAAGATCGACATCCCATGAGACAAGTACTCCGTAAGCGATACTTTCAACATCAACGACCTATCTCCTTTCCATGGTGATGAAGATTTTGAATCGAAGTCGGATCTTTCCCAAGGGAGGCGAGATGATGCGGAGCATCCCGAGGTCATCCCCATGGACCCTCCATCACCTCACCAAGTGCCTCAAGGACCAATGACATGTGCTCGTGCTAGAGCTCTCGAGACCGAGGTGACGTGACTCCTAGCCCGACTTCCATGTGAATCTTGCGAGACATAGTTACTACCTTAGACAGATGTGTTTTGTGTACTCAGGTGTGAAGAAGACCACATTGGAGATGTGCGTGAAGATGGACAAGTCCCCAAGCTCACGCACGAGGCTTTGCATCAAGAAGGGCTGAAGAAGGCTCCAGGCCCCGGACATCCGGCCTCCTGGCCACATCCGGCCTCTGGACATATAACTACAGAAGGAGACCAGCGACCGAAGCTACAGGCCCCGGACATCCGGCCAGGCAAGGCCCGGACATCCGGCCTCGGGCCCGGAAATCCAGCGCCACTCTAGAGAAGCCACCCGAGACTCGACCCCTCCAGCCCGGACATCCGGCCCCTCGCCCCGGACATCCGGTGACCCGCGAATCCCCGGACATCCGGCCCGTCGCCCGGACGTCCGGCCCCTGAATGCCTGCGCGCATCCCCTTTGGGCCGTGGCCCGTGTATCCCTGCGTTCCGTACTCTATATATACTCCTTTCCCCACATCTTTTAGGTTAGCTTTTGGATAGCTCATCATAGACCTTTGTGGTTCCTCTCCTACGAGACCGCGGCCTCTTCGGAGAAGATCCACCTCGGATTCAAGGCCTCCACACCGGAGAAGATCCCAAGGGATACCCAAGACCTCCTCCGGGAGAAGACTATCTTTGTACCACCGTTGTTGACTATGGATCGTGTATCTTGATGTGTATCGCGGATCTAGCACCTGTGTGACCGTATTTGTGTTGATTTGAGTGTTTCCCCTCGTGTTTTCTTCCGTATCATCCTTGTGTTCTCCGTGTTCATCGTGGGATAACCTCCTTTCGTGAAAGATCTGCCGATTAGGGTTTCACCCTACATCACATGTCTAATTGCAGGTGTATGGGACATGTGTACAATCCACATATGAAGAAAACGAGAAGTCTAGGTGGTGTTCAAAAAGTCCTCTCACGTCACTTTTGGCCCAAGAGAAGATAGAGTACAAGTCTCTCACGTTCTGGACTCAGATTCGTACTGCACAGACATACCTGACTCAAAACGCCAAGATCTCTTTTATCCGGACTCTGAATTTGGTGATTCTTTTTTTTGTTGGAAAGTAGATTTTGGGCACTTTCCAACCCAATTAGATTCACCTTCAAATTCATTAAGAGTGTTGAGTTATGGATGAAACAATCTGATGTTGCATTAGAATCCGAGTCATACTACAAGTCCAAAGGTGTTGCATCACCTCCACTTGGGCCCATGAGCCTTTTACGACCTAGGGTTAGTTTTAGGATGCCTTGGGACGTCCTCCCACCTCCTTGGCCGCCACCCATTGCTCCTATATAAGTAGATCCATCTAGTAGCTTTTCCCTTGGGATTTTTCTAGTCAAAAGTTAGCCATTGCAACTTCGTGTACTTCGCTTGTGTCCAACGACCAGACCAAGACCGCTTACGGATCCCCACCTTTATCAATTCTGCATCTATATTTGCAATATTCAGATTGCATCATATTCCTGCTTGTTTTTCGATTTCATGCAGGAATAGACCTTCGTTGTCAGGCTGATCGTGCTTCTGGCATCGTCATTAACCCGAGGAGATTGGTTCAGCGATTTCTAAGGCGCAACGTCATGCACATTTGTAGTCGGATCGTCAAAGTCATTCTTCACCAAATCGATAGTTATATTCTCATCGAAAGACCGGGCTCCTTGCCTCTATCACACATGAGCACATCTGCCACATCTTCTTCCTCTGCTTTGAAGAAAATAGCAGAGCATTCTGATGGGAGAATGTATCTGGGACAGTCAGCCTCGGCCAGTGCAGACTATAGCTCTAGGAATAGTTGTCGATTTGTTTTACTGGTAAATTAAATACTTGTTACAAAGTGCTATTTTCAGCTGTAAACATTCAACTATACTATGTACTGCATGTTTTACTAATAATTGCTGCATTGTATCTTGTCTGACCTGAAACATATGTTCATTTTAGTAATAGCAACATCAAAGTAGAAATTGGGTTGGGTAAGGAATTCATGATTCTGCCCAACTTTCGTTAGGTGTGTAAATTGAAAAATGTTTGTCACTATGTATTGCATGTTTACTAATAATTGTTGCCTTGTTTTGTTTGCATGTTCTCAGAAGGCACCTGGTGTAGGTGGAGAACATTTTCTAGAAAGCTATAGTACATTTAAATCTCGTTCTTTACCAAATATCCTGATACTAAAGTTGTCAAGGATATATGCATCTAGTCCATACATAACACTCTGCCACTGATAACAGCGGCTCCAAAAAGTTTTTTCCACTTCTTCTATGGGACCTTGCACGTGCGATGATGAGAGCAAACAAAGCAGGTATGCGACACAATGATAGTTGAAAAGCGGCAACACCTGATTTGATTCTGATAGTGTTTCCTTCAGGTGGCATCCTTCAAGGAACATCCTTATTAGTTACTTACAACAATTTTGTTGATTGTGGATTATGGATCATCATCAGACAGCCATGCACATGCATAGAACTAACGTTTTTTCTAGCTAGCTAGTTGCTAGTTAAAAGTATTTGCACGCGTAAGAACTGAGAACGGCATCGCATAGCGATGCTCAAGGCTTTTTATGTTACCAAAGACGACGCTCCTCTACGCGAAATCTCTAGTGTCAGGACCCCGATCCTAAGTCACACAGGTCTAGCCTGTAACACATCATATCACTTTGCGGCCTCACGCACGGTATCCCCACGGGTGCCACCTTACCTGGCCCGGGACCGTTTGCGCATTTTGGCACACGTATATGATAGTGTCGCTAGCATCCATATGACAGAGAACCCGGGCCGACATGACTAGTTATAAACCAAAAGTGGCACTAAATTATAGAGACATGCATACATGAACCAGCAACGAATGTGTCGGTCATCAACGTAGGAACCCAAGTCGTAGAAAGCTACAAGGACTTAAAGGAACAACACGTGACATTTCCCCTAAGGGACAGACACAGGAACGAAGAAGGACACATGCCGGCCAGCCTAAGTGTTCCGGAGCAGTAGCAAGCTACCAAGGCTCAGTGCAAGCACTAGGAGGCATTTCCCTGTAAGATAGGCTACCAAGGATAAACAACTAGGTGTCGGATCCCACACATAGCAATACACATTACACGTATGCATAACATGCAAGTATGTGCTGTACAACATGGCATCACAATATAACTCAACAACTCATACAGATAAAGGCCCAGAAGAGCCATCATAGCATTTATTACAAACAGTGGGTCTCATGACCCAACATACAGAGCTTACAGGCAACGGAAGCATAACATGTCTGAGTACAAACAACTACAAATGGAAAAGGTTGAGAAGTCTGACTATCTACAAGACCCTCCCAAGGGTACAAGATTGTAGCTAAGGTAACAAGCTAAACGTCGAAGTCCACGCGGAACCACTAGTGAGACTGAAGTCTCTCTGCAAAACATAAATTAAGCAAACGTTTGTACAAAGTTACTCAGCAAGACTTACATCAGAACTAACTACATATGCATCAGTATCACCAAAGGGGTGGTGGAGTTTGACTGCAGCAAGCCAGCTTTGACTCAGTGGCTATCCTGAACTACGACTGCAAGTAACTCTTTTGAGGTGGCGCACACGAGTCCACATGTTCACCAATCAATACACCACTATGGATCCGCTCCCGTCTCCCTACGAGAAGGCCATCCATAGCACTCACGCTTATCTTGCGTGTTTTAGAGTATCCACTTTCACTTGTCTATGAACTGTACAGGTAACCCAGAAGTCCATTACCGCGGACACGGCTATTCGAATAGACCAATTGTAACCCTGCAGGGGTGTACTTCTTCACACGTGTTTCCACCACTTAGCGTCTGCACACGACATGTGCTCGGCAGACTTCAAGCGAAAGCCGACGTGGGTGTAGACCACGACCTAACCAACCAATCAAGTCTCTAGTCCAGGTTTATCGCCTATTTGGGTTCCATCCGTGGGGAGATCCGGCCGGGGTGTCGCTCACGGCCCCAAACGATGTGTACAGGGTTCCCGAGCCACCAAACAGGCGACCAGTACACCGTGCCATGTACCTGCCGCGTCACAGCCCACCTTGAGGGTCAGCGCTGCGCACGACCTCCAGTAAACGACAAACACCAGAAACTAGTTCCAACTCCTGGACAAAGGACAAGGGCAGTCGATAAGTCGAGCGGGGTCATATTTCAGGGCCCAACATGTGGTAGTAGCTGTTCATGGATCAACCAACACAGAACTCAGTTCCTGAGGACGGTTTCAATGAGACAACCCACCATGTACTCCTACATGGCCTCTCATCGCTACCTTTACCAAATCGTGTTCACACACTTAGCTCTCAATAGTAGGACATGATGACCACATTCCTATTCATCCCCGATGAATCAGACCTGACACAACTCTAAGCAATAGCAGGCATAACCAGAAAGCATGAATGAGTAGGCACAACATGGCTCAAACAACTCCTACTCATGCTAGTGGGTTTCAACTATTTACTGTGGCAATGACAGGTCATGCAATGGAAAGGGATTCAACTACCGCAGCAGGTAACAGTTGAAGCGTTGTTGTCCTAGTGCAGTAAAAGAGAGCAAGAGCGAGAGAGTGGGATTCTATCGGAATGCTCAATGGGGTTTTGCTTGCCTGGCACTTCTGAAGATATCACTGTGTCTTCATCAGTGTCATCGATCACATCGTCGGAACATCGTCTACTGAGAGGGGACAAACACCGGCAAACAAGAGAGAACACAATCAATGCAATGCGACAATATGATGCATGATCCTGACATGGCAATATGCTGTTGGTTGAGCTAATGCAACTAGCAACCATATTAAATGAAGTTGGTTTGAACCAAAGGTTCAAATTCAAACTCCATATGTGATTATTCAAATGCCATTTATTTGATTAGACCTGATCAGCAGGCATAAGTTGTTCAAACATGCATGATAATGCCATACTCAGATTCTTCATATTTTTCTGATCATTTTTCATATATAAATTATTTTCATCTGAGCTACGGTTGATTTTATATGAGTTTCAGAAGTTTCAAAGCATTTTCTGAAAATAAATAAATCATTTAGATTTATATAAATTCCAGAAAAGGCTTTACTGCGTCAGCATGACGTCTGTTTGACGTCAGCAAGTCAACAGGGCGGCCAGGGTCAAACCTGACGTGTGGGGTCCACACGTCAGTGACACAACTAACTAACAGGGTTAGTTAGTTTTAAGTTAACACTAACTAAACTATCAGTGGGGCCAGGGCCCACCAGTCAGCGACCCATTTACTTAAACAGACAAGTTAGTATTAATTTTGGCACTAATCCAAAATTAACTAGAAGCTGGCCCCACATGTCATTGACCCAGGGGAGTCAAACCCCAGGTCAAACGGGCTAATCCTGCCAACGGTTCGACGCCGGCGAGGCCAAACGCGGCGGCGGTGCTCGGGAAACCGCCTCCGGCGACCAAAAGAGTGGCGGAGGGGCTCTACGTGGAGCTGGGACTCGCCCGCATCCATCTGGGCAGGCGGTAGGGGTTGAGGTGGTCCGAGCTCGCGGTGGCGGCCGGAGTTCGTGCATGTGAGGGAAAGCGGCTGCGGTGGCCTAGGCGACGCAGGGTTGGCACGTGCGGCATCTACGCGTTGCGGCGAGCACGCTGGACGCATGCCTGGGACCAATTGGTCACCGGAGCATCATCGCCGGTGAGCTCAGGCAGCGGCGCAGTCAGGCACGAGTGGCACAGCAGCTACGGCGTGCAAACGAAGCGGGGAAGAGGGGGTTCGACGCAGGGACTCACGGTGGACACGTAGAGTAGAATGGCGGGCTCGGGGAGGCGCTGCCGACGGCGAATCGACGGCGGCGAGCTTCGACATCCGAGGAGGAAGACGACGACGTGAAGGCGATGCAGAGTTTCTGGCGAAGTGAGGCTCAGCGAGAAGGAAGAGGGCGACGTCGTGGAGCTTGTGGGCACAAAGGAGGGACGAGGGGGTAGCTGTGGCAGCGGTGGTGCTCGGCGGTGCTGCCGTGGTGGCTTCGGCCCAGGCGAGAAGGAGCAGGGGAGCGAGGGGAAGATTGAGTGAGGGGGAGAGAGCGGTCGAGGGTGTTGCGTGGCGTCTTCGTGGCACGATCAGTAGGTCTTAGGCGTCGTGGTGGAAGCAGGAGGTGGCCGGCGTGCCGCGGGCACACGCCCTCTGTCCTTCTGGCGAGAGGAGGAGGATGTCTGGCATCGGCCAGTCGGGCTAGGCCGTGCTGGGCCAGGCCAGGTAAGTGTCGGTGTATTGGAAACAACACCTATGGGATCACAAGAATCCCTACTACGGTTGCGGGGCGCGGGGTTGAGAGAAGAGCGGATCAAACAGATAGCACACAGTTCGTTTATCCACGCTCGGGCCGCGAGGATGCGTAAAACCCTACTCCTGCTTTGGTGGATTGTATATATGTGTTCTTCAGCTAGCTATGGGGCGTGAGGAGCTCCAAAAAGCCGAATCCTCCTCCTGGTCGCCTCGGGCCTCCTTTTATAGGGAAAATGGGTTGCCACAGTGGCACACAGGAGGTGGAAAGGGTAGAGTGATGCAAGGTTATCTCTCGCATTACATGACAAGGCGCATTTAATGTGTCTTGCTTAGGTGTCCTTGCTTTATCGGGGACGGGGGAGAGAGTTGTCTCGTCCGTCGCCGCTCCTTCTTGTGTCGACACGCGCCCTGGCCAGCGATGCCTGAGATGCCATGTAGGTAGGTAGGCACCTGAGGTGGCGCAATGGTGGGTCTTCACGAAGATCTGCATGTCGCCACGCAGGTGCCTGCCCAGCTGGTTGGGTCGGCAGATGATGCGGAGCATCCCACGATCATCCCCATGTTCACTTCGACGAGACCTCAACTACACACAATTGGACACAAGGTTAACTCGCTCCTCTCCGAACCTCCACTTTCTACATGTGAGACATGGCTACTACCTCAAATATATGTGCTATGCATGACCAGGAACCAAGAGGGAGGCCATGGAACAGCTAGGAGCATTGGACAAGACGGCGAGGACACCAAGTACAAGGATCAAGAGAAGCTGTTGCAAAAGCTACAGGCTCCGGACGTCCGGCCTTCACCGGACGACCGACGCGTCCCAGGCGACCGGACGACCGACAACCACCGGACGTCCGTAACAGCGATCACAGAAGGAAAATAGCGGAAGTCCGAAGACTTCCGGACGTCCGGACCCTCGTGAGCCACCGGACGTCCGGTAGCTGTCGGACGTCCGCTACATGCTGTCTGCGCACAGTTCTCGGGCCAGAGACCCATGTATCCCTCTCCCACTTACCCCTTCGTGGCCCTAGACTATATATACTCCTCCACCTCCTCCTAGTGAGGGTTAGCATAGGATAGCTCATTTGATACCTAGAGCTTTGCTCATCTAGTGGTTCATCTCCTCCAGAGTGACCGCGGCACCTCTTCGGAGAAGATCCACACGGATTCAAGACCTCCTTTACGGAGAAGATCCTGCGGGATACCCCAAGACCTCCTCACGGAGAAGAACCGGTTACCCTTTGTATCGTCCCTTGTTGATCATGGATCTTGTATCTCTTTGTGTTTCGAGGATCTAGCATATGTGTGACTTGTTCTTGTTGGTTTGAGTGATTCTCTCGTGTTCCCTCTCGTGTTCTTCGTGTTCTTCATGGGATCCCCTCCATTTTGTGAAAGATCGGCCATCTAGGGTTCCACCCTACATCATTATGGTATCAAGAGCCAAGGTTTCTCACGAATTTGGAGCCCCCTCCACCGTTTCTAGTTTGTTTTTGTTGTGTTCTTCCCCAATTTCGAAAATTCCCCACCAAAAATAGCCCCAAAAAATTTTGTGATCTGTTGGTTTGATGACGTTTTGTTGATTTTGATCCATGGATTTGCTTGGTTTCAAGTGGATCATTTCCCCAAGTTTCCCCATCTTTCCTCCACAAAATCCGTCAAATTTTGACCCCAAAATCATCTAATTCCGCCCAAAATCGCGTCCCGGAACTCAAATCTTGCGTTGACCCCGACCCACCGGACGACCGGCGTTTTACCGGACGTCCGGACCCTCACGAAGCACCGGACGTCCGGAACTCACCGGACGACCGGAACCACATATACAGCAGAAAATACCGGATATCCGGTCTTTTCCGGACGTCCGGTACCCCCAGATTTTGACTTCGGCTGATTTTTGTTTTGGTCATAACTAATTCATACGAACTCCGATTTGGACGTTCTTGAGCTCGTTTTGAAGCTCTTGACATCCCCCATACCAGAAAAATACCACCATATTCATTTGACTCCATCATATGTTGTCAAATTTGGCAAGTTTGCCAAGGCCTTCCACCATATCATCCGCATAGCCACCATAGCCTTCCGCAACCTAACCCATTTTGTCCACCATAGCATTTGTGGTTTCTTGAGTAGTGATTTGAGTCTCCTAAGGTGTTTAGGCTACTTAGGGACAATTGCTTCTTCATCAACCACCACCACCACTTCCGCATAGCCTAGCCCACTATACATTACCAACCCAACCTAAACCCAATTTTGTTTGAGCTTGTTTGAGTTGTGGCTCATGTCTCCTAAGGTGTTTCGGCTACTTAGGGACCGTAACTTCAACTCCGACATCGTGTATAGCCCATCATTCCACTTCCGCAACCACCCCGGCATTGCCGCTACCACCATTTGACATTTGTCCTTGAGATTTTGAGTTGTGGTTTTTCCGTTTCCTAAGGTGTTTCGGCTAGTTAGAACGGGTCTACATCAAGAGCACCACCACTCATCATCGACACGGACGGTAACTTCGACGACATCATTGTATATTCCCTTGCAATTGCATTATTAACCCATAGCCCATTTTTTGCGTCACCTACCTATCGAGACTAGCCATTTGAGTATTGCCGGCAATGTGACTTGTGCACATTAGTGATCATACTTCCCATAGCATACATACCATATCACCGTGGTGCATATCTTGGTATCATCTCTTGTGACACAAGGTTGTCATCGCATATACTCAATTGCTATCTTGGTTCGTGAAGTTTTGCATGAGAAAAGAGCTCAAAAGAGAAAGAGCCAAACAAGATTGTAAGTACAAAGAAAAAGATAAGCAAAGAGCTTTTAAGCAAGAACCATAGCATCATACTACATTAAGATTGTCATACTCGATCAGTTTGGATCATACCACCGGAATACCATACATATAGCATACTTGGGATAGAAGTCGTTGCATTTTGCTTAGTAGGTTGTGCACAAGTTCGTATCCGCCTATTGTGCAATCGTGCTAGGGTCTCTCTAGTGTTGTGCAACAAGAGCATTTTCGTGGATTCCACATTTTGGCTCACTCCTTGGTTGCACGACCCCATCTATCTATCCATGTGTGTGTTTCCGTGTGCCACCCATATTGCTATTGGTCTACTTGTTTCACTTGCGAATTTGTGAATCTTTTTCAACTTTATTGACTCTTGCTAACATTTTGCATCAAATTTTTGTGCCACTATCCTCACCGAGCTCCACCATAAGCTTTACTTATGTAGGTGTGAGAAACCGACAAGAATTGGTACCAATTGTGCTATTTCCTTGTTCCACATTTGAGTGATCATTGATCCATCTTCAACATCGGTCAAGGTACATTTGGTATAGTTCTTCTCTTTCTCCCACTCACACTTGCTAGCGTCTTGTGATGGATAGGCAAGGAATTTCATCTCCGGTCTTCGACATCGACGACGCGAACAATGACATCCACGCAAAAACCATCGGACTACAACGAGAAATGCAAGAGTGCTTGGGCAACATCGCCATCGAACTACGACACTCCGAGACAAGGACAATGGCTTCCTTCGACGACATGTGCGACTCCTTCAACAAACAAATGGCGGAGCTCCGACACTTGGTGGCCGATTACAAGTCTTCTTCCCCTTCATCATCCTCTCGGCGGCGACGTTCAAGTCACAAGTCTTCGGAGCGCACACATGATGCAAGTGCAAGTTTTCCACGTCCACACCGCCATGGCGACCATCGACATCGTCATGAAGGGCAAATCACCTCCAAGCATCATGTGCACGACGACGACGAATGACATCTACCAAGAGCTCAAGCACGACAACGGCATCATCATCATGAAGATTCTCGACAAGCGCATACCTACAAGTCCGTAGACGCTCTACTTCACGCCAAGCCCAAGCTTCAAGAGAACATAAGAAGACCGCGAGACAAGCATACCCAAGACGGAGCTACGGCTACAACCACCACTTCGGCATCTTCGCCAAGTGTTATCAAGGCATCTTCACCTTTGGATGTACGGCATCTTCGCCTACTTCCCATGATTTCGCCTACATCGACGTCTTCATCATCAAGGTGATCATCTACGAGCGACGGTGACAAGACGGTCGAGCATGGGCCATCCCCTTCGACCAAGGCGACGAGCATGAACCTCTTCGACACCATGAAGACGGCGCCCATATTGGACTACTACTCCGGGTCCAGCTACGCGAGCAAGCATGAGACCTTCTCTTTTACCTCGGAGGAGCGTGATGGTTTGCCACACCCTACGGCATTCATCTTTGGAGGCATTACGGATGAGGAAGTTGAGCATGGAGACTATTGCACCTACACCTCTTCGACATCCACATATGACGAGATGCCCCAATTCCCATGTGAGGAGAGCCACCACCACATGAGTGATACGAGTGACTCCACATATGTGACCTTGAGAGCATTTCCCTTGAGAGGATTAGTGTGCCAACCACTAGCCTCACACATGAGAGCATGCCACTTCTCCTATGTGAGGTTGAGAGCCATTTGAGTGACTCCACCAACCATACGAGTGAGAGCAACCATGAGGGAGTGAGTGAGCCACAACACCTAGTGAGTGAGGTAGTTGAGAGGGCATGTGAGGCCACTATGATTTCTAACGACTTAACCTCTACTCCTAGTGTGTTTTCTTTGGTGCTAGGTCTCCTACATGACGACAATACTACCCTCAACGAGTCCATCTCTCCAATGGACAATGCGATGGCCATGGTGGAAGAAGATGCACACCCCACATGGTACCATCAAGTTGCAACCTCACCTACAACACATGAGCGGAGCTCTAAAGGTAACATAGGTGATGGTGCTTCTTTCGTCCCACTTGTGGACCATCTTACCAATGATTGCTTGCATGATGTTGACACACCTATTACCATGCTTCATGCTAGTGCGACTTCATCATGTCATGACTTACCTATTTATGATGAATATGATGATGAGCATGTTGAGTTGCGTAGTTGTAATGCTATGCTCCATAGGATCTCATGTGAAAATTCTTTTGGTCACATCATGTTCGACAACCCACTAAACTTGTCATATGCTATGAGTGAGATTTCTCATATTGTTTCATATCAATCTCAACATAGTAACTATGCATGCCAAATTAAAGTAAGGGTTTTTATCATTTATGCCATCGGTTGTGTCTCACTACTCAGTTCTGCCATTAGAAGTTACAACTACTCAAAAATGCCATCGACCCGTGAGATGCTTGCTCAAAAATGCCATTAGAAATCTAAAAAATGAATTCGTTTTGTTAGATGTTTGCTCAAAATGCCATTAGACATTGTTATTTTCACGTCAAACCCGTTGATCATGTTATACGACAAAAATAAGCCTGGACCCACATGTTAGTTCTCTCTATCTCACAGTGATAAGTGTGGCCCCACTTGTTAGGAGTAACCAAGTGAAAAAATTTACAGGAAAATAAGAATGTTGTTGGGATCAAGTGGGCCCCACACTTTATTGTAGTGAGCTAGAGGGAGAGGTGACATGTTGGTCCATAGGTATTTATGTCATTATAACATGTCAAAAGAGATTTGAGATCACAATAATGGTGTCTAGTGGCATTTTTGAGCATGTGTGTAATGAAGTGATGGCATTTTTGAGCAGTTGAAATTCATAGTGGCAAAACTAAGTAGTGGGACACAACCGATGGCATAAATGATAAAAACCCTTAAAGTAAATCCTATTTGCACTTGTGGCATAGATGACAAGATGATGGTCATTGGCTTGTGTTTCTCTTGCGATGATATTGCCATGCTTCCTTTACATGACTTGCGCAATTCATCTACTATGCCATGCCATGATCACATTGTTCCAAATATGCTTTGCTTTGGATGTTGTCAATATTCTCCATGTGATGTTTCCGTGAATGCTATTGAGGAGACCCCCATAGTTTCCTCATACATACTAGGAGATCTTGATGCATGCCATACCTTGCATGATTACCATGATTGTGTGCACCATATGCATTCCATGAATCACAATGATATTTCTCGTGATGCATTACACAACTTGAGTCTCCATTATGCTATACATAACAAAAAACCTCTCATGATGGATGACATGTTTCTATATCACGCATCTCATTTATTTGAGCATTGGCTTTTATGTGCTAACCAACACATGCACGTGCGCATCATGATGGATGATGTGTACATATACCACGCACATACAATTTTTTCTTTGCCTTTGTCTTGTGTAGGTACTTTTGCAAACTTGTCAACCTCACAATCCCATGAGTTGACGAAAAGAGCTCTTGAGAGCAACGATGATTTGGGATTCCGTGGAACCTCCTTACCACCATTCTCTTCGCGGAACCACTACGCGCATCTCTTTTACTTGGCTCTCACACGACTATGGGTTATTTACCACTTGTCACCTTATGCCCATACTACCGTGTTCACTTTGCATGTTATACCATTACCTCTTGCTATGACTTTGCCATGCAATTGTGACCCTTGCTTGCCTTTACACGTGATTCACCATTATGCTACTTCTATATGTATTTGCATGCTTGGTGGAGATACTTGTAGCTACTACCATGATTTCTTTGTGCCCCACGCTATTGATGCTTGTTGTGTTGGGAGAGTCATGATGTCCCATCGCTATTTACATACGGCCTCTCGCCAATACATTAATCCTAATTTGCTCATATCTTGCTTTCATGCTTGTGATATGCCATGTGCATTATTCATGCTTCCTATTTGCACACATGCCATGATTGCCATGATTACTTCTAGTATGTTGCATCCACGCAATACTAGCTTTCTTAACTTGATCACTATGATTGCTTGCTTTGTTGCATCACCCATGTTCCACTCTTACTTGCTTTCTTGGGTTGATGTCATATATGTTCATGCCACTCACATGATATATCTTGATCATTGTCATTTGTCTCCAATAGTTGCATCTCTCATCACTTGTATTGAGTACAACAATGCTATGTTTGTTAATCTTGGAGACTTGGACACCATACTTGTGATGCATGCTTGCTTGTTTGAACCTAATGCCTTTGGTTGTTATCGCATCATATGCTTACATGTCATGCCACTTTACCTTGTCCTTTCTTATGATAAGCATGTTGAATACACTTGTTGGGTATCTTACCACTCAAATGATAGGTTTTGCATTTCCGCTAACCTCATTTGTTTTTCCGAGTGTTTGTCGTGCTCTTTCATTTTGAAGGATTCACAAGGCGGTGTCGTCATGCGACAACTTGGTCATGCGAAGGCATACATGATGTGCAACACCAACATTCGTGAGAATCTCCTAAAGGTGAACTCCTTCCCTTTGAGCCATCCTCACATACGCATATTGGATGGGTCATTCTTTCATTGTTGTCTTCTTCTTATTGTCTACATGATACATCTATTGGAGAGAGGACCTACATTGGAGATGGACATTCCAGATGAGGAGCGCTCGGACTTATTGGATGCACCTTCGGACCTTCACTCTTGCCACGACATCGAGCATTGTTATGTCAAAACCCCTTTGACACATTGCACCAAAACCTTCATATTTGTTGATTGTGTGATCACATGCCATGCTCCATGGATATATCATTCCCATAACAAATTTGCATCTTGCCCATGGATTGACTCACATTATGATTGCCTTGTTGCATTTTGTATTCCCATGTCATCCATGATATATGAGCTTGTGCATTTCCTTAGCAAATTTGTTGTGATCTTTCTTGATGGCATATTCATACATCATGATCATCTTGTCCTCCATCAATTGCATGATAACATACACATATTGAGCATCCATTGCCATGCTCATGCTCTTGATAAACCATCACACTATGACATCATTTTGCACAATGGTTGCATTGATCACATTCACAACACCTTTGTGTGCACCACAAATGCATTTGATCACATGAATGCTTTACATCTCATACTATATCATCTTGCTAAGCTTCATGTACCTTGTCACACGGACTCATTCTTACATGATGGACACTTTGTGTGCGCTAACCATTGTATTTCCAAGTGTACTTTGTGTTTGCTCATTTTGCATGTACCACATACCGGAGATACCTTGGAGTACTTGGATTGCGACATGGCCTCAACTTCGTCCAACTACAAGTCCGTTCACGACTACCGTTTCCATGGTGATGAGGTTTTTGATCCGAGGTCGGATCATTCCCAAGGGAGGGGAGATGATGCGGAGCATCCCACGATCATCCCCATGTTCACTTCGACGAGACCTCAACTACACACAATTGGACACAAGGTTAACTCGCTCCTCTCCGAACCTCCACTTTCTACATGTGAGACATGGCTACTACCTCAAATATATGTGCTATGCATGACCAGGAACCAAGAGGGAGGCCATGGAATAGCTAGGAGCATTGGACAAGACGGCGAGGACACCAAGTACAATGATCAAGAGAAGCTGTTGCAAAAGCTACAGCTCTGGACTTCTGGCCTTCACCGGACGACCGACGCGTCCCAGGCGACCGGACGACCGACAAGCACCGGACGTCCGTAACAGCGATCACAGAAGGAAAATAGCGGAAGTCCGAAGACTTCCGGACGTCCGGACCCTCGCGGGCCACCGGACGTCCGGTAGCCGTCGGACGTCCGCTACATGCTGTCTGCGCACAGTTCTCGGGCCAGAGGCCCATGTATCCCTCTCCCACTTACCCCTTCGTGGCCCTAGACTATATATACTCCTCCACCTCCTCCTAGTGAGGGTTAGCTTAGGATAGCTCATTTGATACCTAGAGCTTTGCTCATCTAGTGGTTCATCTCCTCGAGAGTGACCGCGGCACCTCTTCGGAGAAGATCCACACGGATTCAAGACCTCCTTTACGGAGAAGATCCCGCGGGATACCCCAAGACCTCCTCACGGAGAAGAACCGGTTACCCTTTGTATCGTCCCTTGTTGATCATGGATCTTGTATCTCTTTGTGTTTCGAGGATCTAGCATATGTGTGACTTGTTCTTGTTGGTTTGAGTGATTCTCTCGTGTTTCCCCTCGTGTTCCCTCTCGTGTTCTTCGTGTTCTTCATGGGATCCCCTCCATTTCGTGAAAGATCGGCCATCTAGGATTCCACCCTACATCAGCAGCTGCATAAGGCGGTGTAAGTTTAGTCGGCGCGGGCCTGATGGTGGCCCCGCGGATGTCCTTGGCAAGGGCCTTGCCGGGGCCCCGGCAAGGGTCTTGCTGCGGCGCCCGCTGCCATCCTCGGCAAGGTGCTTGCCAGAGGTCTTGTGGTCTTCCTTGGCTGGGATCCCGCCAAGGGTCATCGTCTTCTTAGTGCGTATCTGATCTTAAATACGTTCACAAAGACCTGCATGCCACTACGGGGATATCTCCTGAATCCTTGCCCCATAGGGGCAGTGGACTCAAGGGTGATTTGCTCCGTATGCGTGGGGCGAGTTGCCGCGGCAAGGGTCTTGCCGGGGCTGCTAAAGCCGGCCCCGGCAAGGATCTTGCCGGGGCTGCTAAAACTGGCTCCCGGCAAGGATCTTGCCGGGGGAACCCGCTTCGTCCCTTTGCTCTTTGTGGTCTTGTTCTTTGGTGTTGCTCCAGTTCCATCGAGCTTCGGTCTTACCCTGGCTTACCTTCCTTGCCTTGCTTGGTGCGGCGGTGCCCGTGGCTTAGACTGCCCGTGCACAGTCATAGGGGTACAAAAAGTGTACCCCCTTTTTGTACACCGACAGGAGCCCCCGGGCCTGGGCCACACATAAGCGCGACGCGTTGTTGGGCTAGGCCCAGAACGGTGCGCGGGCAGGCGGGACGGTTTTTATCGCGGTAAGATTTTCCGCGCGCTGCGCCTCCCGCGATCTGCGCGCGTGGCGCGGCGTGGAGGGGTGTGCGTGACATGGGTGGAATGCATGGGGCGGTTCCCGCAGGCATGCGTCACATCATAGTAAAGAGGCGGCTTCGCACCTTCCCCATAAACGGGGGGAGGCGTGGAGGCGCGACCCATTTACTGAATGGGGCCGAGGCGCGGTCCTCATGGCGACCACTCCCCACGATCACCGGGTGGGGAGAGGTCGCCTCACCCGTCCCCTCGGTTCTGCATGTCTGCCACGTGTCTCCCATGCGCTTGGGGTGGCAAACGGTGGAGGCGGGAAACCGGGTCATCGCTGGTTGGGGCGGCGGGTCGGTCCTGGCTCCCTGCGCTTTCCGTGTCTTGATTGGCCGAGCGGGGCGGTCGAGCCCCAACCCCGTTCCTTTATATAGAGCGAGAGGGGAGGGACGGCGCCCCGCATTCTTCCATCTTCTTCCTCCTTCAGCTTCTGCTCCTCTCTTCCATTCGTCATGGAGAGAGGAAATCCCGGCCCTTCAACGGTGGCGGCGAGGGTCGCCGCTCGACAACGCGTCCCTCCCTCTCCTGCGCCTGCGGTGGCAGAGCTGGCCGCAAGGGGAAGGGGGAAGGGGCGAGGCCGGGGCGCTCGGGGAAGAGGAGGACAGGGTGGCCCGCCGGCCTCACCCCCGCCAGCAGCTCCTCCTCCAATGGAGGGCCATGTTGGGGATGACCCTTATGAGTTCTTCGTGAGGTTGCACCGGCCGCCGCGCCGTCGCCTTCGTCTCCCGACTCCATTTGCGCTGGAGATGGAGCTGGATCCGCCAGAGTCATTGCGGCTGCACATGAGGGGCTGCGGGATCAGTGACACGCGGGTCCGCGTTGACTTCCCTTCTCCTCATGTGATGTATCTTCATCAGGGATGGAAGACGTTTGCTCGTATCCACAGCTTGACGGATGGGCTCACTCTCCATTTTAAGTTGATGGAGGGTGGCCTTCTTTCCGTCAAGGTCTTCGGGCACTTCGGGACTCGTGCAAGGTGTTGCGTGGAGAGCTCTTCTGATGATGAAGATTCCTCCTCGAGCGAGAGTGACGAGGAGGACAACGGCAGTGACGGCGAGGGCGGTAGGCGGCAGGATGACGGGTCCGACTAGGTGTCGGGCGCCGCTCCTTGAGGCACCGGCGACCCCATCATCCGTGTCGCCGGCTCCTTGAACTTCTCGGGGCCGTCCCCTTGGGCGACTGGCGTTGGGGGGGGCTGCGGAAGAGGAAGAGGGCGGGCGGCAAGGTCGTCATGTCGGAGTACGTGGGCACCGACGCCTTCGACGCGTACTGACGTCCTGCCGCCTCGTCTTCAAGCTCTGCTTCCGGCGCCGCCATCACCATCCAGCCTTTGGGCGGCCACCAAGATGTTCTCTTGGTGCCTTCTGCCACCCGTAGCTCGCCTAGGCGCTCCTTTTGCCTTTCTCGCCTCCTTGACCTGCCTCCTGAGGAGAGGGACAAGAAAGGGATTACGGGCATCTTATCTCTTTTTAGTTTGTAAGCCTTCGGGCATCTGTTAAATTTAAAACTTGTAATCCCCTTGTTCATGTTTTTCATTCCCTATGGACTGTACCTGAGTGGAATGTTTTTAATCAAAAAGGGATGTTTGCCGGGTCATTTGTTTGTGGGTGAAACCCACGACAAGGAATAAATCATTGAAATCTTTAAGATAAACACTTCCTCGCCCGGCAACAGGCTTGCCGAATCCCCACGTCGCTCTACCTTTCTCACACCTTGGGCGGAGGCAGGGATGAGGCGGGTTCAGGCTCCTTGTTTCATCCTTTCGCTGCCGCGACTACGACCAAACTTGGTCCCAGGAACGAGCCCTAGGGCCTAGAGTTATGGGAGCACGGTAGTTTAAGGAAAAAACGAGGTTTCACATACCTCAGTCCATAATGGAATGCATGATAAGGGATGAAGAACTTATCTGAAGCTGCAGCCCCCGGCAACCCTGGTTCGTCGTGGGTGAATCTTTGCTCTTGCAGCCCCCGGCAATACTGGCTTGCCGGGGCCTAGATGCTGGTCTGTTCCTTTTTCTTCTCCCCAAATGGTTTCGGCAAGGATATATGCGTGTCCTGTGAACCAAAGAAGATAAAAGGAAGACAAAGAGATGCAAACTCGACCTCTAAGCTAGGGGTTAGCCGCCGCTAAGCACTATCAACCCTAACCAAGGACGAGACTTGACCTAGCATGCATGCTATAACTTAGGGCGCCAGCGCTTCATTTATTTATGCTCAGGGTCTGCGCCTGGCTTTGTACAAAGGCTTACATGCCTTGTCGGCAATGCTTGTACAAAAGGTGGCCCGGCAAGCCGCGCCTCACGGGTAAAACGTGCGAAGATGCTCAATGTTCCAGGAGTTGCTCACCAAAACGGCATTTTCGGTCTCCAGGCGGACTGCGCCAGGCCTGGTGACTCGTATTACCCGATAAGGGCCTTCCCACTTCGGCGTCAACTTATTGGTATTCTTGGCCAATTGAACGCGCCGAAGAACAAGGTCACCTTCCTCAAAGCTTCGGGCACGGACCTTGCGGCTATGGTAGCGGCGCAAGGCTTGCTGGTAGCATGCTGCTCTCACAGCCGCCCGAAGACGATCTTCCTCATGGAGCGTTGCGTCATCTTGCCGCAGTTGCTCTTGCTCAAGCTCATCATAAGCGAGCACTCAAGGTGACCCGTATATGAGTTCAGTGGGGAGAACTACTTCTGCCCCGTACACTAGGGCAAAGGGTGTCTGGCCGGTGGCTCGATTTGGCGTCGTTCTGATCGACCAAAGAACCGTCGGCAACTCATCAATCCAGCGCCTTCCACTCTTGCTCAGCATGTCAAAGGTCTTTGTCCTTAAGCCTCGCAGCACTTCAGCGTTTGCTCTCTCAGCTTGACCATTGCTTCGTGGGTGAGCAACGGAAGCCAAACAGACTTTGCTGCCGAGGTCTTGGGTATATTGCATGAAGGTGCGGCTTGTGAACTGTGTGCCGTTGTCGGTGATGACCCTGTTGGGTACACCAAAACGGCACACTAGTCCCTTGAAGAATTTGATGGCTAACAGAGCTGTGACCTTCCTCACTGCCTCCACCTCTAGCCACTTTGTGAACTTGTCGATTGCGACGTACAAGTACTCAAAGCCCCCGACAGCGCGGGGGAAAGGGCCCAGTTTGTCGAGCCCCCAGATCGAGAAGGGCCAGGAGAGAGGAATGGTTTGAAGGGCTTGAGATGGTTGATGAAGTTTCCTTGAATGGAACTGACACGCTTCACACCTGGTGACTAGTGTCGTCGCATCCTGGAGGGCAGTGGGCCAGAAGAAGCCTTGCCGAAATGCCTTGCCGACAAGGGCTCTTGACCCTATGTGGGATCTAAATATGCCTCCATGTATCTCAGCCAATAGCCCCAGTCCTTCCTCTCTAGGGATACACTTCAATTTCACGCCGTTCGGTCTCTTTCTGTACACGACGTCATCGACGAACTGGTACATAGCAGATCGACGGGCTACTTTTTCCGCTTCTTCCTGCCCTCAGGAAGTTCCCCAGTTTGGAGGAATCGGACGGTATGTTGTGCCCACGATGGAGCCTGGGGCTCGACGGCGAGGACTAAAGGCATTTCCTCCGCTATAGGAGTGGTTGTCTCGACGGCAAGAGCTTGATGCTCCGTCGGAGCTAGCCGTCCCGTGGCGGGCTCAGTGTCCCCGGCAATATCCTTGTCGGCGGCTCCGGGGAGCTCGGTGGGAAAGTACTTGCCGAGCCCTGATTTCCTCCTGTTGTTTTGCTCTGTTGATGGATGAACGGATGGATGAGAAAGCTGAAGCACAAAGGTACCTGGTTCCACGGGTAGCTTGAGGGCAACGCGCTTTGACAGGTAATCGGCGATGTCGTTCTCTGCTCGGGGAACGTGCTCTGCCTGTATACCATCAAAGCGCTCTTCCAACTTTCTCACTTGATCGACGTAGGCCTTCATCAACGGGCTCTGGTAATATTTGTTGACTTGTTTGACGACAAGCTGCGAATCGCCCCTGACAATGAGTTTCTTGATTCCGAGGTCTGCCGCGATCCTAAGACCAGCAAGCAGCCCCTCATATTCGGCAGTATTGTTCGTCGATACCTCCCTGGGGAAGTGCATCTGGACCACGTACTTGAGGTGCTCTCCGGTGGGCGCGACCAGCAGTACGCCAGCCCCGGCGCCCTGTAAAGAGAAAGCTCCATCAAAGTACATGATCCAGTTGCGACTCGCCTCTTTGCCAGGGAGAGCGGTTTCCTGGGTTTCTTCATCAGGCGTCGCAGTCCATTCTACAACAAATTCCGCCAGGACTTGGCTTTGAATCGTCGAGGTACTTTCAAACTTGAGGCCAAAGCTGGACAGCTCCAGTGCCCACTCTACAATTCTTCCCATTGCATCTGGATTGTGCAATATCCGTTGCAGAGGGAGGCGAGTGATGATAGTGATCTCGTGCGCCTGGAAGTAGTGACGCAGCTTCCTCGATGCCATAAGAAGGCCGAAGAGCAATTTCTGCACACCGGAGTACCTTGATCTAGCCCCTGCAAGAGGGAGCTAACAAAGTAGACCGGGTGCTGCATCATTTTCTTCCTTGGTGGCACTCCAACCGGCCGTGTCGGCTCTGCACCAACGCCATCAGGCTCTGTTGCTGCTATCACCTCATCATCAATTTCTCTCAATGCCACTATGTCACAACCCTAGTTCTGGTATGCACTAGGTTAGCCTTGTGGTTTGCATCATGGTTCATTTTCAAATGAAATTGAAATGAGGACTTGTGAAACCCTCAGAAACCCTATTGAAAATGACCCAAATAAAAGTTGCTCCAAAATGGTCCAAGAAAATGTTCATGTGGCCCTCTAAAAATATTGGTCAGAGATAAAAATCAAGCCAATATTATTAGGAGCTCATAAGTATTTATTTTGGGCTTTTGGAATTAATGCAATAGCTATTTGCTTGGATATATATATATTATATATTTTATATATGTCCAAAATTCTGATTGTTTATTTTTAGGGGCTTGGGTTAATTTCTAGGTCCCTGCAAAATAAATATTTCAGGAGAAAATAATTGATTTAATTCAGAAATTAAATCAAAACAAATGTCAGAAGAAAATAGAAAAGAAAAATAAAAAGGGCAGACTTACCTGTGCTGGCCCAGCACAGCACGGCCTGGCCGGCCCAGCTGGCCAGCCCAGCCCGCTCCTCCCTGTCGTCTTCCTCCTTGACAGAAGGACGAGCGCGTGCTCGACGCCCGCGGCCACGCGCCACGGCCACCTCCTGCTTCCGCCGCTGCCGACGCGCCTGGACGTCTCTGGACAACGCCACGCACCCCCTGGACCCTCTCACTCCCCCTCGGTTCCTTCCTCCCCCTCCTGGTGCTCTTCCTCGCGAACGCCCGAACGCCACCGTCGCCGCCGCTCGCCGTAGCCGTGGCCACCGTCTCCCCCTCGCCCCTTCGAGTAGCCCGAGAGCTCCGCCACTTCACCCTCGTCCTCCCCGACGAGTCACACATCGCCGGACGCCCTGAGGCCTCGACCTCGACCTCTTCTTCATCGCCGGCCGCCGGAGATCCCCTCCGCCACCCTGCTTGCTCCGGCCCTCCTCCGAGCCCTCCGCCTGCACCGCTGCGATCGCCGTACGCTTCTGTCCCTGCTCCCCCTCTCCATTCTTCCCCTCGCAGGCCGTAGCAGCCGCTCCACGATCACCCGCACGCGGCGCCGCCCGCGCTCGTCGCCGGTGGTGCTCCGGTGACCTTTTGGTCCCGGGCGTGCGACCAACACGTTCCCCGCATCGCGTAGAAGCCCTAGGAGCTAGCGCTGCCCCGCCTAGGCCACCACAGCCTCGAGCCCGAGCTCGACCGAACTCCGGCGCCGCCGCGAGCTCATTTCCGGCGAGCTCCGGCCGTCCCAGCTGCTGCCGCTTGCGGGAATGGACGCGGACGAGCTCCAGCAGCTCGCCCGTGGTCTCAGCTGCTCAAAAGACCCCCGGAGCAGGATTCCCGAAGCCCTCCGCCGCGTTTGCTGCCGCCGGCGGCTAAACGCCGGCGTGCTAGCCGTAGTTTGACCAGGATTTGACCCCCTGGGTCAATGACAGGTGGGCCCCCACCCTTTTAGTTAGTTGACTAATTAGTTAAATTAATTAAGTTTTGTTAATTAGTTTAGACACTAACATGTGGGCCCAGCTCTGCTAATTTTTCTGTTAGAATTAATTTAGAGTTAATTAACTCAGTTAATTAACTGAGTCACTGACCAGTGGACCCCACTGTCAGGTTTGACTCTGGAACAGCCCCTTTGACCTGCTGATGTCATGCCTGTGTCATGCTGACGCAGTAATCCAGTTCTGGGTTTTAAATAAATCTTAAATGACTTATTTAATTCAGAAATTGGCTTAAACTTCAAAAAATCACAGAAATTCAACCGTAGCTCAGAATGAAATAATTTATATATGAAAAATTATCAGAAAAATTCAATCTATCCATCTGTACCATTTTCATGCATGACAAATGAAGTTAAACCTAATGTTTATATGAAAACACACATATGGCATTTTATAATACTTATTAAAGAGTTGCATTTGAACCCTTGGTTCAAATGGAGTTCAACCAATTAAAATGCTAGTTGCATTAGCTCAAACAATATCATAACTTCATGCCATATTCATGCATCATATTGTTGCATATGCTTGTGTTTGATTGTCGGCACCGTTCTTCTCGATAGGCCAGCTCTGGAGACCGATCCAGAGTACCTGTCAGAGGAGCCGTGCTCTGCACGTTGTTTTACCAGGCAAGCAAACCCCCTTGTTCATTCCGACACAACCCCTTTCTCGCTCCTGCTCCCTGTTATTGCATTAGGACAACAACGATCTCAACTGCTACTTTATGCTGCGGTAGTTGAACCTATTCCTCTGCATGACCTGTCTTTCCACAGTAAATAGTTGAAACCCACTAGCATGTGTAGGAGTTGATTGAAGCCATGTTGTGATCTTACCATGCCTTGCTTGCTATTGCTTAGAGTGTGTCAGGTCTGATTCATCGGGAATGAATTGGAGTGAAATGATATGTTCTGATGCTGAGGGTTAAACGTGTGAACACGATTTGGTAAAGGTAGCGGTGAGAGGCCATGTAGGAGTACATGGTGGGTTGTCTCACTGGAACCGTCCCTAAGAACTGAGTTCTGTGTATGTTGTCCAATGACTAGTTACTACCACACATTGGGTTCCGGTAACTCGACCCCTCTCGACTTATTAATCAACATGATCTCTGTCCAGGAGTTGCAACTAGTTTCTGGTGTTTGTAGGTAGTGTTAGTAGTCTACCAAGTGGCACTCGGCCAGTGGGCTTGGGACAGACTAGGCACCGTGGCACGGTATACCAAGCGTAGATCCACTCGGCGAGGTGGGCTTGGGAACCCTGCGCACATCATTTGGGGCCGTGAGCGACACCCCGGCCGGATCTCCCCACGGATGGAACCCGAATAGGCGATAAACCTGGACGAGAGACTTGTGTGGTTAGTCAGGTCGTGGCCGACACCCTCGCCAGGCTTCCGCTTGAAGGTTGCCGAGATACACGAGATGTACCTGGCGGTAAGTGGCGAGAGCGTGTGTGAAGAAGTACACCCCTGCAGGGTTAACATGATCTATTCGAATAGCCGGGTCCGCGGATATGGACTTCTTGGATGCTGACGTGGTACATAGATAACTTGAAGTGGATACACTAAAATACTCAAGACAAGTGTGAGTGCTATGGATGGCCTTCTCGTAGGGAGACGGGAATGAATCCATAGTGGTGTATTGTGTGGTGCTTAGTGGACTCGTGTGCGCCACCTCAAAGAGTTATCAGCAATCGTAGAATAGGATAGCCACTGAGTCAAAGCTGGCTTGCTGCAACTAAACCCCACTATGCCCTCTTGATACAAGTGCATGTATGATAGGATCTGATGTAAGTCTTGCTGAGTACCTTTGTACTCATGTTTGCTTAATTTATGTTTTGTAGATAGGATTGATGTCTCACTAGTAGTTCCGCTTGGACTTCGACAAGTAGCTTGTACCTCAGCTACGTTCTTGGACGAGTGTTGTAGATAGTCAGGCTCTTCAACCTTTTTCATTTGTAGATGTCTGTACCCAGACATGTAGTGCTTCCGCTTGTTGCTTGTATGCTCTGTATGTTGGGTCGTGAGACCCATGTTTGTAATACTTGGCTCCTCGGAGCCTAATGAATAAATACTTTTTTATTAGAGTCTTGTTGTGATGCCATGTTGTATTTGCACATATTGAGCATATTGTGTGTATGTTATTGAAATGCTTGGTATGTGTGGGATCCGACACCTAGTTGTTTACCCTTGGTAGCCTATCTTACAGGGAAATGTCTCCTAGTGCTTCCACTGAGCCTTGGTAGCTTGCTACTGCTCCGGATCACTTAGGCTGACCGGCATGTGTCCTTCTTCGTTCCTGTGTCTGTCCCTTAGGGGAAATGTCACGCGTTGTTCCTTTAAGTCCTTGTAGCTTGCTACGACTTGGGTTCATACGTTGATGACCGACACGTTCGTTGCTGGGTCATGAATGCCTGTCACTGTAATTTAGTGCCACTTTTGGTTTATAACTGGTCATGTCGGCCCGGGTTCTCTGTCATATGGATGCTAGCAACACTATCATATACGTGAGCCAAAATGCGCAAACGATCCCGGGCCAGGTAAGGTGGCACCCGTGGGAATACCGTGCGTGAGGCCGCAAAGTGATATGGTGTGTTACATGCTAGATCGGTGTGAATTAGGATCGGGGTCCCGACACACTAGTGTGGCGCTGACCACCTGGTTCGGTGCCGCCAGGTATAGCAGCAATGGTTATTGTGGCATAGGCGCAACTGGTACTGGCGTGGAGGAAATATACCTCTTCAAATCTTGCAATGCTGCTTCGGCTTCTGGCGTCCACTCCATTGGGCCCGCCTTTTTCAAAATCTTGAAAAAGGGGAGGGCGCGCTCGGCAGACTTAGAAATGAATCTGCTCATGGCGGCAACGCAGCCAGCAAGCCGACGTACATCCTTGACCCGTTTGGGTGCTTAAATCTGTTCTATAGCTTTGATCTTGTCCGGATTGGCCTCTATCCCACGTTGTGACACAAAGAACCCGAGAAGCTTGCCGGACGGGACGCCGAAGATGCACTTCTCAGGGTTCAGCTTGAGAATGATCTTGCGTAGGTTTGCAAACGTCTCTTGTAGATCCGGTATGAGGGTTGCCCTGTTCTTGGTTTTGACCACTATATCATCCATATAAGCCTCCATATTTCTATGGAGCTCGGGTTCAAAACCAATCTGGACTGCCCTTGCAAACGTTGAGCCAGAACTCTTCAACCCGAAAGGCATTCGTATGAAACAATACGTACCACATGGGGTGATGAATGCTCAAATCCAAGGTGATGAGGTCTTCATGATTCACTTGGGTAATCATTCTCCCTTAGGGGTCTTGATATCTACAAGGGTAACTTCTCCTAGAGGATGTCTTGACCTGCAGGAGGAGTGATTCAAGGAGCAAAGCTCTCTCAACTGTCATGTAATACATTGCTAACCTTAACGTATGTCTTAGACCCGAACTATATAGGCATAGGGAGGTAGGGGACGACTTGAGAGGCAAGAAAGGGCACTCACGACCGAAAACTGGGAGGTCCGTGCGCACGGGGCCCCTATGTGCACGGTACACGCCCGTGCGCACGTGGTGCTACAACGGCATGGGCACGTGCGCACGTGGTTTTGAGCCTATGCGCACAGGGGTGCGCGTTCCAGTTACAGATGCCTCCTGGGCGGCCCGTGCGGACGGGGTCTTGGGGGGCCGTGGGCACGGGGTCGCCTGGGAGGTCCTGATAGACGCGAGGGCGTCCCATCTTTCGCTGAGATGGTGGCTATCGTTTTCGATGGAGTAGACTTCAACGATCCGACTACGAACGTGCGAGGACGTCGCGCCTTAGCAATAGCTAAACCAACTTTGAGAGGTTATTGACCATGCCGGAGCACGATCAACCTATTTCGTGCAAGCAAACAAAGAATAAGCAAGAAACTACGATTGCAATTTGGATATTGCGAATATAAGAGGAAAGCTTTATTGATGAAAATGGGGTTTTGTGACGTCTTTGTCGGGTCGTTGAACACAAACGAAGTACGCGCAGTTGCAGCAATACCGACCTTTAATCTAAACAGAACCCAAAGTCTAAACGATGCCCTAAGGGCTGTATATATGGAGGAGTACGGGGGGATTTCGTGACCCCTTGGAGGAGGGGTCCGAAACCAACCCAAAGTCGGTTTCCCCACACATACGGACTCTACAAACAGCCTATACTGAAATATTTCGAAATTACATGGGACTGGCCCAATAAAAGGTGACACAACACCTATAATAGCCCCTGGACAAAAATTTATGAAGTAGTATCTTGTATATTTCGTCCAAGCCTTTATGAACTCATTAGGGTGGCTTCAGAGTATTGAAATCACCACTTGAATCTTCGTTCTTGTTCCCCTTGCGCATGCCCTCATCTCCATGCTTGGTGTTGCTCCAATGTTAGTCCTTCTTGTCCAAGCTAGGCCCTTCATTTGTAAGCAAAACAAATGTATCCAATTTAGACAACATCATATTCTCATGAACATTAGATATCGTTACCAAGAAATGAAAGTACATGGTAATTTATTTGGCGTGCGCGAGCTCTAGTAATTGGCCCAGTATGTATAGCGGCATGGGCTGTGGGTGTAACAATGGTATTGATGTCTTCATCATCCCCCCTTCTTCAAATGAAGTCGTCCTCGATGGAAGCTCATCATCCTCACCCAAATAAGGCTTCAAATATGCATTGTTAAAAGTGGGACTAACCCGAAAATCTGCAGGCAGCTCAAGTTTATATGCATTATCATTTATTTTCTCTAACACCTTAGAAGGACCATCAACATGTGGCATTAGCTTTGACTTGCGCAAATTAGGAAACCTATACTTACGCAAATGCAACCAAACAAGATCTCCAGGTGCAAAGGCAACACGTTTTCTACCCTTATCTCCAGCAAGTTTATATTTAGCATTCATGCACTCAATATTTTCCTTAGTTAACTCATGCATTTTTAAGATCAATTCAACACGTTGTTTAGCATCAAAATTAACCTTCTCCGAAGATGGAAGAGGCAAAAATCAATAGGTGCAGGAGGTAAGAAACCATACACAATTTCGAAAGGGCACATCTCAGTAGAATGCAGCGAACGATTATAAGCAAATTCAATATGAGGCAAGCATTCTTCCCACATTTTCTTGTTATTCTTCAAAATAGCCCTAAGCATAGCAAACAAAGTTATATTAACTACTTCAGTTTGTCTATCAGTTTGGGGGTGACTTGTAGTACTAAAAAGCATTTTAGTCCCCAACTTAGCCCATAAACATCTTCAAAAGTGGCTAAGAAATTTAGTATCACCATCCGAAACAGCAGTATTTGGCACACCTTGCAAGTGAATAATTTCACGAAAGAACAAATCAACAACATTAGCAGCATCATTGCTTTTATGACAAGGTATGAAGTGTGCCATTTTCGAAAATCTATCCACGACAACAAATATGATATCCCTCCCCTTCTTTGTTCGAGGTAAACCCAAAACAAAGTCCATATATATATCTTCCCAAGGAACACTAGGTACATGCAAGGGCATATATAAACCATGGGGATTGAGTCGTGACTTAGCTTTTTGACATGTAGTGCAGCGAGCAACAAAACGCTCAACATCCCGTCTCATCTTTGGCCAAAAGAAATGTGTAAGAAGTACGTCCTCCATCTTCTTGACGCCAAAGTGTTCCATTAATCCTCCATGCGCCTCCTGCAACAATAAAAGATGAACGGAGCAAGATGGATTGCATATCCTGTTAGCACGAAACACAAATCCATCATTAACGATGAACTTGTTCCATGTTCTCCCTTCTTTAAAATTCTACAATACATCTTTAAATTTAGCATCATGCACATATTGATCTCTGATGGTCTCCAAACCAAATATTTTAAAGTCAAGTTGTGAAAGCAAAGTATAACAACGAGACAATGGGATAGAGGCGAGGGGCCTGATCTTTCAATGAGATGACAACTATGGATTTGGTGAAGAAAGACTTTGACGATCTGACTACAAACGTGCACGGCGTTGCGCCTTAGCAATCGCTAAACCAATCTCTCGGGGTTACTGACGATGCCAGAAGCACGATCAGCCTGACCACGAAGGTCTATTCCTGCATGCAATCGAAGAACAAACAAGAATATGATAAAGCAATGTGAATATTATAAATATAGATGTTGTATTGATAAAGGTGAGGATGCGTAAGCGGTCTTGGTATGGCTGTTGGACACAAACAAAGTACACGAAGTTGCAATGGATAAATTTTGACAAAACAAATCCCAAGGGAAAAGCTACTAGATGGATCTACTTATTAAACCTATTAAGCTACGCGTGAAGGGCGACCAACCAGCTATGCCACATGACGCAAGCTGGTTGGCCGTGGTAAGAAATCTTTTGATTTTTTTAGATGAAGGTGTGAATTACTTTTTAAATATACATTTTCTTTTTAGATGGAGGTGAGGACCTCTCGTATATTTTAAATGGAGGGCTATGCACTCGCAGGTGGGCTGCGGTGGTATTTTTTTCTTTTCCCCTTTTTACTTTTTTTAGATAAAGGTGATGATTTTTTCTGAGTTATACTTTTTAACGGGGACGAGGACTCTATGTATTTTTTAAAATATAAACATGCGCAAAGCTTCCTCTTAAGCAGCGCCACATGGTGGCACCCCAACCACTAGTATAGGAGCAATGGGTGGCAGCCAAGGAGATGGTAGGACGTCCCAAGGAAGCCTAAAACCAACCCTAGGTCGTACAAGGCTCATGGGCCCAAGTGGAGGTGATGCAACACCTTTGGACTTGTAGTTTGACTCGGATTCTGCTGCGACATCAGATTGTTTCGTCCACAACTCAACGCTCCGGACAAATTTGAAGGTGAATCAAATTCGGCCGGAATGTGTACGAAATGTACTTTCCAACAAAAAAAGTATCACTCAATTCGGAGTCCGTATGACAGAGATGTTAGCGTTTTGAGTCAGGTATGTCTCTGCAGTACGAATCTGAGTCCAGAACATGGGAGACTTGGACTCTATCTTCTCTTGGCCCAGGATTGATGTGAGAGAACTTTTTGAACAACACCTAAACTTCTCTTTTTCCCTTATCTTCATATGTGGATTTTCCAAATGACCCATACACCTGCAATTACACATGGCACAAAAGTGTGTGAAGTATTTTTGTCATACATAACATAAATAAATTATTGCATACTTTGCATTAGAAATCACCTCACAAATATGCATGTATGCAATATTTTTGGTCATATCCAAGGTAGTCATGTCCTCATCATCCTCCCCTTCTTGAAAACAAAGCCGTCCTCAGCGTTTCTTAATCTGAAATGTGGCTAACAAAAGAGACAAGGTGTACATGTTGTATATGTATATGTCATCCATTTTTACTTCCCTTAGTTTTTGCACATACGACACATGTATACTTAAGTAACTTTCATAGTTCATGAAATATAAAGCCAAAATATTATCATGAGAAGTAGAAGTCATGAAAATATTGCAACTCAGTTTGCACATATAATTGAAGCTCTTGTTCATATCAAAAGATTGAGAATGTTCATCATTAAACCATCCCAACATTGATGAATAAACCTTACTTGCATCAAATTTACATGCTACAACATGCTTAAATAAGCAAACATGCAATAGATCATTTAACACAGAATCATCACCAAGATTAGAGGTCATATCAAAATGATTAATCATTGGTACAATTATTTTCAAATGTATTCGATCCAAATCTGGTTTATTCCCTGATTCACATGGTTCTTTTGCATCAATAGTTAATTCAATGGGGGCACTTGACAATGTTGATATTGCATTTGTTTGATCACATGGCAAAGTGAAATCATCAATATAGTCCTCCAAAATAGGTGGTGTGATCAAACTAGTGGCTATGTTATCACATGGTGCACTGAAATTGACAAGGCATTCATCATACTCATGTGGAGGTGGAAGATCAATACCTTTGTCAATAACTTTTATGATCAACTCAGATGATGTAGGCACTCTCGGCAGTGATGTGTCGCATGGTGGAGGTGATGTAGTACTCACAACAGCGCATGTGGTTGTCATATTATGCCTAGTAGTTGAAGGAACAATCGTACCAACTCTTGGAATATGCACCGTGCGCTTGTTCTCCTCATGGGCAACACATCGTTTTATTTCCTGTTCAGCTTTACAAGCAAGAAAAAACAAATGGTCCATAGGAAACACTCTCCATGAATTAGTATCTCTTGAATATCACGGTTTAATCCTCCCCAAAATCTATTCATAAAATCTTCTTTACTTTCTTCTAAAAATGTGTGCAACAAAGTAGATTGTAAATCAGCATAGTATTTTGGTACGGTGTCAGTGCCTTGTTTTAAATGTTGTAATTTTTTAATAATGCCACATGTATAATAAACATCAACAAATCTATCTCTCATGTTTAAATGTTGTAATTTTTTAATCATTTTCATGATGGTGATCCACCTATTGCCACGCGTCATGCTAGTATGATTTCCCCATGCGATGATTTACCCATTTATGATGAGTTTGATGATTGCCATGTGGAGTCTATTAGTTGTGATGCCATGTTGCATAGAATTTCTTGTGATAATTCTATTGGTCACATGATGTTTGACAACCTGCTTGACTTGTCATATGATATGCATGAGATCAATAATATGTCCAATTTGCAATCTCATCGTAGTGACTATGCACATATCAACCCAATTTGCACATATGGCATAGATGACAAGCCCATGGTTATTGACATTTGTTTTTCTTTTGATGATGACATGCTTACTTTGCATCATATCCATCATATGCCATGCCATGATTACCTAGCTTCGGACATCCATTGTTTTGGATGTTGTTCCACTTCTCCATATTATGCTTCCACTTTTTCTCATGAGTAGACCCACCATAGTTTTGATGTGGAGCATCCTACGGACATCACCATGTCAAGAATCTATTTGGCAAGTGACACATGCGACCTCTACTTCTCATACATCAAGGTGAATCATCTCCTTTACACATGTTCACTTGAGCCCTTCGAGAATGGTATAATACTTGACATTACTCTCATGTGCATGCATAGGTATTGCCGGAGCTTCATGGACGACGACGAGGAGTGCGAGTGCTAAGGAACACTGATGCGGAGCATCCGACAATCATCCCCGTGGACTCTACATCAACACACCAAGCCCACTTGGACCCTTGACAAGAGCAAGAGCACGTGCTATTCAAACCGAGGTGAACTCCTTCTTAGTGGACATGCATATGGATGCAAGTGGAACTTGGATGCTACATCACCGAAATACTCTTTGTGTCATTAGGTACGATGAGGGACATCACCACGAAGGAGGAGAAGACCCCCAAGGCCAAGGAGATGAACAAGGAGGCCATCAAGTGAAACTGGACAGAACGCCCTAGGCGACCCCATGCGCACGGGCCACGCAGACTCCGTGCTCACGGACTACTTAGCGAACTACGCCGTAGCCACCCCGTGCGCACGGGCGTGTACCGTGCCCACAGGGCCTCGTGCCCACGGGACCCCCGTGCGCATGGGCCCCACTTACCCCGTGCGCACGGGTCTCCCAGGATGGACGGCTGGATCTGCATCTCCGTCTCCTCTTCTTCCACTTCGACCTCTAGCCTATATATTCTGTACCTAGTGTTCCATTTTGACTAAGCAAAGTATATGTGAGATATTGTGGGCTTTGGTCCTTCCCTCTTGTGGATCAAGACCCCATCTAGGGAAGAATCCTTGTGGATTTCAAGACCTCCATAGGGAGAAGACTATCATTAAGACCTCACCTCCTCTAGGAGTGGGAAGAACCTTTATCTAGTGCTTATTTCTTTGGATTGTTCATGTATTCTTGTGGATCTATGTGTTTGCTATTCTAGTAGATGTGTAATTGGGTTTTGTTGGAGTGGTGTTCATCCTCTTTTCCCCTCCAAGTGTGAAAATATCTCCACTTAGGGTTCCACCCTACATCATCTTGGTATCATGAGCAAGGTTGATTCACATCTTGGAGTCCCTACCCTCCCCCCCATTTCTAGCTTGTTTTTGTTGTGTTTTCGTCCTAATCCAAAAATCCCCACCGAAAAATAGCCCCAAAGTTTTTCTTCCAGTTTGTTTGATCTTGTGAGATTTGGTTGATTTGGTCCACGAAATTCTTGTTTGGCATTTGGATCTACCCCTCCACCACATCCCACAACCACCCCACGGCTTAATCTAGGCGAATTTTGGGGTTTACCCACGATTTCGGCCAAGATCAGCCGCCACCCGCACACCCCGTGCACACGGGCCATTGGGACCCCATGGTCACGGGACCCCGTGCACACGGGCCTCACAGACCCCGTGCGCACGGCCCTCGCAGAAACTTTTGACCATTGTTTGTTTTGCACCATTTCAACTCCCCATCGCCACTCGTGTTCTTCCGCAATATTTCTCGTGGTTGTTTGAGTTTTGGGTTGCGGTTTCCCTCGTGTCCTAAGGTGTTTCAGATACTTAGGCGTGATTTGGACATCATCATCACCGCCACTCGACCACCAACTCGGACTCCACATCTTCGACAACATCATCTTCATACCAACCATAAGCAAGGACGGTAACCTCGACGACGCCTATGTGCTACACTTGCCTTTACCTTGATAGCCTCGAGCCTCTTTTGCGTAGCTTACCCATTGAGACTAGCTTGTTGAGTATTGCCGAGCCACGCCTTAGTGCACCATTAGTGTTACGTCTCTCCCGTGCATATACTACTTGTTACCTCATATTGTGGCTCGCATATCAAGCATTGTGGCATAGTCAAAAAAAGAGAAAAGAAAAAGAAGCTTTTAAGCAAAAGAGAAAAGAAGCAAGAGCTTGTACGCAAAGCATTGAGCCTTTTTCATATCAATCACCTAGTTCATCATCAAGGTTCATATCTACTTAAGCATATTTGGGATAGTGAGATGACTCGTTTCTCTATTAGGTTGGTGCTAGGCTTCTCGCCCCTCGTTGGTTACCCCAAGTGGAAGGTGTGAGATGTAGTGTTGCGGAAGTTTTTCCCTTGGCAAAGATACCAAGGATCGAATCCCCAGAGACTCCTAGGTTCAACAAGAAGGTGTCAACTGCTACGGCGCCAGATATTAGCAATCAACGTGGACCTGCACACAGATACAAATAACTTTGCTCCCAACGAGTACAGAGAGGTTGTCAATCCCTCCGGCCTTGTAGTTCACAAAGGATTAAACGCAAGTGATAGTAGTGATAGATATAATTGCAATAGTAAATAAAAGCGAAAAGTAAATAGCGGATGTGATCAATGATGGTAATATGGACCGGAGTCTCATGATGTTCACTAGTGATGTCTCTCTCCCAAAAGACGATAAAACAGCTATGTGAGGTAAACGAATTACAGCTGGGCAATTGACAGGACCATGTGCGCAAACCAATGCTGACTACATTGCAAGAAAGGTTGAGGTTCAAAGCATGGGCGGTACGCCAAAGTAAGTAGACCGAAATCCATCAATATCTACTACTAATCATCCACCTTGAGATATCTATCCAGAACATCTCGCTGGTATTAGGTTGCGAGTCCCACATATAGTGTAAACTCAATGCAACAGACAACTGCATTAAAAGAACTTTGCGTAAAGTAAACAATCCTTGCACCCGCGGGCACAAGCACCGTTGTTTTCCCCCTTGTGGCAACAGCACATCCCCTAGACTCATGTTTCTGTCACTCAAACTAGTCATCGAGGGGCATGAACCCACAATCAAGCATAACGTTCCCTTTTGGAGTCACTACCTATTACTTGGCCAAAGCAATAAATAACAACGGAGAACATGCAAGAATTACTTACGAACATAAATATAAAAGAGGTAGATCAAATATATTACTCAAGCACAATCTGAACATAATCTCATAATCCATCGGATCCCAGCAAACTCATCATAGCAACAGCAGAAGGATTACATATGTGCCTCGATCATGTAGGGCAGCTCACGAGGACTAATTAGTGAAGCACAAGAACGGGAGGAGAACATCACATAGCTACTGGTCATGGACTCATGGTCCAAGGGAGACTACTCACAACTCATCCGGGAGGCGTCCATGGTGGTGGAGAGGCTCCCGGTGGTGATCCTCCCCTCCGACAGGGTGCCGGGAAGGGTTCTCCTGGTGCTCCCGATCTTGGAAGTGGCAGCGGCGGCGGAACAGAGATGGGATCGCGAAAAGAGTTCCTCCCTCAAGGTTTTCGGGAGACGCTTTAAATATATGCCAAAGGGGGGCATCGGAGGAGCCTCGGGGGG
>LR738713.1:291984445-292089100 GCA_902687465.1 Secale cereale
AAGCTTGTCCAACTTAAAAAGGTCATGAATTAACCACTACTTCCTCATGAACTTACAACAGAGGCACAAAATAAGAATGCTTTTTCTTTGAATAATTTCGAGATGGCACATGCAAGTCTCCGTTAGGAATGGCAGGTAAATACCATGTAGGAAGGTATGGTGGACTCATATGGCATAACTGGATTAAAGGATGTGGATGCACAAGCAGTCAGTCCGCTTAGTACAGGCGAAGGTTAGCAAAAGACTGGGAGCGACCAACTAAGAGAGCAATGACGGTCATAATCATGCAGAGCGACAAAGCAACATTGAATCAGGCATGGTAGTTATATCGCTACTCAGAAACAAAAGATCATCAAGGCTTGACAGACTTTCTTTACAGTCTTAAATATGCGTGAGCATACGCCAAGTCAATCAAAATAAATTATCGAAGGAAGATATTACTAAACCATACCACATCATAGGCAAACAAATCATGTTGGTATTCCAATAACACATTGGGAACCCTCCAGCTATTTGAGACCAACCATAAGAAAACATGAACTACTAAGCGCCATCATGCACGTAGCATCTTTATCATAGACATATCAACCAATGCAACGGAAGCAAACTCTCTTAATAAGGTGAGCATGGTAATTAAAGAGAGTTCAAGCAACCAACTAAACAAAAGCTCTTGAAAAGATAAGCATGAAAGCTAAGAGCTGAACATGATAGTAGCTATTAAAAGACAAAGAACACACACAGCAAGGATAGACATGAAAAATTCTATGTTATGTTCTAGGTAGAAGTGGAGCGTGTTTCTCTCCCACATAAAGAAAGCTGAGTTCCGACTCGTTATGAAAAACTAAAGAAAACTAAAAGGAAGACGCTCCAAGCATAGCACATAACACATGAAGTGATTAAAATATAGTGGAACGAAAGACGAACTGATAATGTTGATGGAGAAGGGGATGCACGGGGGCATCCCCAAGCTTAGACGCTTGAGTCTCCTTGAATATTTCTTGGGGGTGCATGGGGGCATCCCCAAGCTTGAGCGCTTGACACTCCTTAATCTTTTTATCATCTTCCCTCGCACACTTGAAAACTCCCTTCATACATAACTCATCATAATCTGATTAGCGAGGTTAGTACCCATAATAAAATAATTGTACCTTACTGGAAATAAAGATATTCTTGAAGGTCTACTGTTTCTCAAGATTGCCAAAATGTTTTTGCAAAGAAAAAGCAAGCTCTTGGTTTGCAAAATGAAGGAAAAGCAAAACAGGACAGAATCTGTGAAAAACAGAACAGCAAGTAGTAATTGATTTGTTCGGGGCACTTCTGCAACTCTAATAAAAAAACTCAGAACAGATGCACGAAAGACAATTATACAAAGCACGCTGTCGAAAAAATTCAGACCAAAAAGATGATCTGTTGATTTTATACGATTTTTTCTATCCAAGGACAGAATCTGTTTCCTGGACAGCACCTCACAACTTTTGAACTTTCTAGCAATCAGAGGCTACACTTGGCACAAAATTGAAAAGCAAAGATACAATGATGATGCTACAGTAGTAACAACATCATAACACAACAAAAGCAAAATAAATTTATTCATGTGGGCTGCCTCCCAAAAGCGCTTTCTTTTATGCCTTTAAGCTAGGCATAATGCATATAGATCAAGTTTTATCAAGAGTAAAAGAATAGCTAGCCCGTACAACAGACTCAAAAGGTAACTTGATCTTCTTTCGAGGGAAGTGTTCCATCCCTTTCTTGAGAGGAAACTGAAATTTTATATTCCTCTCTTTCATGTCAATGATAGCACCAACGGTGCGTAAAAAGGGACGTCCCAAAATAATTGGACAAGAAGGATCACATTCAATATCCATAATAGTAAAATCAACGGGAACATAATTATCATTGACAACGATAAGAACATCGTCGATCCTCCCCAAAGGTTTCTTTATGGAAGAATCAACGAGACGAACACCAAAAGAATAAGAATCATAAGGTTTCAATTTAAGCATATCATATATTCTTTTGGGCATAACAGAGGTACTAGCTCCAACATCACATAATGCATAGCAAGAGAAGTCATTCAATTTAATTTTTATCATAGGATCCCAACCATCTTCTAGCTTTCTATGTATGGAGGCTTCTACTCTAAGTTTCTCCTCCCTAGCTTTGATGAGAGCATTAGTGATATGCTCTATGAAGGCAAGGTTAAGAGTGCTAGTGCGGGGATCTCTAGACATCTTGTAAAGGAAATCAATAACTTCGGTAAGAGTGCAATTATCAAAATCAAGGTCACTAGCATCAAGTAAAGTGGTAGTGGTGTCCTTTAGGTTCACATGTTTGGTAGTTTCTATAGTCATAGCATCACCATTAATAGGTCCAATGGGACCAGGAGTACATTGGGTGCTAAGAGTTTGGATATCCTCAACAACTTGGATAGTAGCAACAGTGTGGTGGGTAGGAAGGCTCTTAATTCTATCCTCTTCCTCCCTTTCTCTAGCCCATCTTTATTTAAGTTTAGCCATCATCCTAATATTCTCATTAATTTGCACTTGAGTAGCATTAATAGGAGTGACCTTCCTCTCCTCAAGAGGAGAAGTTTTAATTTTAAGCAATTCTATCTCATTGGTTAAATGGTCTACCTTCAAAGAGAGATCATCTAGTTTATGTAGTTTTTCTTCTACACTCTTATTAAAGGCTTTTTGGGTAGTGATGAAATCTTTAACCATAATCTCTAGTTCAGTATTGGAGTTCTTGGTGCTAAGATAAGCATTGTTGTTCCCATAAGAATTAGAGGGGAACGGTCTAGGATTGCTACCAAAATTACTCCTATAAGCATTGTTGTTAAAATTGTTTCTAGAGATAAAGTTCACATCTACTTGTTCTTGAGCAATCAAAGAATTTAAAGGAACATCACGAGGATCAACAGAGGATTGCTTCGAAAGTAGAGACATGATCAAGTCAACTTTTTCATTAAGGGAGGAAATTTCCTCGACAGAGTTTACCTTCCTACCTGTTGGAGCGCGTTCGGTGTGCCATTGGGAATAGTTGGTCATCATCTCATCGAGAAGATTCGTGGCAGCACCAAGTGTAGTTGACATAAAGGTTCCTCCCACGGCCGAATCTAACAAGTTCCGCGAGGTAAAGTTCAAGCCTGCATAAAAAGTTTGGATAACCATCCAAGTAGTCAAACCATGAGTAGGGCAGTTCTTGATAAGAGATTTCATACGTTCCCAAGCTTGGGCAACGTGTTCATTATCCAATTGTTTAAAATTCATTATGTTACTTCTCAGTTGGATAATTTTAGCAGGTGGATAGTATTTTCCAATAAAAGCATCTTTGCACTTGTCCCATGAATCTATGCTATTTCTAGGCAAAGACTGAAACCAAATTTTAGCCCCTCCTATCAAGGAGAAAGGAAAAAGCTTAAGCTTAACAATATTACCATCTATTTCTTGGTACTTTTGCATATCACAAAGTTCAACAAAGTCGTTCAAGTGTAAAGCAGCATCATCTCCAGCACCGGAAAATTGATCTTTCATAACTAGATTCAGTAAAGCAGGTTTAATTTCATATGAAGGTGCTGAAGTGGCAGGTGTAGTGATAGGTGTGCTGATAAAGTCATCGTTGTTGTGACTAGTGAAGTCACACAACTTGGTGTTCTCGGTGGAACCCATAGTAGCAAGCAAGCAAGATAACTATTTTTGTGATTTTCGATAAAAGATACTAAAGCAGAAACTGAAAGGTAAACTAACAAGAATAAAAGCAAAGGTAAAAGATAGCGTGCAACTCCCCTATCTTGAAGAGTGGAGTCCCCGGCAATGGCGCCAGAAAAACTCTTGCTAGGCTTCTCGCCCCTCGTTGGTTACCCCAAGTGGAAGGTGTGAGATGTAGTGTTGCGGAAGTTTTTCCCTTGGCAAAGATACCAAGGATCGAATCCCCAGAGACTCCTAGGTTCAACAAGAAGGTGTCAACTGCTACAGCGCCAGATATTAGCAATCAACGTGGACCTGCACACAGATACAAATAACTTTGCTCCCAACGAGTATAGAGAGGTTGTCAATCCCTCCGGCCTTGTAGTTCACAAAGGATTAAACGCAAGTGATAGTAGTGATAGATATAATTGCAATAGTAAATAAAAGCGAAAAGTAAATAGCGGATGTGATCAATGATGGTAATATGGACCGGAGTCTCATGATGTTCACTAGTGATGTCTCTCTCCCAAAAGACGATAAAACAGCTATGTGAGGTAAACGAATTACAGCTGGGCAATTGACAGGACCATGTGCGCAAACCAATGCTGACTACATTGCAAGAAAGGTTGAGGTTCAAAGCATGGGCGGTACGCCAAAGTAAGTAGACCGAAATCCATCAATATCTACTACTAATCATCCACCTTGAGATATCTATCCAGAACATCTCGCTGGTATTAGGTTGCGAGTCCCACCCACAGTGTAAACTCAATACAACAGACAACTGCATTAAAAGAACTGTGCGTAAAGTAAACAATCCTTGCACCCGCGGGCACAAGAATCGTTGTTTTCCCCCTTGTGGCAACAGCACATCCCCTAGACTCATGTTTCTGTCACTCAAATTAGTCATCGAGGGGCATGAACCCACAATCAAGCATAACGTTCCCTCTTGGAGTCACTACCTATTACTTGGCCAAAGCAATAAATAACAACGGAGAACATACAAGAATTACTTACGAACATAAATATAAAAGAGGTAGATCAAATATATTACTCAAGCACAATCTGAACATAATCTCATAATCCATCGGATCCCAGCAAACTCATCATAGCAACAGCAGAAGGATTACATATGTGCCTCGATCATGTAGGGCAGCTCACAAGGACTAATTAGTGAAGCACAAGAACGGGAGGAGAACATCACATAGCTACTGGTCATGGACTAATGGTCCAAGGGAGACTACTCACAACTCATCCGGGAGGCGTCCATGGTGGTGGAGAGGCTCCCGGTGGTGATCCTCCCCTCCGGCAGGGTGCCGGGAAGGGTTCTCCAGGTGCTCCCGATCTTGGAAGCGGCGGCGGCGGCGGAACAGAGATGGGATCGCGAAAAGAGTTCCTCCCTCAAGGGTTTCGGGAGACGCTTTAAATATATGCCAAAGGGGGGCATCGGAGGAGCCTCGGGGGGCCCAGGCGCCCCCCCGGCGCGGCCCAGGGGGGCGCGCCGCCAGGGCGCCTGGAGCCCTGGTGCCCCCCCCCCCCGGCTGTCCTTCGGGCGCACGGTAGTTCCTGGAACGCTGATTTTTTATATAATTTTTCTGGATTTTTCCTGGCAGTTCTCGTAACGTGAAAACCTGAAATACAAAAACAGCCGCAAACAGAAACTGGCACTGGGGTGCACTGAGTTAATAGGTTAGTCCAAATATGATCAAAAGTGTATGGAAGTGTATAAATATCATAGCAATATCACCCAAAAGAGGCATGGAGCAAGCAGAAATTATAGATACGTTTTGGACGTATCAGTTGGTGCACTCGCGTATCTAGCCCATTAGTGCAATCGAGCTAGTGTCTCTCTAGTATCCGTGCAACAAGAGCTTTCCCACGGTTCTATATTGAGTCCACCCCTTGGTTGTGCGGATCCCATCTATCTTCCTTGTGTGTGTACCTAGTGATATCCTTGGGTTTGATCTATTTGTCTTACTTGCGATTTGTGCATCTTTTCAACTTTTTCAACATCTTGACAATCATTTGCTTGAATTATTTGTGTGACATCCTAACCGAGATCCTCGAAAAGCCTTTTGTGTCTAGGTGTGAGACAACAAAACCCGGTACCAATTCTACTATTATAACATCACGTGGGATCGTACTTGATACATCCACAATCTTCAGAAAAGGTAACTTTGGTATTGTTCTTCTCATTTTCCTACTCACCACCACCTCCACATGATGGATAGGCTTCTTCGGCGAACCCTCTCTTTGAAGAGAAAGAAGTCCACCGCGACTACGTCACCAAGAAGCATTTCTTCATCGCCCAACGAGCCCTACATCAAGAGAGTGAAACTTTGGGCGATCGCATTGAACAACCCACCAACGACCTACGCCAATCGGAGGCAAGACAACGAGACTACTTGGACGACAAGCTCTCCGAATAAATGGATGACTTCCGCCACTTGATTGCGCGCCGCTCGTCTTCATCAACCTCTTCCCCAAGAAGGAGCCACTCAAGTCGCCCTTCGTTGTCACACTCGTCTTCCAACTCAAGTTCTCCTCGGCGTGACGACAGTCAAGACCGTCTAGCCCAAGAAAACCTGTTCCATGGCAATGGACTACAAGACCGAATTCGAGCACGTGAGCAAGCGCAACACCAAGATCGAGAAGCAAGGGACCATGATCATCATCTACCACATCGTCCACCTCAAGCCTCTCAAGACGGTGACATGAACCGGCAAGAGCAACAAAGCCTTAAAGCTCAAGCTAAAGCGGCACAAGACGCACTCTGCGAATCCTCAAGAGCCATTGTCGCGCTCAACCGACAAGTCCGTGTACAAGACGAAGCATTTCGCCAAGCTCGACAAGAAGAAATGACACGTCACGAAGAACATCAAGAATGGCGCAATTGGGCACACATGTCGCGCCCTTATCCTCGCCAAGACCGTCATCATGACGAAGAACATGTTCCACGCCAAGAGCGACATCACCACTGACACTATGATGAAGAAGTACACTACGTCAAGCTCAAGTTCAACATGCCAAGTTCTTAGGAAGCAACGACCCTGAGGAGTATCTCTCATGGGCATTGAAAGTGGACAAGATATTTCGTCTCCACAACTATGAAGAGCAAAAGAAGATGGCCATGGCATCTCTTGAGTTTCAAGAGTACGTCCTCATTTGGTGGGAGCAAGTGGTGAAAAGGAGACATGAGAAGGATGAGCCTCCTATCATGACTTGGACACAAATGAAAGATGTCCTGCAAGCCCGCTTTGTGCCTACATACTACACTCGAGATCTCTTCAAGAATCTCCAACTCCTCAAGCAAGGCATGAAGATGGTGGAAGAATACTATCAAGAGATGGAGATTGCCAAGATACGAGCCAATGTCAAGGAAGATGATGAGCAAACTATGGCACACTTCTTGAACGGCCTCTCCCACCCAATACAGAAGATTGCAGATTTCCAATCATACTCAAACCTCCTCGAGCTAGTTCATCAAGCAACCAAGGAAGAACGGCAAGTACAAGAAGACTTCAAGTACATCAAGTACTCATCCATGAAGTACAACTCTTACACTCAAGCGCCAACGACTTCGGCACCTCCTACCTCAACTAGAGCATCTCCAAGCACCAGTGACAAGTCAAGCTTCAAGTAAGCAACGCCTTCCTCGACTCGTCCTCCGGACAGCATCTACAAGAACAAAACCTCTTCTTCGGCACCACCGGACGACCCCGTCAAGACAAGTTATATGAAGTGCTTCACATGTGGTGGCCGTGGACACAAGTCTTTCCAATGCACCAACAAGAGAATGATGATCTTCAACGATGATGGCACATACGACTCCATGAGTGAAGATGAGATGGAAGCTATTGACCATGTGGAAATGCACCACCAAGTGAATGATGATGAAGACAATCAAGTCTTTTGCGACAATGACTCAAGCCCCACTCTCGTTGTCTCCAAGGTCTTGACACTTCAACACCAACAAGACAAAGACTAACGGTGTCACATATTCCACACCAAGTCCGGCATCAATGGACGTTTCGTCAAGGTTATCATCGATGGAGGAAGTTGGCATAACTTGGCAAGTGAAGAATTATGCTCCAAGTTGCAACTCGTGAAGACGAAGCATCCGCGTCCATACAAGGTTCAATGGCTTAGTGACTCCGGCATGATCCAAGTCGAGCACATGGTTCAAGTTTCCTTCAAGATCGGCGCCTACGAAGATACTTTGGAGTGTGATATTGTTGCTATGTCCGTGTGCCACCTTCTCTCGGGATGATCGTGGCAATATGATCGAGGTGTTCTACACAACAGACGGACAAATCACTACAGCTTCAAGATGAAGGGAAAAATATGTGCTTCGTCCTATGACACCAAGCCAAGTGATCGCCGACAAGCAAGCTTCGACACATCATGGAGAGACTAGTGAGAGAGGGAACCACCATAATGAGAGCGAGCGCCACAAGCCAAATTCGAGTACTCCCACCTTGAGAGATAAGAGTGACTTAGTGCTACTAGCCACCAAAAGAGACATGAGAGAAGTGTGTGAGAACCCAACTAGTGTCATTCACTATGTCCTTGTGTGCAAAAATGAAGTGGTTCAAACTAAAAACTCTCACCATCTACCTTTAGTGTTGTCTCAATTGTTGCAGGAATTCTCGGGCATCTTCCCCGATGAGCTGCCACCGGGTCTACCTCCACTTTGCGGCATCGAACACCGCATCGACCTCGTACCCGGCGCACCACTTCCGAACAAGGCTCCTTATCATGTCAACCCAGAGGAAACCAAGGAGATACAACGTCAAGTACAACAACTCATCGACAAAGGTCATGTACGTGAAAGCTTAAGCCCTTGTGCCGTTCCAGTTATTCTCGTGCCTAAGAAAGATGGAAGTTTTCGCATGTGCACCGACTGTTGTCTGATAAATGCTATCACCGTTAGATACCGTCACCCTATTCCACGCCTAGATGACATGCTTGATGAATTATGTGGTGCCACCATCTTTTCAAAAATTGATCTTAAAAGTGGATATTACCAAATTCGCATTCAAGAGAGTGATGAGTGGAAAACAGCTTTCAAAACCAAGTTTGGGTTATATGAGTGGTTGGTCATGCCGATGGGCTTATCGCAAGCGCCCGGCTCATTCATGCATCTCATGCATTTTGTTCTTTGACCTTATATTGGCGTCTTTGTAGTGGTTTACTTTGATGACATCCTCGTTTTTAGCAAGTCACTTGAGGATCACGTCACACACATCCGCATGGTTTTGCAAACACTTCGGAAAGAACGCCTCTATGCTAACATGAAAAAATGCACTTTTGGTGTTGATAAGGTTATTTTCCTAGGATTCGTCGTTTCTTCACAAGTTGTTCATGTTGATGAAGCTAAAATTGAAGCAATTAAAACTTGGCCCCAACCAACTAATCTCCAACAAGTGCGTAAATTTCTTGGTTTAGCCGGTTTCTACCGACGCTTTGTGAAGAACTTTAGCACAATTGCTTCTCCCTTTCATGCTTTGAGTAAAAAGAACGCCACATTTGTTTGGGGTACCTTGCAAGATACTGCGTTCAACGAGCTGAAATTTTTTCTTACTCACGCACCCTTACTTGCCCTACCCAACTTTGACATGCCTTTCGAGATTCATTGTGACGCTAGTGGTACCGGCATAGGAGGCGTGCTCATGCAAGGAAAGTGCCCAATTGCATATTTTAGTGAGAAACTTTCCAACACTCAACTTAACTATCCCATCTACGATAAGGAATTATATACCTTAGTGCGAGTTTTGCATGTGTGGGAACACTATCTCCGTCCTCATGAATTCATTATTCACACGGACCATGAGACGCTCAAGCATCTTAAGGGTCAAACTAAGTTGAACAAGCGTCATGCTAAGTGGAGCGAGTTAATAGAGTATTTCAATACGTCATCAAATATATCAAAGGAAAGGAAAACGTTGTGGCGGATGCACTTTCCCACAAATGCATGCTTGTTACCCAACTAGAGTTGAATGTTATTGGCTTTGAGCACATCAAAGAATTATATGAGCATGGTCCTATCTTTGCAAATCCTTATGCCAAATGTGTGACGCATACTTCTTGGGAACGATATTATATCAAGGATGGTTATCTTGTGAGGGCTAATATACTTTGCATTCCCGAGTCGTCTCTTCGTTTGCTCCTTTTGCAGGAATCTCATGGAGGAGGACTTATGGGACATTTCAGACGCGACAAGACTTCTGCGACACTCTCGAAGAATTACTATTGGCCCAAGATGTTCTGCGACGTTTCACGCTTCACCAACCAGCGCTCTACATGCCGCAAAGCTAAGTCAAAAGCAAACTCTCACGGTCTTCATATGCCTCTTGCTATACCATATCAACCTTGGGAAGACATTAGCATGGACTTTGTACTTGGGTTGCCTAGAACACAAAATGGAAAGGATTCCGTCTTTCTTGTTGTGGACCAATTTTCAAAAAATGCCTCATTTCATTCCATGCAACAAGATAGACGATGCTTCACATATTGCTAATATGTTTTGTAGGGAAATCTTGCTCCTACATGGAGTACCCAAGACAATCGTTTCGGACCGCGGCGTCAAGTTGCTAAGCTACTTTTGGAAAACACTTTGTGCCAAGCTCAGGATCAAGCTCCTATTATCCTCGGCATACCACCCACAAACCGACGGCCAAACGGAGGTGACGAATCGCACGCTATCCACTCTACTTCGGGTGTTGATCAAGAAGAACATCAAGGAATGGGAGCAATGCTTGCCCATCGCCGATTACGCCTACAACCGCGCGTGACACTCAACTACCGGCATGTCCCGTTTTGAGGTTGTCTACGGTTTCAACCCTTTGTCACCATTGGACATTCTTCCTCTACCTCTCCAAGAACGCATCAATATGGACGCAAGTGCATGAGCAACTTATCTTAAGAAGATGCACGAAGATACAAGGGCAACGATCGAGCGTCAAGTACATCACCTCACCAGCAAGCTCAACGTCAACAAGGCGCCAATGGTGTTCCAACCGGGAGATCTTGTTTGGCTTCATCTTCGCAAGGACCACTTCTCGAACGAATGCAAGTCCAAACCACGACCTCGAGTCGACGGACCCTTCAAGGTGCTAGCACGCTACAATGACAACGCTTACAAGATCGACATCCCAAGCGACAAGTACAACGTAAGCGACATCTTTAACGTCAAAGACTTGACCACATACCATGGTGATGAAGATCTTGATCCGTGGACGGATCTCTCCCAAGGGGGGAGGGAGATGATGCGGAGCATCCGGCAATCATCCCCATGGACTCTCCATCAACACACCAAGCCCCACATGGACCCATGACAAGAGCAAGAGCACATACTATTCAAACCGAGGTGAACTCCTTCTTAGTGGACATGCATATGGATGCAAGTGGAACTTGGATGCTACATCACCGAAATACTCTTTGTGTCATTAGGTACAATGAGGGACATCACCACGAAGGAGGAGATGACCCCAAGGCCAAGGAGATGAACAAGGAGGCCATCAAGTGAAGCTGGACAGAATGTCCCAGGTGACCCTGTGCGCACGGGCCACACAGACCCCGTGCCCACGGGCTACTCAGGGAGCTACGCTGTAGCCACCCAGTGCGCATGGGCGTGTACCGTGCCCACGGGGCCCCGTGCCCATGGGACCCCCGTGAGCACGGGTCCCACTTACCCCGTGCGCACGGGTCTCCCAGGATGTACATCTGGATCTGCATCGTCGGCTCTTCTTCTTCCACTTCGACCTCTAGCCTATATATTCCGTACCTAGGGTTCCATTTAGACTAAGCAAAGTATATGTGAGATATTGTGAGCTTTGCTCCTTCCCTCTTGTGGATCAAGACACCATATTGGGAAGAATCCTTGTGGATTTCAAGACCTCCATAGGGAGAAGACTATCATCAGGACCTCACCTCCTCTAGGAGTGGGAAGAACCTTTATCTAGTGCTTATTTCCTTGGATTGCTCATGTATTCTTGTGGATCTATGGGTTTGCTATTTTAGTGGATGTGTAATTGGGTTTTTTTGGAGTCAATTCCTCTTTGCGTTCTTGGTGTTCATCCTCTTTTCTCCTCCAAGTGTGAAAAGATCTCCAATTAGGGTTCCACCCTACATCAAACACCTACACCATCCGTGAGGGAAGCATGGAAGCAAAGATGAAAGAAGACGAAGCTGCAGAGTCTACAGTGGTCGAACGATCGACGTGCACCGGACGTCCGACACTCTACAGCGGTCGGACAATCGACGACCTCCGGACGTCCGACAAGCCCCAGCACCCGGATGATCGACGCTGACCAGATGACCGACATCTCCGTACCCCAGCCGAAACATCGGACTTCTGACGTCCACCGGACATCCGGTCCCCCAAGAGCCGTCGAGACGTCCGACACCGACCGGACATCCGGTACATGTGTGCACACAGAGTTCAGGCCCGAGGCCCATGTACCCCTTTCGTCCCTCGCATTCCCCTTTGTGGCTCTAGACTATATATACTCCTCCACCGCCACCATTCTAGGGTTAGCATTGTGATAGCTCATTTTAGAGATAGAGCCTTGCTCATCCTTGTGGTTCTACTCCATCGAGAGACCGAGGCCTCTACGGAGAAGATCCATGATGACCCACAAGTATAGGGGATCTATTGTAGTCCTTTCGATAAGTAAGAGTGTCGAACCCAACGAGGAACAGAAGGAAATGACAAGCGGTTTTCAGCAAGGTATTCTCTGCAAGCACTAAAATTATCGGTAACAGATAGTTGTGTGGTAAGATAATTCGTAACGGGTAACAAGTGACAAAAGTAACTAAGGTGCAGCAAGGTGGCCCAATCCCTTTTGTAGCAAAGGACAAGCCTGAACGAACTCTTGTATAAAGCAAAGTGCTCCCGATGACACATGGGAATTGTTGTCAAGTTAGTTTTCATCATGCTCATATGATTCGCGTTCGTTACTTTGCTAATTTGATATGTGGGTGAACCGGAGGTTGGGTGCTGCCCTTCCTTGGACGAGCCTCCCACTTATGATTAACACCTCTCGCAAGCATCCACAACTACGAAAGAAGAATTAAGATAAATCTAACCATAACATGAAACTTATGGATCTAAATCAGACCCTTATGAAGCAACGCATAAACTAGGGTTTAAGCATCTATCACTCTAGCAACCCATCATCTACTTATTACTTCCCAATGCCTTCCCTTAGGCCCAAATAATGGTGAAGTGTGATGTAGTCCACGTTCACATAACACCACTAGAGGAAAGACAACATATATCTCATCAAAATATCGAAGGAATACCAAATTCACATGATTACTTATAAGAAGACTTCTCCCATGTCCTCAGGAACAAACGTAACTACTCACAATGCATATTCATGTTCATGATCAGAGGGGTATTGAGTATCATTAAGGATCTGAACATATGATCTTCCACCGAATAAAGCAATCGTCAAAAGAAGTTCCGTAAATGAAGAAATCATCCATGAAAACCTCAACAATCTGTTCACAAAAGTCAGAGAATATTGCAGTCATACATATTTGAAAGGTAGCAGGTGCATTTCATAAACCAAAATGGATACGTCTATAAGCAAAAGTGCCAAAAGGGCAGGTAAAAGTGGTTTTTTCTTGATCCTCTTTTGACACAGGTATTTGAGAGAAACTAGAATAACCATCTAGAAAGCAAAAGTGTGTATGTTTGGATAGTCTTTCTAGCATTTGATCAATAAAACATAGAGGGTAATGATCTTTCCTAGTAGCTTTATTTAATTTGTGAAAATCAATTACCATTCTATAACCTGTAACAATTCTTTGCGGGATCAATTCATTCTTATCATTAAGAACAACAGTAATGCCTCCTTTCTTAGGGACATAATGAACATGACTTACCCATTGACTATCAACAATAGGATAAATTATACATGCCTCTAGAAGCTTTAGTATTTCACTTCTTACCACCTCCTTCATCTTAGGATTTAATCGTTGTTGGTGATCAACAACTGGTATAGTATCACGCTCCAACTTAATTTTGTGCTGGCATAAAGTGGGACTAATGCCCTTAAGATCATCAAGAGTATATCCAACAGCAGTAGGGTGCTTCTTCAGAGTTTTCAATAGTTTCTTTTCCTCATGCTCTAAAAGGTTAGCACTAATAATAACAGGATATATCTTTTTTCATCAAGATAAGCATATTTCAAAGTATCAGGTGATTGTTTAAGCTCAAACATGGGATCACCCTTGGGTGGAGGTGGATCCCCAAGGATTTCAACAGGAAAATTATGTTTCAGAATAGGCCCTTGTTTAAAGAATATTTCATTTATTTCCCTTCTTTCATTCATAAACATATCGTTCTCATGGTCTAGCAAATATTGTTCTAAAGGATCAGTAGGAAGCACGACAATAGAACCAAAACCAATAATTTCATCCTTACTAGGCAATTCTTTATCAAGGGTTGTCTACGAAATTTAGAGACATTAAAATCACGAGACATATCCCCTAGACCGACAGTAACAATATCTTTCTCGCAGTCTATCCTAGTATTAACATTGTTCAAGAAAGGTCTACCAAATATAATGGGACAAAAGTCATCTTGTGGAGAACCAAGAATAAGAAAATCAGTAGGATATTTTATTTTCCCGCACAAGACTTCAACATCTCTAACAATCCCAATTGGTGATATAGTATCTCTATTAACAAGCTTGATAGTAACATGAATTTATTCTATCTCAGAAGGTGCAATTTCATTCATAATTTCTTCATATAAAGTAAAAGGAGTTGCACTCACACTAGCACCCACATCACATAAGTCATGATAACAATGAACTCATACTTTAACAGAAGCAACATGCATGCCAACAACTGGTCTATGTTTATCTTTAATATCGGGTTTGGCAATTCAAGCAGCTTCATCACAGAAATAAATAACATGCCCATCTATATTATCAGCCAAGAGATGTTTAACCATAGCAATACTAGGTTCCACTTTAATTTGTTCAAGTGGTCTAGGTGCTCTAATATTACTTTTGTTCACCACAGTTGAAGCTTTAGCATGATTCTTTATTCTAACAGGAAAAGATGGTTTCTCAATATAAGAAGTAGGAATAATAGGATCAACATTATAAGTAATAGTTTCTTCTTCAACTTTAATTGGTTCAACTACTTTAACTTCAATGGGAGGATGATATTTAAACCACTTCTCCTTTGGGAGATCACCATGAGTAGCAAATGATTCACAGAAATAAGCTACTATCTCTGAGTCAAGTCCATATTTAGTGCTAAATTCATGAAAAGCATCGGTATCCATATTTTTTTTAACCCAATCAAACCTAAGGTTCATACCTGACTCATTACCTTCGTCGAGATCCCAATCTTCAGAGTTGCATTTAATTCTTTCCAATAAATCCCATTTGAATTCAATAGTCTTCTTCATATTAGAACCAGTACAAGAAGTATCGAGCATGGATTGATCATTACGAGAAAGCCGAGCATAAAAATTCTGAATAATAATTTCTCTTGCGAGCTCATGATTGGGGCATGAATATAAGATTGACTTAAGCCTCCCCCAAGCTGGAGCGATACCTTCTCCATCACAAGGCGTTTCACTCCCTGGCGACGACACCAGAAAAGACTCTTGATGACCCACAAGTATAGGGTATCTATCGTAGTCCTTTCAATAAGTAAGAGTGTTGAACCCAACGAGGAGCAGAAGGAAATGACAAGCGGTTTTCAACAAGGTATTCTCTGCAAGCACTGAAATTATCGGTAACAGATAGTTGTGTGGTAAGATAATTCATAACGGGTAACAAGTGACAAAAGTAACTAAGGTGCAGCAAGGTGGCCTAATACCTTTTGTAGCAAAGGACAAGCCTGAATGAGCTCTTATATAAAGCAAAGTTCTCTCGGGGACACATGGGAATTGTTGTCAAGTTAGTTTTCATCACGCTCATATGATTCGCGTTCGTTACTTTCATAATTTGATATGTGGGTGGACCAGAGCTTGGGTGCTGCCCTTCCTTGGAAAAGCCTTCCACTTATGATTAACACCTCTCGCAAGCATCTGCAACTACGAAAGAAGAATTAAGATAAATCTAACCATAGCATGAAACATATGGATCCAAATCAGCCCCTTACGAAGCAATGCATAAACTAGGGTTTAGGCATCTGTCACTCTAGCAACCCATCATCTACTTATTACTTTGCAATGCCTCCCCCTCGGCCCAAATAATGGTGAAGTGTCATGTAGTTGAAGTTCACATAACACCACTAGAGGAAAGACAACATACATCTCATCAAAATATCAGACGAATACCAAATTCACATGATTACTTATAACAAGACTTCTCCCATGTCCTCGGGAACAAATGTAACTACTCACAAACCATATTCATGTTCATGGTCAGAGGTGTAGTGAATAGCATTACGGATCTGAACATATGATCTTCCACTGAATAAACCAACTAGCATCAACTACAAGGAGCAATCAACACTACTAGCAACCCACATGTACAAATCTAAGGTTTTGAGACAAAGATCGAATACAAGAGATGAACTAGGGTTTGAGAGGATATGGTGCTGGTGAAGATGTTGATGGAGATTGACCCCCTCTCGATCTGACGATCGTTGGTGACGACGATGGCTTCGATTTCCCCCTCCCCGAGGGAAGTGTCCCTGACAGAACAGCCCTGCCGGAGCCCTAGATTGGATTCTCCCAGGTTCCGCCTCGAGACGGCGGCGCTTCGTCCCGAAAGCTTCATTCTGATTTTTTTAGGTCAAAACACATCATGTAGCAAAATATGGGATCTCGAGGCCTGCAAGGAGGCCCACAAGGACGGGGTGCTCCCAGGGGGGTAGGGCGCCCCCTCCACCCTTGTGGCTGGCTGTTGGCCCCCCTCTGGTGCTTTCTTCGCCCAATATTTTTTATATATTCCAAAAATATTCTCCATGAAGTTTCAGGACTTTTGGAGTTGTGCAGAATAGGTCTCTAATATTTGCTCATTTTCCAGTCCATAATTCCAGCCGCCGGCATTCTCCCTCTTCATGTAAACCTTGTTAAATTAGAGAGAAAAGGCATAAGTATTGTGATATAATGTGTAATAAAAGCCCATAATGCAATAAATATCAATATAGAAGCATGATGCAAAACGGACGTATCAACTCCCCCGACCTCGCTTGTCCTCAAGCGAAAAGCCGATATAGAAAAATATGTCCACATGTTTAGAGATAGAGGTGTCGATAAAAATAAAATACGGACATGAGGGCGTCATGATCATCTTTAGGACAACAACATAACTTTTCATATAGGTTCTTATGTTATAGTAATAATTCATTCACAAGGTAAAGTATGAATCATAAGCTTCATTGACAGCCAACAAACTATGATCTCAGTCATTGAAGCAATTGCAATTTATCGTACATCGAAAAGAGTCAAATATAAGAGATTTTCAGCAAGTTCACATACTCAACTATCATTTTGTCTTTCACAATTGCTAACACTGACACAGAGAAAGATAGGGGCTTATAGTTTTAACACCCAGGAACTATGCCACCCCACTGGGTGGCAGCGTCACCCCTTGTTATCCCCGTTCAATATGTGCCTCGTGATCCATGCAAACACTATGATGTCGTCATTCCTGCATCGGGATTGAGTTAATAAAGCATGATAATGATCACACTAATACGATTCCAGTAGAGTATGTGTTAGACTAGGGGTATCAAAATATTAGGTCATGAATACTTAATCAAAAAGATTCCCTAATAGTATAAAAAAGTAGTATAACTTACTAACTTTCTGTAATAGTACAAAAAAATTGGTTGGTAATTAAGAGTTATATTCCTAAAAGAAGTTCCCCATTAACTAAAAAAAGATTCCCCCAAAAAGATTCATGCATATACACATGTATCAACATGTAACCTTGTTAATACTTAGTGCTATGAACTCGTCTCAGTGCAATTAGACAAATGGAAGACTAATTAATGACGGACCTAAAAGATGCTACACTGATCTCAAAGCCAGATCCGACAGAAGCTAGAGGGGTGGCAATGCCCACAGGTGGCAAAGCAATAATAATCATATATAGCTCCAACATATTGTGCTTCCCAAAGGATAAAAGTAAAAAAAGGAAATGTGATGTTCACCATGACTCTTGTATAAGGGTAGGAGATAAAAGTAAAAGATAGGCCCTTCGCAGAGGGAAGCAGAGGTTGTCATGCGCTCTTATGGTTGGATGCATAAAATCTTAATGCAAAGGAACGTCACTTTATATTGCCACTTGGAAAGGACCTTTATTATGCAGTCAGTTGCTTTTATTTCTTCCATATCACAGGTTCGTATAAAACTTATTTTCATCACACTAATAGATTAGACATATTTAGAGGGAAATTTTTATTGCTTGCACCGATGACAACTTACTTGAAGGATCTTACTCAATCCATAGGTAGGTATGGTGGACTCTGATGGCAAAACTGGTTTAAGGGATGTTTGGAAGCACAAGTAGTATCTCTACTTGGTGCAAAGAATTTGGCTAGCATGAGAGGGAAAGGCAAGCTCAACATATTGGAGGATCTATGACAATATAACTTCTATTCGGATGTAAGAAGACATAACCCATTATGTTGTCTTCATTGCCCAACTTCAACTTTTTAGCATGTCATATTTTAATGAGTGCTCACAATCATAAAAGATGTACAAGATAGTATATTTATATGTGAAACCTCTATTTCTTTATTACTTCCTATTAATTGCAACAATGACCAAAACTATGTTTGTCAACTCTGAACAACTTTTATTCTCCATACTCTTTATATGTGAAGTCATTACTTCACATAAGATCATCATATGATCCATATTTATTCCTTTTTATTCTTTCTTTTCTTTATTTAATTCCCTTAAGATCATGGCGACATAGCAAATCCCTCAGCTCAAAACTAATCTTTATTATATATAAATCAAGGACTCTATTACATAAATAGAAATTGAAACAAAACTCGAAGCTAAATAATACTAAAAACTTTATTCTACTAGATCAACATATAACCAAAAGGATCGAACTAAGAAAACAATGAAGATAAAAGTGTGATGGTGATACGATACCGGGGCAGCTCCCCCAAGGTTGGTATTTGCCAAGGGGAGTGCCCATACCCATGTATTTATGATTCTTTCTTCGGAGGTAAGTGACATGCTTTTCCATAAACCATTTTATACGGACACATACCCATAGGGTTTTTATAAGCAGTTCTATAAGCCATAATGCATCATCAAGTTTCTTAGACCAATTCTTTCTAGATCTATTTACAGTCTTTTATCAAAATCAATTTAATCTCTCTATTACTCAATTCTACTTGACCACTAGACTGAGGGTGATATGGAGATGCAATTCTATGGTTAACATCATATTTAGCAAGCATCTTCCAGAAAGCACCATGAATAAAATGTGAACCACCATGAGTCATTAAAATATCTAGGGAATCCAAACCTCGAAAAAATAACTTCTGTAAGCATCTTGATAGAAGTGTTATGATCAGCACTACTAGTTGGAATAACTTCTACCCACGTAGTAATGTAATCAACAGCAACTAAAATATGTGTATACCCGTTAGAGGAAGGAAAAGGTCCCATATAATCAAAGCCCCAAACATCAAATGGTTCAATAACAAGTGAATAGTTCATATGCATTTTCAGACGTCTACTAATGTTACCTATTCTTTGGCATTCATCACAAGACAAGACAAACTTACTGACATCTTTGAAGAGATTAGGTGATGCGGAGCATCCTGCAGACATCACCATGTCAAGAGTCCGTTTGGTAAGTGACACGTGCGACCTCTACTTCGCATACATAAAGGTGAATCATCTCCTTTACACATGTTCACTTGACCCCTTCGAGGATGGTATACTATTTGATACTCCACTCGTATGCATGCATAGGTATTGCCGGAGCTTCACAGACGATGAGGAGGACTGCAAGCACGAAGGAACGCCTACACCATCCGCGAGGGAAGCATGGAAGCGAATATGGTAGAAGAAGGAGCTGTGGAGTCTACAGCGACCGGACGTTTGGAAGCCGCCGAACGGCCGACGAACACCGGACGTCCGACATGTCCCAGGCATCGGACGTCCGACATGTCCCAGGCATCGGACGTCCGACGCTTACCGGAAATCCGGTGCCACCTATCCAGAAGCAAAACGACGGACTTCCGACGCCCGCCGGACGTCCGGTCACCCCTCGGGCCGTCGGACGTCCGACACCTACCAAACGTTCGGTACCTACCTGTGCGCAGCCGCGAACCTTTGGCCTTGTATCCCTCTTCCACTTACCCCTTCATGGCTAAGACTATAAATAGACCACCCCACCTCATTTCTAGGGTTAGCAAATATGATAGCTCATTCTTAGGTGAGCATTTCTCCTACCACTCTACTCTTGAGAGAGACAGAGATTACTACTCCATTGGAGGCCAAGATCTCCATCTAGGAGAAGATCCTACGGGATATCATCAAGTCCCCGCAAGGGAAGATCCGTCTAGGATTCAAGCCCCCATCTCCTTTGGATTTGGGATGAAATTTAACTTGTATCTTCCCCTTTGTGTTCATGTATCTTGTGGATCTATGTGTTGTCAGTCTAGTGGATGTGTGCTTGGACTTGTTCTTGAGTGTTTTCCCTCGTGATTTCTCTCCGTTTTTCCCTCGTGTTCTTCGTGTTCTTCATGGGATCCCCTCCATTTCGTGAAAGATCGGCCTTAGGGTCTCCACCGTACATCATCTTGGTATCATGAGCCACGTTTATCATGAATTTGGAGTCACCCCCACTGTTTTCTAGCCCTCTTGTGCTTGATTTTGTCCTCAAATTCAAAAATCCCAACCAAAAATAGCCCCAATTCTTTTTTGTGATTTGTTGGTTTGATGATCTTTTGTTGATTTTGATATATGAATTTGCTTGGTTTCAAGTGGATCTAGCATTTACCCAAGTTTCCCCATCTTCCCTCAACAATACCACATCTAATCATACCAGTTTGTAATTCCTGATAATATTCTTCTACATAATTTTTCCCTTGTCTTAAACGCTGCAATTTTTGTAGTAATTCACGTCGATAATATGGTGGAACCCAACGAGTATCATAGCGGTTTTCAAAGCAGCCCAAGTTGTTGGAATATTATTCGGATATAATTTACGATGTTTAGACCACCACACACAAGCAAAACTAGTGAAAGCACAAAGAGTAGCAACAACATGTCTCTTCTCGGGATATTCTATACATGTAAAACATTGTTCGATTTCTAACTCCCAAGTAAGATATATATCAGGAATGTATCTACCCTCAAATGGTGGAATATTCCATTTCAGTTTAGGGATATGGTCCATGATCTCGTACCTGAGGGGGTGGTGCAGCCCTACCATTGCGATTATTTGCATGTGGACGACCTGTTGGTTGTGGTGCTGGTGGTTGCACGTAGTTCTGATTTTGATCAACCTCATCCTTGTAATCGCCCTCATAAATGTCATTCTCCTCGGCACCAGCAGCAGTAGGAGGAGCCAATGAAGCATCAATAGTAGATACAACAGCAGAAGTTTGGCCAAGCTCAAGAGGAATACACTTTGCTCGTCAGAACTCATTCGGAAGTGGGCGTTTTTGTTGTCGTTGTAGAGGTGCGACAGTTGCAGTTGGTGGTGGTTCTGGAAGGCGCGTGAGCAATTCATTAAAATTGCTATCCAGCTTTGTTTCGAACGACTTCTCTGTGCCATCTATCTTCACCATGGCCTCTTCAAATCTGTTTAGCACATCTCCCACCTGGCAACTCATGATTTGCTGAAACTTATCATGCAACTCCTTGTCCGTCATGTTCTCCTAGTCAGTCTCATCGACTTGTGATCCTGCTATGGTTAGTAGCAATAGAAAGACACAAGAGTATGATTCTACAGATCCGTTGCAAATCCGTCAAGCAAATCTCAAATTCTTACCAGCTCTTACCCAGCCACAGGTGGTGATCGGCAACCGTTGTAGTCAAAACTGTCAAAGTTTGGACAGAGCGATTGCTAGGTGGTGTCAAACGCACTATGTAGATGTATGTGGAGCTGGGAAGGCTTATAATATTGTAGTAAAAAGGGTCAGCAATAATCAATTGAGAGATGCAAAGTTGAATAAACGCTCAACGATGGTACTGTGCTGGTCCTAGCCTAGACTGTGCTAGAGACGCGAGCCTAGAGCACAAACAAAATCCCGGTGCGACACGGAAACAAGGGAGAATCACACTCTGGATTTTTTCGCTCTTTTGTTTGTGCTCTTTTTTTGCTCCTTTTTTTTGCCGAAAATCACTATAATGGCGAGTGTCTCAAAACTCTTCCCAAGTCAAACTAAGAGGATATGCACGAATTTTTTGACTATTTTTTTTGGAATTCAGGGCAGCGACGACCAGAAAGTGCGGTAAAAAATAGTATGATGGCACATGTCACAAAAGACTCAGAAAAGCCTAAAATAGGATAGGGGAAAAATATTTTCACTGGCTGAAATTATGGCCTAAAAACTTCCCGGGGGTCTCCAGACCTACTCCGGCAAGAAAACACGAATCCTAAACTAGACTGATCTCGAAAACAAATCTAAAACGTAAAGAACTCGGATTGGTGGTGGATATATGGTGGTAGAATATGGCAGCGGTGGTGGTATATGACCGGGGTGGTGGTGGTATCAGGATACGTATCGGTGGTGGTATGTGGCAGGGACGATGAAGATGTTGCGGCGGCTGCTTGACAATTTATGACCAGAACTCGAAACTCTAAAAGACTAGATAGTAAGACCAACAACTTGACACGTTGAGGCAACCACAAATTCAACAAAGCAAAATACTGAAAAGACTATGCAAAGGCTCAGACTGGTTCGGATATGATGAACCAACCCAAATTTTTGTGTGTGACTTTTTCGTGGACTGTGGGTATGTGGAACAGACTCGAACTATACTACAAAAAACTGGAAAATCTCATCGAGCAACCTGGAAATCTGATACCACTTGATAGAGGCGAGGGTGTCTCGTCTTTCGATGAGATGGTGGCTATTGTTTTGGACGCTCGGCTGACGTAGACTTCGCGGGCATGCGCTTTGGCTGGCTGGAACCTCGAGGCGTCGGACGTCCTGTCCTCATTGGTCGTCCGAGGGTTGTGATCTTCAGGTAGCTCCTTCTCTTGGTCCTTGTGCTTGTCGTCCTTGCCGTCATGTCCATTGGATGTAGTTGATCCATGGCTATCCTCTAGGTACCTGATCATGCATAGGGTTTCCGCCTTAGGTAGTAGCCATGTCTCATATGAGGGAAGAGGTAGTTTGGAGAGGAGAGAGTTCACCTTCTCTTCGATAGCCTTGGCTCGGGATCTTTTCATAGGGCCAAGTGGTGTCGTGGGAGATGTAGATAAGTCCGTGGGTATGCACGTGGGATGCTCTGCATCATCTCCCCCCCCCTTGGGAAAGACCCGACCTCGGATCAAAAGCGTCATCACCATGATAGGGAGAGAGGTCTTTGACATTAAAGGTGTAACTCACGGAGTACTTGTCACATGGGATGTCGATCTTGTATGCATTGTTGTTGTAGCGTGCAAGCACCTTGAATGGTCCATCGGCTTGGGGTAGTAACTTGGACTTGCGCTTGTTGGGGGAACCGTTCCTTGCGAAGGTGTAGCCACACAATATCTCCAATGTTGAATATCATGGACCGCTTGTTGACGTTGAGCTTGGACGTGAGTCGTTGAACTTGACACTCGATTGTGTGCCTTGTATCTTCATGCATCTTCTTGAGATAAATTGGTCGTGCACTTGCATCCATATTGATGCGCTCTTGTAGAGGTAGAGGAAGAATGTCCAATGGGGACAACGAGTTGAAGCCGTAGACGACCTCGAAGGGGGAGTTGCCGGTTGTTGAGTGTCTTGCGCAGTTGTAGGCGTACTCGGCGATGGGAAAACATTGCTCTCATTTCTTGAGTCTCTTCTTGATCAACACGTGAAGAAGTGCCGATAGTGTGTGGTTCCACACCTTCGTTTTGCCATGGTTTTGTGGGTTGTATGCCGAAGAGAATAGTAGCTTGATTCCGAGCTTGGTGTAAAGCGTCTTCCAAAAGTAGCTAAGAAACTTAACGTCGCAGTCTGAGACGATCATCTTGGGCACTCGATGTAAGCGTAAGATTTCCCTACAAAAGAGATTTGCAACATCTGAAGCATCGTCTATCTTGTTGCATGGAATGAAATGAGCCATTTTGGAAAAACGATCCACAACAACAAAGATAGAATCCTTGCCATTTTGAGTTCTAGGAAAACCAAGGAAAAAGTCCATGCTAATGTCTTCCCAATGTTGATATGGAATAGGAAGTGGCATGTAAAGACCGTGGGATTGAGCTTTTGACTTAGCTTTGCGACATGTAGAGCATCGGTTGGTGAAGCGTGAGACATCACGGGACATCTTGGGCCAATAGTAGTTCTTGGAGAGCGTCGCAAATGTCTCTTCGCATCCAAAATGTCCCATAAGTCCTCCTCCATGAGCTTCTTGCAAAAGTAGTAAATGAAGAGAAGACTCAGGAATGCAAAGTTCGTTAGCTCTCATAAGATAATCATCTTTGACGTAATATCATTCCCAAGATGTATGCGTCAAACACTTAGCATAAGGATTTGCAAAGAAAGGATCATGCTCATACAAATCTTTGATGTGCTCAAAGCCAATATAATATTCAACTCAAGTTGAGTAACAAGCATGCATTTGCGGGATAAATTGTCGGCAACTACATTCTCCTTGCCTTTAATATACTTGATCATGTAAGGAAAATACTCTTACTTGCATGTATTACTTAGCATGACGCTTGTTCAACTTAGTTTGACCTTTAAGATACTTAAGTGTTTCATGGTCTGTGTGAAGAATGAATTCATGAGGGCGAAGATAGTGCTCCCACACATGCAAGACTCTTACTAAAGCATAAAGCTCTTTATCATATATGGGATAGTTAAGTTGCGCTCTGGATAGTTTTTCACTAAAGTAAGCAATCGGCCGCTTCTCTTGCATTAACACGCCTCCTATGTCGGTACCACTAGCATCTCAATGTACCTCGAAAGGTTTGTCAAAGTTGGGTAAAACAACCAAAGGTACGTGAGTAAGCAAATTCTTAAGCTCATTGAACACGGTGTCTTGAGATGGACCCCAAACAAAGGGTGCGTTCTTCTTGCTCAAAGCATGTAAACTCATAGCAATCGTGCTAAAATCTTTCAAAAATCATCGATAAAATCCGGCTAGGCCTAGGAAGCTACGCACTTATTGTACGTTCGTTGGTTTGAGCCAAGTTTGAATAGCTTCAATCTTAGTTTCGTCGAGATGTACACCCTTAGAAGAAACAACGAATCATAGGAATAGAAGTTTGTCTACACCGAATTTGCACTTCTCCATGATGGCATATAGTTTCTCCTTGCGAAGGGTTTGCAAAACGGTGCTAAGATGAGTGACATGATATTTTAGAGACTTGCTAAACACGAGGATGTCATCAAAGTAGACTACTACAAAGATTCCAATGTAAGGTCTAAGAACATAGTGCATCACTCTCATAAACGTGTCTGGTGCTTCGGATAAACCCATAGGCATAACAAGCCATTCGTATAACCCAGGCTTCGTTTTGAAAGCGGTTTTACACTCATCACCCTCTTGTATGCGGATTTGATAGCAGCCACTCTTAAGATCAATCTTAGCAAAGATTGTGGCTCCGCTAAGCTCATCTAGCATGTCATCTAAGCGTGGTATTGGGTGACTATATCTAACGGTGATAGAATTGATTGGACGGCAATCGGAACACATTCGATAAGTACCATCTTTCTTGGGGACAAGGATTACCGGAACAGCACAAGGGCTCATGCTTTCGCGTATGTGCCCGTTGTCGATGAGTTGTTGAACTTGTCATTGGGTTTCCTTTGTTTCTTAGGGGTTCATGCGGTACGGTGCCTTGTCGGCGAGAGGTGCTCCGGGGATGAGGTCTATGCGGTGCTCGATGCCGCGAAGAGGAGGAAGACCCAGAGGTAGCTCATCGGGAAAGACATCTTGGAATGCCTGCAACAATTGAGACAACACTAGAGGAAGGTGCAGTGAGTCATTAGTTTGTTCCGCCTCGCCTTTGCATAAAAGCACAAGGTGAAAGACACTTGATGGGTTCTCACACACTTCTCTCATCTAACTTTGGGTGATGAATAGTACTAGTTGTTTCTTGTCGCTCATCGTGGAGGTGCTTGATTTGGGCTTGTGGCTCTCACTCTCCTTATGGTGGATCACTCTCACACCATTCTCTCCACGATGTGTAGGTACTTGCTTGTCACTAACCACTTGACTTGCCGACATGGGACGTAGCACAAACTCCTTGCCCTTCATCTTGAAACCATAGTGATTAGTATGTCCATTGTGAATGACTCCATGATCAAATTGCCATTGTCGTCCAAAAAGGAGGTGGCAAACATACATAGGTACCACATCACATTCCAAGGTGTCCTCATAGGCGCCTATCTTGAATGATACTTGCACGGTGTGCTCGACTCAAATAGTTTCGGCGTCGCTAACCCATTGGAGCTTGTAGGGGTGAGGGTGCTTCATCTTGACCAATTGAAGCTTGTCGCATAGCTCTTCACTTGCCAAGTTGTGACACCTTCCTCCATCGATGATAACCTTGACGGAACGTCCATTGATGTTGGCCTTGGTGTGGAAGATGTGGCAATGTTGGTCTTCATCTTGGTGATGTTGAAGTGTCAAGACTTTGGAGACAACGAGATTGGGACCCGGGTCATTGTCACAAAAGACTTGATTGTCTTCATCCTCATTCACTCGACGATGCATGGCGACGTGCTCAAGGGTTTCCATCTCATCATCGCTCATAGAGTCATAGGAACCATCGCCGTTGATGATCATGGTCCGTACATTTTTGCACTCAAATGACTTGTGGCCTCGCCCTTGACATTTGAAACATTTTATGGAACTCGTCTTGGAGGTATCCTCGATAGGAGTTGTAGATGATGAAGCTCTCGACTTGAAGTTGGTCATAGTAGGAGGATGACTTGATGTCGTCGAAGTCTTGTAGCTTGACCTGTCGCCTACGCTTGGAGATGGTTTGGTTGAGGTAGGATGCGCCGAAGTCGTTGAAGCTTGGTTGTAGGAGCCGGAGTTCTTGGAAGTGAACTTCGAGTACTTGTAGTCTTCTTGTACTTGCTGCTTTGCTTTAGTGGCTTGGTGCACTAGCTCGAGGTGGTTCGTGTACAGTTGGAAGTCCGTGATTTTTTTGATAGCATGGTTGAGTCCATTCAAGAATCTTGCCATTGTTTGCTCTTCATCTTCCGTGATGGTGGCTCTTATCATGGCAATCTCCATTTCCTTGTAGTACTCTTCAACAGACTTGGTGCCATGTTTGATGAGTTGCAACTTCTTGAACAAGTCGCGGTTGTAGTGTGTTGGCACAAAACGCGCTCTCATGACATCCTTCATTTGGTTCCAAGTGGTGATTGGTGGTTCACCTTTGGCCTCTCATCTCTCAATGACTTGCTCCCACCAAATAAGAACATAGCCTTGGAAATCAAGGGATGCCATTGTGTTCTTCTTCTCTTCATCATAGTTGTGGAGTTGAAAGATCTTGTCAACTTTCAATGCCCATGAAAGATAGTCTTCGAGATCGATGCTTCCAGAGAACTTTGGCATTGTGAACTTGAGCTTGCCATAGCGATGATCTTCGTTGTTTTCTTGCCTATGTTAGGGCGTTCTTGGTATTGTTGGTTGTCAACCTTGTTTTTCTCTTGGCCTAGTTGATGCTCGTTGTCTTGTTACTCTTGCCGAACTTGTGGTTCTGGTCGAGCTTGTTGTAGTTCTTGTATCTCTTGAGGAGGAGCTTGGCGTTGCATTCTCGCTTGATAGGACCGTTCTTGAAAATCATCTCGAAGTGCTTCTTCCTCTTGGCGAGTATGTCGGTTGCTTGCGGCGACGACACGATGTGAGTCACGTAGTGCACGTTGCGCCTCGAGAGCTTGCTCTTCTCGCCGTTGTTGTTCTTGACATTGTGCCTCGGCATCTTGCTCAACTTGGTGTTGGCGCACTCGCTCTTCTTGTTGTTGGCGTAAGCGTTGATGTTCTTGCGCTTGCTCAAATGTGGCTTCGTTTTGACGGTGTCGATGTTCTTACTCTTCAAGTTGCTCTTGTGAGCTCTTGCCATGAAGTGGATTCCGGCTTGCATGTCGGTCTTGTCGCGCGGCTTGCCGAAGAGTGTTCGATGTAGGTGTACTTGAGCCGGAATGGAGTCGGAGTGACTACTTGATGATGAGGACATCACTAACAAGGTTACATGCATAGCTACAACTGACACATATACAGGACCAATTACTAGAGCTCGCGCACGCCAATTAAATTACCAGGTACTTTCGTTTCTTGGTAATGATTCTAATGTTCATGAGAATATGATGCTGCCTAAATTGGATACATTTGTCTTGCTTACAAATGAAGGGCCTAGCTTGGAGAAGAAGGATGAACATTGGAGCAAGATCAAGCATGGAGATGAGGGCATGCACAAGGGGAACAAGAATGGAGTTACAAGTGATGATTTCAGGACTTTGAAGCCACCATAATGAGTGCGAGAAGCCTTGGACGAAATATACAAGATGCCACTTCATAAATTTCGTCCAGAGGCTATTACAGGTGCCGCGTCACCTTATTATTGGGCCAGGCCCATGTAATTTCGAAATACTTGAGTATAGGCTGTTTTTAGAGTCCGTATGTGTGGGGAAACAAGAGTTAGGGTTGGTTTCGGACCCCTCCACCAAGGGCCACGAAATTCCCCCCTCTTTCCCCCATATATACAGACCTTAGGGCGTCGTTTAGACTTTGGGTTTTGTTTAGATTAAAGTTCGCCATAGCTGCAACTTCGCGTACTTCGTTTGTGTTCAACGACCAGACAAAGACGTCATAGAACCCCACTTGATCAATAAAGCTTTCATCTAGAATTCGCAATATCCAGATTGCAATCTCAGTTTCTTGCTTGTTCTTCGTTTGCCTATAGGAAACAAACCTTCGTGGTCTGGTTGATCGTGCTCCGGCGTGGTCAATAACCTGTCGGAGTTGGTTTAGCGATTGCTAAGGCGTGACGTCGACGCACGTTCGTAGTCGGATTGTCCAAGTCGACTTCCTCCAAAATGATAGCCACCATCTCATCGAAAGACGGGACACCTTTGCCTCTATCAAGTGCTATCAGATTTCCAGGTTGCTCGGTGAGATTTTACAGTTTTTCGTAGATTAGATCGAGTCTGTTCTTCATACCTACAGTCCACGAAAAAGCCAAAAAAAATTAGGGTTTGTTCATCATATCCGAACCAGTCTGAGCCTTTGCATAATCTTTTCCATGTTTGCTTAGTTGAATTTGCGGTTGCATCGTCGTGTCAAGTTGCTGGTCTTAGCGTCTAGTCTTTTAGAGTTTCGAGTTCTGGTCATAAGTTGTCATGCCACCGCCGCAACATCTTCATTGCTACTGCCACATACCACCACCGATCCGTATCCATATACCACCACCAATCCGTATCCATATACCACCACCGCTGCCATCTACCACCACCGCTGCCATATTCTACCACCACATATCCACCACTAATCCGAGTTCTTTTCGTTTTAGATTGGCTTTCGAGATCCATCTAGTTTCGGTTTCGTGTTTCCTTGCCTGCGTAGGTCTCGAAGACCCCCGGGCAGTTTTTAGGCCAAAATTTCGGCAGGTGAAAATATTTTTTTCCCTATCCTATGTTTGGGCTTTTCTGAGTCTTTTCAGACACGTGCCACCATACTGTTTTTTTTTACCGCACTTTTTCGTCGTCGCTGCCCTGATTCCGAAAAAAAATTCATCAAAAAAATTTCATGCCTATCATCTTAGTTTGACTTGGTAAGTGTTTTGAGACACTTGCCATTATAGTGATTTTTGGCCCCAAAAAAAGGGAGCGCAAAAAAAAGAGGCGAAAAAAATAAAAATTCAGAGTGTGCTTTCCCCTTGATTACGTGGTGATTTTGTTAGTGTTCTAGGCTCGCGTCTCTAGTACGGTCTAGCCTAGGACCAGCACAGTACCGTCGTTGAGCGTTTATTCAACTTTGCATCTCTGAATTGATTATTGCTGACCCTTTTTCCTACCATCTTATAAGCCTTCCCAGCTCCACATACATCTACGTCGTGCGTTTTGACTCTCACTGGTAATCTCTTTATCCAACCTTTGAGAGTTTTGCCGATCACGGTTGCCGATCACCACCTGCTGCTGGGTAAGAACTGGTAAGAATTTGAGATTTGCTTGACGGATTTGTGACGCCCCACCACCACCATTTTCTAGTAGTCTGTAGGATCATATTTTTGTGTGTTTCTATTGCTGCTAACCATGCTAGGATCACAAGTCGACGAGACTGACTGGGAGAACATGAGAAACAAGGAGTTGCATGATAAATTTCAGCAAATGATGGGTTAACAGGTAGGAGCTGTGATGACCAGTTTTGACAACGCACTAGCAAGGATGGATGGCATTGAGAAGTCAATTGACACCAAGTTGGATGCCAAATTCACAGAAGTGCTTGCGCGTCTACCTCCACCTGCTGCACCGTTGCAACAACAACAACAACAACCACCTTCACGTCGCGAAAACGCCCTCCGCAAAGCGAGTCGTGTCCCTCTTCGGCCTGGCCAACCTGTTGGTGCTGCTGTTGATACTTCTGTGGCTCCTGCTGCTGCTGAGGAGAAGGACGATTACGCGGGGGATTACGAGGAAGAGGTTGATCAAAATCAGAACTACGTGCAACAACAAGCACCACAACAACCAGGTCGTCCACATGCTTATAATAGCAATGGTAAGGCTGCACCATACCCTCAGGTACGCGATCATGACCATCTCCCTAAACTAAAATTGAATATTCCACCATTTGAGGGTAGATATGTTCCTGATATATATCTTACTTGGGAGTTAGAAACCGAACAACGTTTTACATGTTTAAAATATCCCAAGGAGAGACGTGTTGCTGCTGCTCTTTGTGCTTTCGCTAGTTTTGCTTGTGTGTGGTGGTCTGAATATTGTAGATTACATCCGGATAATATTCCAACTACTTGGGCTGCTTTGAAAACTGCTATGCGTACTCATTGGGTTCCACCATATTATCAACGTGAATTACTTCAAAAATTGCAGCCCTTAAGACAAGGAAAAAATTATGTAGAAGAATATTATCAGCAATTACAAACTGGCCTGATTAGATGTGGTATTGTTGAGGAGAATGAAGCTATGCTTGCACGTTTTATGGGTGGATTAAATAGAGAGATTCAGACCATTCTAGAGTATAAGGATTATAATAATATCACTCGTTTATTCCATCTTGCTTGTAAAGTTGAACGTGAAGTGCAGGATCGACAGGCATTGGCGCGGACTAACTTTTCTGCAGGTCGACCTTCATCATGGACACCGCGTGCATCCTCTACTTCCACACATTCTACTGCACCGACACCTCCATAAGCTGTTACCTCCAGTCGTGATACAAGGAAGCAGGCACAACCACCATTATCTGCCAAGAGCACACCTATTGGGCCTGCACAAAGTTCTTCTTCTTCCATGGCATCAACATGGCACACCAGTGATATTATTTGTCGTCCTTGTAAGGGAAGAGGACATTTTGCAAGATAATGCAAATCTCAGCGTGTGATGATTGCTACTGAGGATGGTGGATATGAATCCGCTAGTGACTATGATGAGGAGACTTTGGCTCTTATTACATGTGAAGAACACGGTGGATACGATTCTGATTATGAGACGCAATACATGGCTCCTGAAGATGCTGACAGGTATGAATGTTTAGTTGCTCAACGTGTTTTGAGTGTGCAGGTTACACAAGCTGAGCAAAATCAGAGGCATAATTTGTTCCATACAAAGGGAGTTGTGAAGGAACGTTCTGTTCGCGTGATCATAGATGGAGGGAGTTGCAACAACTTGGCTAGCATGGAGATGGTGGAGAAGCTATCTCTCACCACAAGACCACATCCACATCCTTACTACATCCAATGGTTCAACAACAGCGGCAAGGTTAAGGTAACACGTGATGTTCGTGTGCATTTTAGTATCTCTACATATGCTGATTATGTTGATTGTGATGTGGTACCTATGCAAGCATGTTCCCTATTACTTGGTAGACCATGGCAATTTTATAAAAATTCTGTACACCATGGTAGAAACAATCAGTATACTCTTGTTCATAAGGATAAAAATATTACTTTGCTTCATATGACTCATGATTCCGTTTTGAAAGATGATATTAATAGAGCTAATAAAGCAAAACAGGAGAAAATTTAGAGTGAAAATCAGATTGTGGCAAAATAATTTGAGCAACAAAAGAAGCCTAATAATAAACCATCTACTGTTGCTTCTGAAATTAAATTGAAAAGTGCATGTTTACTTGCCACCAAATCTGATATTGATGAGCTAGATTTTAGCAAATCTGTTTGCTATGCTTTTGTGTGCAAAGAGGCATTATTTTCATTCGAGGACGGGCCTTCCTCTTTGCCTCCTGCTGTTACTAACATTTTGCAGGAGTTCGCCGACGTTTTTCCACAAGACGTGCCACCAGGATTACCACCTATTCGAGGGATTGAGCATCAGATTGACTTAATTCCAGGTGCATCGCTACCCAACCGCGCACCATACCGTACCAATCCAGAAGAGACGAAGGAGATTATGCGTCAAGTACAGGAGCTACTCGACAAAGGTTATATACGCGAATCCCTTAGTCCTTGTGCTGTTCCTATTATTCTAGTGCCGAAAAAGGATGGTACATCGCGTATGTGTGTTGATTGTAGAGGCATTAATAATATTACCATTCGTTATCGTCATCCTATTCCTAGGCTAGATGATATGCTTGATGAATTGAGTGGCTCTACAATATTCTCCAAAGTTGATTTGCGTAGTGGATACCATCAAATTCATACAAAATTGGGAGATGAATGGAAAACAGCATTTAAAACTAAGTTTGGATTATATGAGTGGTTAGTCATGCCTTTTGGGTTAACTAATGCACCTAGTACTTTCATGAGATTAATGAATGAAGTTTTACGTGCTTTCATTGGACGATTTGTGGTAGTATACTTTGATGATATATTGATTTATAGCAGATCTTTGGAGGAACATTTAGAACATTTACGTGCTGTTTTTATTGCTCTATGTGATGCACGTTTGTTTGGTAACCTTGGAAAGTGCAGCTTTGCACCGACCGACTCTCTTTTCTTGGCTATGTTGTTACTCCACAGGGAATTGAGGTTGATAAAGCCAAGATTGAAGCTATTGAGAGTTGGTCGCAGCCCAAAACGGTCACACACGTGAGGAGTTTCCTTGGCCTCGCTGGATTCTATCGGCGTTTTGTGAGAGATTTCAGGACCATTGTTGCACCTCTCAATGAGCTTACAAAGAAGGATGTGCCTTTTGTTTGGGGTACTGCACAGGAAGAAGCATTCACGGTATTGAAAGATAAGTCGACACATGCTCCTTTACTCCAACTTCTTGATTTTAATAAGACTTTCGAGCTTGAATGTGATGCTAGTGGAATTGGGTTAGGAGGTGTGTTATTACAAGATGGTAAACCTATTGCATACTTTTCTGAAAAATCGAGTGGGCCTCGTCTGAATTATTCTACTTATGATAAGGAATTATATGCTCTTGTTCGGACTTTGGAAACATGGCAACATTATTTATGGCCCAAAGAATTTGTTATACATTCTGATCATGAATCTTTGAAGCACATTAAAAGTCAAGCAAAACTGAACCGTAGACATGCTAAATGGGTTGAATTCATAGAGACTTTCCCTTATGTTATTAAACACAAGAAGGGAAAAGAAAATCTTATTGCTGATGCTTTGTCTCGTCGTTATACTATGCTTTCACAACTTGACTTTAAAATATTTGGTTTGGAGACCATCAAAGATCAATATGTGCATGATGCTGAATTTAAATATGTATTGCAGAATTGTAAAGAAGGGAGAACATGGAACAAGCTCGTCGTTAATGATGGATTTGTGTTTCATGCTAACAAGCTATGCATTCCAGCTAGCTCTGTTCGTCTTTTTTTGTTGCAGGAGGCCCATGGATAAGGATTAATGGGACACTTTGGCGTGAAGAAGACGGGGGACGTACTTGCTACACATTTCTTTTGGCCAAAGATGCGACGGGATGTTGAGCGTTTTGTTGGTCGCTGCACTACATGTCAAAAAGCTAAGTCACGACTCAATCCTCATGGTTTATATATGCCTTTGCCTGTCCCTAGTGTTCCTTGGGAAGATATATCTATGGACTTTGTTTTGGGTTTACCTCGAACAAAGAAGGGGAAGGATAGCATATTTGTTGTCGTGGATAGGTTCTCGAAGATGGCACACTTTATACCATGTCATAAAAGTGATGATGCTGCTAATGTTGCTGATTGTTCTTTTGTGAAATTATTCGCTTGCATGGTGTGCCAAATACTATTGTTTCAGATCGTGATACTAAATTTCTTAGCCACTTTTGGAGAAGTTTATGGGCTAAGTTGGGGACTAAGCTGCTTTTTAGTACTACTTGTCACCCCCAAACTGATGGACAAACTGAAATAGTCAACAGAACTTTGTCTACTATGCTTAGGGCTGTTTTGAAGAATAATAAGAAAATGTGGGAAGAATGTTTGCCTCATATTGAATTTGCTTATAATCGTTCATTGCATTCTACTACTAAGATGTGCCCTTTTGAAATTTTCTATGGTTTCCTACCTCGTGCACCTATTGATTTGTTGCCTCTTCCATCTTCGGAGAAGGTTAATTTTGATGCTGAACAACGTGCTGAATTGATCTTAAAAATGCATGAGTTAACTAAGGAATTGAGCACATGAATGCTAAATATAAACTTGTTGGAGATAAGGGTAGAAAACGTGTTGTCTTTGCACCTAGAGATCTTGTTTGGTTACATTTGCGTAAGGATAGGTTTCCTAATTTGCGCAAGTCAAAGCTAATGCCACGTGCTGATGGTCCTTTCAAGGTGTTAGAGAAAATAAATGATAATGCATATAAACTTGAGCTGCCTGCAGATTTTGGGGTTAGTCCCACATTTAACATTGCAGATTTGAAGCCTTGCTTGGGTGAGGAAGATGAGCTTCCGTCGAGGACAACATCAATTCAAGAAGGGGAGGATGATGAGGACATCACTAACAAGGTTACACCCACAGCTAATACTGACACATATACAAGACCAATTACTAGAGCTCGTGCCCGCCAATTAAATTACCATGTACTTTTGTTTCTTGGTAATTGTCAGGGATATTACTAGAAGGTATGAACTGGCTAGTGTAAACCGGATTACGGTAATATATTTGTATCCTTGTAATACTTAGTAGAGGCTACGGCCCATGAGATCTTAGGGCCCGTGTATAGAGTTACGATTTGTAAACCGCCTGATCATGTAACTTGAGGGATAAGGAAGAAAGAGCAGAGACCGAGGCGGACACAAGTATGAGCCGGCCTCGGGACTCTGTAAACCGGACCGGGCGTCGCCTCTATATAAAGGGACGACCCGGCGACGGTTCAAGGGCAAGAAACAACCCGTCGGGACACAGGCAAGCGATCCGCCCCCTGTTCATCAATGCCTAAGCAATACCAAACCAAACTAGACGTAGGCTTTTACCTTCATCGAAGGGGCCGAACTAGTATAAAATCCCTTGTGTCCTTTGTGTGCTTTTAACCTCTTCAAGCTAACCCGTGCGATGGTTCCATCACTAAGTCCGTTAAACCGGACATCTGCCGTGTTATTTCCACGACAGTTGGCGCCCACCGTGGGGCCTCTGCACGATGGTTTCGAGTTCTTGAAGGGCGGCTTTGAAGGGCTCAAGGGTTACGCGGTCGGCCGGATGACTAAGAGTCGCCACGGCCGGATCTACATCGACGACGCAGGTTGGGGACCGGAGGCCGATTCAATTGAATACGGGTACCGGGTTCCCTTCGGCGGCATCCACGTCTTCATCGGCAAGATCGGTGGACCGGGACCTGAGCCGGACATCATCCCCAACATCGTCGAGCCGGCTCAGTGTACGATATCGGCCCGGATTCAGCCCGCCATGAAGCACGTTTCCGTTGGAGCAGTTCACGGGGTTCAAACCGAGGATGGATCGGAGTCCGGTGGCGAGACAGTTATCTATTCCGACGATGAATCTTCATCCGGAGAGACTGAGTCTTTGTATCAGTTGCGGGACGGCCGGTCTGAGGGTGAGTCCGACGGAGACAGTATTCCGGACCCTTTTGACCCGCCAAACCGGGTGGCTGTCTTTATGGCCGGTTCACAACCTACGCCACAGTCCACGGTGATCGGGGCGACAGCAGAAGCTGGTGCAGGGGGGAGTGGCCAGGCCCTCTCACCCGCTGACGTTCTATCCACCTTGGTTGAGGAGTTTACAGCCCGAGCCATGGCAGAGGTAGCTCCAGCAGACAAGGCGCAACATGATGCAGAGCTCCTTCAGCTAAAGGGCCGGATTGATGAAGCAAGGGAAGGTCTGAAAACAGAGAAGGCTATGATAGCAATAAGGCAGGCAGAGCTGAATGATCAGGCTTTTCATCTAAGGATGGAGCAGGCCTCTGCACAGGGAGTAAGGAGTCGGAAGTACCAGTCTCGTCTACCGCCGGTTTACGAGGCGACGAATCTTTTCAGGACACCCGGAGCGGGGACCAGCAATGATCCGGCTTTAAACCGGAGGGTAGCCCCAGCGAGGGATGAGCCGGTTTAGCAGCCTACTGTGGAGCAAGATCGGCGGATCACGTCTGCACCTCACGTTCCTACCCCTCCGGGTCATTATTCAAATCCCTTGGACAACATCGTTGCTGCTGCTTCACGCTTGGCCGCTTTACTCATTGAGGGGACATCTCCTGTGGCGTTGGAGGCACGCAGGGTCAAGGATCTACTTAATACGGCATTAACACAACAGCAAGCATATTCTCATAGCAGGGAGAGGCTCCATTCAACACCACGCCCCAGCCGAAGTTACACTAGGCATTGGGAGGAACCAGAAGTGTCTAGCAGTGCGGCGACACCGTCACAGACAAAATAATCTGGCAGGCGGGGATGCACAAGCTCAAGATGCAAATCGGGTTAGATCGGTGGCCCGGGAGGAGGTCCGTCAAACGACGCCGGTTCACACAACCACAGTAGAGACAGGAGTCACAACGAGTTCCTTTGGGGTGCAGTGTCTTATCCCCGCTTTACGGGGCGTGAAGCTGCCCAAGGATTTTAAAGGCCCACGTAAAGTGCCTCATTACACAGCAGATTTGGCTCCAGAAGCTTGGGTTGAGAGTTATGAGATGGCCATGGAGATGCTGGATGTGGATGAAGCGGCTTGTGCGAAATACTTTACCATGATGCTTGAAGGCACAGCCCGGACCTGGCTAAAGGGTTTACCCCCTAATTCTATCGGGTCATGGGGAGAGCTACGTCGCCAGTTTATCAAGAACTTCAAGGATACATGCAAGCAGCCGATGTCGATAGTAGACCTAGCAGCCTGTGTGCAAGGAGAACAAGAGTCTACAAGTGCATGGGTGCGGCGAGTGTCAGAGATCTTGCACTCTTCGAATGGTATCAATCCCAGTATGGCAATAGTGACACTTGAAAACAATTGCCGGTTTGAGTCTCTCAAGTTAAAACTGGGACGACTTAAACGGGATTGTAATGATATGGGAACTCCCATGAGCGCTCTAGTAAAATATGGGGACTCTGACAACACTAAGTATCCAGAAGCAGAGGGAGACAAAGCAGGAAAGGTCAACAAGCCTGGTAAACCGGCGCATGTTAATCCGGCTGCTACAAGCTTCTTAGGCAAACGGAAAGCGGAGGGTGGCTCTGATTTCGTGGCCAATACCCAAGTTCAAGGAGGTTTTCAGCGCAACAAGGGCAAACCACCTCCACAAACCGGTGTAGGGAATGTTAGCTAGGACCAGGAGTTAAATCAGCCTTGTCCGAACGACCAGCAAAACACACTATTGGAGAATGCAAGCCCTTGATGGAAGCCGTAATGAGCCGATTCAACTCTAACAACGGGCCTCCAAACGGCGGTTCAGGCCCGGGGTTCTATGGTCCGGGTCACCAGGGGAACGGCTCCGGATCAAGATATCGTGGCCACAACAGTGGTTATAATAACCGAGGCAATACTCAATATGGTCAAGGTGGTTATAATAACCAAGGCAATCAGCCGCATGGTCAAGGTGGTTACAATAACCAAAACAACCAACAGCAGGGCCAGGGTAATCATAGTAACCAAGGCAGTCAGCCGCGTCAGCAACAGCAGCAGCAGCAATCCGGATATCAGAGTAACCCGAAGGAGCTGAGTAGTGGGCAGTATCATGTGTTTACTACAAGTTTGTGTAAACGAGATCAGAAAGTTTTGAAGCGGGCGGTCCACGCGGTTGAACCGGCGACACCGCAATTCCTACGCTGGTCAGAGCAGCCCATTGTGTGGAGCAGGGAGGACCACCCGATGCGAGTTGATAATTCGGGCCACTTGGCCTTGGTGGTAGCACCACAGGTGGGTGGCTACAAGTTCACTAAAGTTCTCATGGACGGCGGCAGCAGCATCAGTATCTTGTATTATGAGACTTTCCGTCGCATGGGGCTGACGGACAAAAATCTAAGGCAATCAAACACGGTGTTTCACGGAGTAGTGCCAGGTAAGTCAGCTTACCCAGTTGGGAAAATTGACCTAGAAGTTACCTTTGGAGATGAACAGGATTCCAGGTCAGAGATGATAACTTTTGAAGTCGTCAAGATCCGGAGCCCTTATCATGCTCTGTTCGGGAGGACGGTTTATGCCAAGTTTATGGCCAGGCCGTGTTATGTTTACCTACATCTCAATATGCCGGGTCACAAAGGCACAATCACGGTTCATGGAAGTCGCAAGATTGCGTTGGAGTGCGATGAGGGAGACGCTGCTTACCCGGAAGCAGTGTGTGCTACAGAGGAGTTGAAGTTTTACAAGGATAATGTTGATCCGACAGATATGACCCCATTGAAGAAGCCGACTATGGAGCATGATCCGGCGTTGAAGTTTAAATCGGCCGAGGAGACCAAGCAAGTTGATTTCCAGGCGATTCATCCAAGCAGTTCACTATCAGCGCTAAACTTGATCCCAAATAGGAAAGCGCGCTCATCGAGTTCATCCGTGAGAACCGGGATATCTTTGCATGGAAACCTTCTGACATGCCAGGTGTACCGAGGGAACTCGCTGAGCATAGTCTTAACATTGATCCGAAGTTTAATCCGGTCAAGCAGTATCTATGCCGCTTCAACGAAGAAAGACGCAAGGCTATAGGAGAAGAGGTGGCCAGGCTTTTAGCCGCAGGGTTCATAGTTGAAGTTTTCCATCCGGAATGGTTGGCTAATCCGGTGCTGGTGTTAAAGAAGAATGGAAAGTGGAGAATGTGTGTGGACTACACAGACCTCAACAAAGCTTGTTCAACTGATCCTTTTGCTCTCCCTCGCATTGATCAGATCATCGATGCTACAGCGGGATGTGAGCGGCTAAGTTTTTTGGATGCATACTCAGGATATCACCAGATCAAAATGGCAGTTAAGGACCAGGAGAAGGCGGCTTTCATAACTCCTTTTGGTGCCCTTTGCTATGTATCTATGCCTTTTGGGCTCAAGAGTGCCCATGCAACTTATCAGCGTTGCGTACAGAACTGTCTTAAGGGGCAGATAGGGAGAAATGTTCATGCTTATGTGGATGATATCGTGGTGAAGTCAAGAAAGGAGGAGACGCTGATAGAGGACCTCAAGGAGACCTTTGACAATCTTCGGGCCTATAAGATGATGCTTAATCCGGAGAAGTGTGCTTTTGGTGTTCCGGCGGGCAAACTCCTTGGTTTCTTGGTGTCAAACAGGGGAATAGAAGCTAATCCAGAGAAGATCAAGGCGATCACATCTTTGACTAAACCGGCTTGCATTAATGATGTTCAGCGTATCGCTGGCCGGATCACAGCATTGAGCTAGTTCATTAGCCGTTTGGGAGAAAAGGCGATTCCGCTTTACCAGATGCTGAGAAAGATGGATCGGTTTATATGGAGTGATGAGACAAACGCTGCGTTTGAGGACTTGAAACGACAGCTGGCCAGGCCATCGGTCCTGGCTGCCCCTGTTGATAATGAGCCTTTGCTGTTATATGTCGCCGCCAACGCACGTGCAGTTAGTGTAGCAATTGTGGTTGAACGCAAGGAAGCAGGGAAGGAATATCCGGTTCAGCGTCCAGTCTATTACGTCAGTGAAGTACTCATTGAGTCTAAGCAGAGGTACCCACATTGACAGAAGCTGGTGTATGGTGTGTTCATGGCAAATCGGAAGTTGAAACATTATTTTCAAGGCCATCCAATAACTGTTGTTAGTTCAGCACCATTGGGGGATATAATCCAGAACAGGGAAGCTACGGGCAGAGTGGCGAAGTGGGCCATTGAGCTCAGCCCACACGAATTGAAATATGTGCCACGCACCGCTATCAAATCTCAGGCATTGGTGGATTTCATCAATGATTGGACAGAACTGCAAACACCAGAGGAGAAGCCGGATCTTACATACTGGACGATTCACTTTGACGGTTCAAGGCAGTTAGAGGGCTCGGGGGCTGGAGTTGTCTTAACTTCCCCGCGAGGAGACAAGTTTTGTTATGTCCTCCGTTTATTGTTTCCTTGTACCAATAATGCAGCAGAGTATGAAGCATTGCTTCATGGCTTGTGGATGGCCAAGGAGATGAATTTGAGCCGGGTCAAGTGCTTTGGCGATTCAGATTTGGTGGCACAACAAGTATCAGGCAAGTGGCATTCAAGAGATCCTCTCATGGCAGCCTACAGACGAGAAGTAGAAGCAGTTGCAGGGTATTTCAAAGGGTATCAGGTGGACCACATAGACCGGCGAAGGAATGAAGTGGCCGATGCTTTAAGTCGGCTGGGTTCACAGCGTAAACCGGTACCACCGAATACTTTTTTGGATGAGCTGCACAATCCATCAGTTCAAGTATCGTCAGAGGAAGACTTGGCTGTTCCTGATCCGGAGGCACAGCTAGTTGCGGCACTTCATGTTATTCCGGACTGGGCGCTACCTTATCTAGCGTATCTAAACCGGGGAGATCTAGCGGACGACGAGATCGAGGCACGACAGATAATCGGGCGTTCCAAGTCCATGACAATTGCAGACGGGGAACTTCATCATCGCAACGTTTCTGGAGCATTTCAGCGGTGTGTATCAGCTGAGGAAGGTTGTGATATTCTTCGGGAGATCCATGAAGGGGATTGTGGTCATCATGCCGGTTCAAAATCCTTGGTGGCTAAGGCTTTTCGACATGGATTCTATTGGTTGACAGCTCATGCTGATGCGGCGGATCTAGTCCGGAAGTGTGATGCTTGTCAGAAGTTTTCACGACGTGCTCTTGTTCCGGCACAGGAGCTCCGGATGATACCGATAACGTGGCCGTTTGCGACTTGGGGGCTTGATATGGTCGGACCTTTTAAGCGATCCCAAGATCAAAAGACTCATCTACTGGTGGCTGTGGATAAATTTACAAAGTGGATTGAGGCAGAGCCTGTGAGCAAGTGTGATGCGGCAACAGTGGTTAAATTCATCAAAAAGGTAATTTTCCGATTTGGCTTTCCACACAGCATCATCACAGACAATGGCACCAATTTATCTAAGGGTGAGATGGAAGAATTTTGTCAACGGGAACATATTCGCCTAGACGTATCTTCTGTGGCCCACCCTCAATCCAATGGTCAAGCTGAAAGAGCAAATCAGGAGATTTTGCGAGGTATCAAGCCCCGGCTAATGACTCCCTTGCAAAGAACCCCTGGGTGCTGGGTTGAGGAGTTGCCTTCTGTCCTTTGGAGTATCAATACTACGCCAAACCGGTCCACAGGTTACACACCCTTCTTTATGGTATATGGCGCTGAAGCGGTCCTTCCAAGTGATATCCGTCATGATTCGCCAAGGGTGATGGCCTATGTTGAAGCGGCCAACGAGCAGGCGAGACAAGACAGTTTGGACCGGCTGGATGAAGAGCGCGACATAGCAGCAGCACGGTCTGCGATTTATCAACAAGACTTGCGCAGATATCATAGCCGCCGGATCAAGACCAGGACATTCCAGGAGGGAGATTTGGTGCTCCGGCTCATCCAAGATCAAACAGATATGCACAAGCTATCCCCACCTTGGGAAGGGCCCTTTGTGGTCAGCAAGAATCTGCACAACGGTTCATATTACCTGGTGGACTTTCGAGAACACAAGGACTCACGGACATCGGAAGAAGAGACAAAGAGGCCGTGGAACATCGCCCTCTTGCGGCCCTACTATACCTGAGCCATGAGCTCCACTGTATCCTATGTATATATTATGATTAATGAATAAATCGGCACCCTCGGTAAACCGGGGGCTCAGCCTTTTTTCCAATACGAGTATTTTTATGGTGACAACCATGCATTTCTTATCATATGTCATATTTCAAAACACTTCGATCGGTTTAAACTGATTGTGCAGGGCATATATACTCTGGAGAAATAACTCATCAAGGGGATTACTGTTCAAACATAGGTCGTATTCGAATCAAAGAAGACATGACATAAAGGCCCTCTGGATGGTACCCGCATCCAGTGATTGGCAAAGTTCTTCCTATGGTTGTACCCGAACCATAAAGGCCCTCTAGATGGTACCCGCATCCAGTGATTGGCAAAGTTCTTCCTATGGTTGTACCCGAACCATAAAGGCCCTCTGGATGGTACCCGCATCCAGTGATTGGCAAAGTTCTTCCTATGGTTGTACCCAAACCATAAAGGCCCTCTGGATGGTACCCGCATCCAGTGATTGGCAAAGTTTTATATGACCAGCAGGGGGCAGGATTGTACCCGAATTCTAGCTTAACCCCTGTTGGTCATATCCGGTTCCTATGGATGGTACCCGCATCCATCGACCGGCCCTCTGGATGGTACCCGCATCCATTGATTGGCTGAACCTTGCTTTGAGCCTGGCAGCTCGTAAAAAGCCTCGACTACATGGTTTTATTTGCAAACTTGCATTTCTGGTGTTTATGTTTTATGGTTCTTTAATCCGAAGTGGGACAACTCCAGAGTTGACCACGTATCTTCAAAAGTCTGGGTCATGCACACCAGCATAAGTTCAAAAGTCTGGGTCATGAACACCAGCATAAGTTCAAAAGTCTGGGTCATGAACACCAGCATAAGTTCAAAAGTCTGGGTCATGAATACCAGCATAAGTTCAAAGTCTGGGTTATAAACACCAGCAAGAGTTAAACCGGCATTCATCATAAGTCCGGAACAATCATTAGGCAGAAGCCAAGTCAGAAAGCCAAGAGCTTCAGCAGAATCATCAGGCAGAAACAAAGTAAGAAGCCGAGCATGATCTAAACCGGTAGCTTTTATAAGACCCGAGATTATTACTGGGTCTATCAAAAGGCTCCCTTAAAAAATGGCAAATTTCACCGGATTGAGAGTATCAAGCATACTGGAATTCAGGTATGAAGTCATTTCTGGTACAAACAGAACACTTGTTTGGTATATTATGAGAGCAATTTAATTTGTCCAGCGGTAAACCGCTAGGACATATTTTCAGTGTTATCTATGCAGGAACAAATAATATGCAGAATAAAGCATATCAGCTCAGATTTAAATCGGCAACGTCGGAACAAAGTTGGAACATCCGGATGAAGACAAGCAATGTTTTATGCTATCCTATTACAAGGCATAGCAAGCCAGAACGGATTAAAGATTGTCCAGCAAAATGAGACTGCCACTACAAAGACATACTATGATCTATGCTTCTTCCTGCTGCGACGGCTGGCGATCAACTTGTTCCGGAGTCTCCTCTTCTTCTTGAAGCGGCTGGAAGTCAGGGACGCACCAATCGATTTTTGTTAAAGCACGAAAGTACATCTCATTGATGAGTTCAGACGGATCAATATTTGGGGCGAAAGTATGAGGGCGCACTGGTGGGATTAGATTGACGGTATCATAAACCGGCCGATCCACCCGCTCGTTCTGTAAATCATACCCCGGATGATACCTGGACAAGTCTGATTCGTCCGCAAGCTTGCTAGCGAGAGGACGCATCTCCTTCGTCAAGGCGTGGAGATCTTTTGCAGTAAAAGCTGATCCGTCTTCTTTAGTATTGGGATACCCATTCAAAGCTTCTTCCGGATTAAAGTCCGGAACCCACGCTTTCGCTCTGGTAAGCGCCATGAGGGAATTGGCTCGAGCAGCAGACTTCTTAACTTCTTCCAAGCGCACTGGCAAGATGGACAGTTTCTCTAATGTACCTCGGATGGTCGTAGGGGCAGGTTTATTGAAAGATGTTGTGCTTATGATCCTTTGAGCGTCGGAATACAGCTGCTCGACCAAAGTATAACACGCCTTGAGTTTTTTCCACAAATCATCCCCAAGATGGGTGACACGGCGCCCTGTATATGATTATCATAGTTAAACCGGAACGGATTAAAATTGTAAGGATGAAAGCAGGAATATAGATTAAGTACTTACCGAAGACAGCAGAAGTCATTAATTATATTTGCCGCTTTAAGCCGGTTAACTCTTCAGTCACCGGATTAAGGGCTTCCTCAGCGTCCTTTGCCCTTTTTTCCAGATCCTTTTTCTGAACCTCAAAGGCGGTCCGCTCCTCTTCAAAGAATTTCTTCAACTGTTCAGCAGTCCTTAAGCTCAGCGCCAAGTCTTTCTTGGCCTTAGAAGCAGCAGACTCCGTTTCAGCAAGTCTGTTCCGGAGTTCAGTGATCTCTTTAGCTTTCCGGTTCAAATCAGCCTGCAATGAAAATCAAGTGGAATAAAAGCAAAAGTCAAGCAAGTCTTAAGCACATAACCAAGTTATCCACTTGACACTTGGGGGCTAATAGGCAGTTGAAGCGTCAAACAATAGCAATTCAAAGACAAGTCTCAAGCACACAAACAAGTTGTCTACTTGCCACTTGGGGGCTAATGGATAGTTGAAGTATCAAAGGAAAAAGTCAGACAAGTCCCAGGCACATAAACCGAGTTATGCCCCTGGCACTTGGGGGCTAATGTAAGATCATTTGTTTAATCAGGAAGTACCGGTTCACCTTCTGGACGTAGCTAAACCGGAACTTGGGGGCTACTATGATATACACAGAAGCACATCAAAAGCAAAGGATTACCTCATACTTGTCCTTCATCAGGTTAACCAAGCCCGCTTCATAATCTCGACTGCTATGAAGCCGGTTCAAATACCCGGAATAGAGCTCCTGGGCACTCATGTCGGCAAGGCTAGTGTGACGCCCGAGACCGACGTTCTAGAAGATTCCAGATGTTTCGGGCTGCCCGTGTGTTCTTTTGTGCTGGTGTTATTTATTTTTTGCATTGCATCATGTCATCCGCATCATGTTAACAACACTAAAATGTTTAATTGTTGTTTGTTTATAATTATTAAACATGCTCATGGGGATTTTCCGGATATGTTGTTGTTATTCTCCGGCCTCATTTAAAATGCCTAAATAGTGTAGTTTTACCTTTCTTCACCTCTTGCCATGTTAAAAACATTTAATCTTGTCTTGTAAATAATGAGAGTCAACTAAATAATTAAATGTGGTGTTTCGTCAATATGCAACTCGTTGCATATTGAGCTCCACTTAACTTGTAGTATTGTTTGTGCATCTTGCCATGCCTTGCATATTTAAACCAGACATGCATCATACTTGGATGTGCATCGTATGCCATGTTTATGATATGTGTGTTTACCGTGTTGTTTGTTTTCTTTCCGGTTGCTTCTCTTGTTAGCTTCGGTTTCGTTCCAGAGTTGTGAGGATTCGCTCGACTGTGTTGCTCCTTCTGCTTCATGGATCCGTTCTTCTCCCTTGTGGAATTCCAGGCAAGATGACCGAACCCGGATACCATTACTATCTTTGCCTATTGCTAGTAGTCTCGATCTTTAGTTTTGCCTCGATGCCCATGTCTTTCTTGTCAGCCTCCTACTTGTAACCATGAACCTGTTTAACCACCCTACCTATGCAAACCGTTGCTTGGCTAAGTACGCTTCGCTCAGCCCCTCTTATAGCATTGTTAGTTGCAGGTGAAGATTGAAGATGCTTGCTTCATGTTGAAGTTTGGTTGGGTTATATCACACTATATATATGCTTAAAAATGAAATCATCTATATATTGGCAAGGGTGGAAGGCTAAGCCTTTTGCTTGGTGTTTTGTTCCACTCATGCCGTTAGGAACCGTATAAACCGGTGTTATGTTCCTTGATTATGCGTTCCTAACACGGTTGGGGTGTATGGGACCCCCTTGATAAACCGCTAAGTGCTAAGTCTTTTCCAGCAAGTCCCAACATTTGGTACTATTTGCCTCATAATAACAACTTAATTAATTAATTAAATTTGCATAGGGGGTCGCTCCCTCGAGGATTCTTAATTCTACATAGCAGGGGGGGGCCAGTGCCGATGGTGTTGGTCCCAAACGGGGAGTCTTCGGGGCCGCCTTGGGGAAACCCGAGGTATCTGGTATACCTGTAGAATCGCCGATCCGGTCGTGTCCTGAGACTTAGATACGCGCAGCTACTATCAGGGTGTCGACACGCCGGGAGGATTTGCTGGATTAGCCTTACCTTAGTTCGGTTTAACTTGAGCACGGGATTCCGAGAATACTCGGGTCTTCCCACCTATGGAGTTGCGACTCCGCGGACCGTGGGCTTGTAATGGGTCAAGTTGGAACACCCCTGCAGGGTTTGAACTTTCGAAAGCCGTGCCCGCGGTTATGTGGCAGATGGGAGCTTGTTAATATCCGGTTGTAGATAACTTGACACAATGTTTCTAATACACTACCAGCGTGTGTTCCGTGACTGTCAATTTCCGAATAGGGATTCGGGAGTTGAACACGGTGGGGTTATGTTTGACCGGCTTTAGTTAGGATCACTTCGTGATCATCTCTCGACCGAGGCACTTCTCTTCTCGCTCTCTTTTACGTAAGTTAGTGCTAGTTGCTGCTGCAGACTCTTGTTGTTCCTTCACCTCTTGTTCTTTCTTCAGCCTTGTCCTCACCCAAGGCTTAAATAGTCTTGTTACCCGGGAACGGGATTGCTGAGTCCTCTGTGGCTCACAGTTACTTCACCACACCAGTTGCAGGTTCAGCCGAGTTCGATGCAGGAGTTGGATCAGTTCTTCACCGGGAGTTCGATGAAGAGTTTGACCGTTTGCTTGTGATGTTTCGACGATCAGTAGTGGTTTCTACTAGGATTCGATCCTGACCTGTGGCTTTATGTTGTTTTGGTATCTTTCTTTTGGTTCTTCACCCGTAGTCGGGTTGTGATGTTTTGAATGATGTATTGCTTATGTAATGTATTGTGTGAAGTGGCGAGTGTAAGCCAACTATCTCCTTTTGCAATTTAATCCCTCTTTTACATGAGTCGTGCAAAGATACCAAACTTGAGATCATTCTAGGATGGGCTTATACCTTTAAGTCGTGCCTCGACACGTAGGAGGTATAGTCCCATCCTGGGCATTGCAGCAAGACAGCTCTGTACTCCATTTACCCCTCTCTTGATGCAACTTCTCCGCTTTAGCCGTATGTTTGGCTAGGACAATGGGCTCGGCAGGAGCGGTGTAAGCTGTGCCGGTTACCTGAACTTCCGGAGAAGCAGTCGTTGGTGGTGGGGTCGCAGTGTGAACCGGACTAGCAGGAGCCGGGTTAATCCGAGGAGAATTGGCCCGGGCAGGACTTGCCGGTTCATGAACGTTCTCAGTATCGGGATTCTCAGGTGCAGTGGTATGATCCATAGGAGCGGGATCTTCAAGCGGCATTGTGGGCTCGCCTTCTGGAGGGACGGTTGTATCCGGATCAACCGCCAGATCATCAGTAGCAGCCTCAGTGGTTGGTTTGTTGGCCTTTGCCCTTTTGCTGGGTTTAGGCTTGCTGAAAGAAATTGGAAAAAGAAGTCAGAACTGTAAAGCAAAGTGTAATCATAAACCGGGTAAATTAAAAAGACTTACCCTGGGACAGTTTTCATGGGTGGGAGTTGTGTGGCAGTTGATTCACCGGAAGAAGATAAAGGAGTATCCTGATAATTGGGGTCAGACGGTTTAAGTGGTTTGCGTATAAGCCCGGCCTTGGGGTGAAGAAGAGTTGGATAGAGTATAACCTCAGAGCGGCGCCTCCGAGCCGGAGTAAGAGAAATTCCAGATGATTCAACTGCAAGGCCACTATGGCGGGTAGTCCGGCGAAGGGCTTCATGTTGCTGTTTCTTCAAAAGAAAATTGGGGTCCAGTTGAGCATAAGGGTGAGAAAACTGATATTTCCGGACTGTCCGACAAATTTTTTGTGGAGGTGGTTCTGAATCTGAAGAAAGAATAGTTACCTCAATTTCCGCCGGTTTATCCCCTTCAGCCAACTCCTGCGAAAAGTTACCGTTAAACACAGATATGGATAAAAAGTAAATAAGTCACAGCCGGGTTAATTCATACCTCAGAGTCCGGATCATCATCTTCAGCATGTGAACCGGAACCAACAGCCGCCTTTCTCTTTTTGATAGCGAAAGCTATCCGGCGTGGCTGTTTTCCGGCCTTCTCCTGAGGTTTCCTCTTCCAAAAAGGATCATCAGCCTGTTTCAAAAGATGAAAGTAATTGAAAGAACGGTTTAAAGGAACGGATTACAAACATACGAAGGAAAGCAAGACTTACTGCAGGCAGCTTGTTCTTCTTATAATACGGAGCCAATCCGGTTTGGCTGCATTCTTCCAAGGTGACATTAAGCATCTTCTTAGCAGATTCAGTGACTTTCGATTCAGAAAGTTTGTCCTTGGAGAAACGTTGAGGATCATCCGGTTTACCAGAATATTTATACATCAAGCTAGGGCGCGGACTCAGAGGAAGGATACTCCAAGAAAGCCAGCAACGCATAAAATCTACTCCGGTTAAGCCATTGGCCATAAAAGCCTTTAGCCTGGCAAGTTGAGAAGCAAACCGGGGCCGCTCTGAGGAGCTGAGGCGGTGCGGCAAAGGGTGATCCTCCGGAAGACGGTGCTCGCGATAACCCGGCAATGGGTTTTCCCCTTCAGGTGAAGTGTCAATACAATAAAACCAAGATTTATTCCAATCCTTGGGGTGTGTGTGGAGAGCAGCATGAGGAAAGACAACATCTTTTCTCTTCTGAATGCTGACCCCGCCCAGTTCTTGATGAGGTCCACTAGTAAATTCTGTTCGCCGGTTCAGGTGGAAGAAGTCCCGGAACAGGTCGACTGACGGTTCTTCTTGCAAATACACCTCAGAGAACACTTGAAAATCGCAGATGTTGGAAACAGAGTTGGGACCTATGTCCTGAGGATGAAGCTGGAAAGCGGCAAGCACATCCCGAAAAAACTTTTAACCGGGAGGAGTAAAGCCTCGAGCAATGTGGTCTTCTCCCTCTTTGGGAGTAGGAGGGCATTCACCTCCTGGAGCCCGCCATTTTAAAACGGACTGAGGGCCTAAAGTGCCGATTGCAGCAGCATTGGCTAAATCTTCTTCCGTAATAACGGAAGGAACCCAGTTGCAGGAGACAAACTGTTTGGCCATAGCAACAGAAGAACAAGTGCTGAAAGGGTAAAGTGTAAACCTGGATTATTCAAGTATAGTGGCATAAACCGGAAGACGTATGCAAAGACCATGCAACGGTTTAGACAAGGGACTAATGATATGGCTAACCCGGCAGTAAGCAGGAAAATGTATTACTACCGGTTCACGATAATAAAAGAGAAGCTAAACCGTCGTGTTTGTCATTGAACTTTTACAGAAGTAGCATATGACTGTTTAAACCGGAGAATACTTTACAGATCTACAAAGGTGAAGAAACAAGTTTTTGCAGACAACTAAAGTGGAAAAGATCTGAGCACCCAGGAAAAACAAAAACAAATACGCTGCTATTGCAAGAAGAACTAGGAGGATTATATACAGAGCAGACAAATTTAAAGGTTGAATCTAAAGGATGAGATCTAAAGTATACGGCAGCGGAACAGAGGCAAGTTTTAAGGGCAAGACCTAAAGGCTAAAATTACTGCGAACCTGGTGCCTAGGACGAACAGATGAAGCTTCTTTGAGGTTTAATGGCGGAGGTGCGAGAAGAACCCTAGAGCTATAGATCTACAGCGAAGAAGATGAAATACCTGGAACAGCAAGAAGCGGCGGCGGAGTTTCTCTGATCACACTCAGGTTGATGCAGCGGCCGGCGGAGACTTGAGCTCGACGGACGACGGCGGAGATTTGAGCTCGGGCGACGGAGGAAGAAGAACGAACGGAAGGAGATAAAGAACAGAGGCAGCAGTATTTATAGAAGGGCAGAGTTGAAACGACAGGCGCGAGATTTGAGGAGGCAGAAGATTGGATAAAGATCCTCTGTCGCCTCGATTCTCGGGATGGCCTTTAAACAAAGCCGATAGACAGCTGGGTGCGTTAAATGCGGAAGTGATGTCATGGTCAAATTAAGTGATTTTCAAGGATGACGTCAGGGCCGGTTTACATAAATGAGAAGACACAAGAAGGAAGATTATGCAAGACTGGGAAGATTGATGTGAACAAGTTCAAATCATTCTGGGGCCTAATGTCAGGGATATTACTAGCAGGTATGAACCGGCTAGTGTAAACCGGATTACAGTAATATATTTGTATCATTGTAATACTTAGTAGAGGCTACGACCCATGAGATCTTAGGGCCCGTGTATAGAGTTACGATTTGTAAACCGCCTGATCATGTAACTTGAGAGATAAGGAAGAAAGAGCAGAGACCGAGGCGGACACAAGTATGAGCCGGCCTCGGGACTCTGTAAACCGGACTGGGCGTCGCCTCTATATAAAGGGACGACCCGACGACGGTTCAATGGCAAGATCAACCCGTCGAGACACAGGCAAGCGATCCGCCCCCTGTTCATCGACGCCTAAGCAATACCAAACCAAACTAGACGTAGGCTTTTACCTTCATCGAAGGGGCCGAACTAGTATAAAACCCCTTGTGTCCTTTGTGTGCTTTTAACCTCTCCAAGCTAACCCGTGCGATGGTTCCATCACTAAGTACGTTAAACCGGACATCTGCCGTGTTATTTCCACGACAGTAATGATTCTAATGTTCATGAGAATATGATGCTGCCTAAATTGGATACATTTGTATTGCTTACAAATGAAGGGCCTAGCTTGGACAAGAAGGATGAACATTGGAGCAAGATCAAGCATGGAGATGAGGGCATGCGCAAGGGGAACAAGAATGGAGTTACAAGTGATGATTTCAGGACTTTGAAGCCACCATAATGAGTGCGAGAAGCCTTGGACGAAATATACAAGATGCCACTTCATAAATTTTGTCCAGAGGCTATTATAGGTGCTGCGTCACCTTATTATTGGGCGAGGCCCATGTAATTTCGAAATACTTGAGTATAGGCTGTTTTTAGAGTCCGTATGTGTGGGGAAACAAGAGTTAGGGTTGGTTTCGGACCCCTCCACCAAGGGCCACGAAATTCCCCCCTCTTTCCCCCATATATACAGCCCTTAGGGCGTCGTTCAGACTTTGGGTTTTGTTTAGATTAAAGTTCTCCATAGCTGCAACTTCGCGTACTTCATTTGTGTTCAACGACCAGACAAAGACGTCACATAATCCCACTTGATCAATAAAGCTTTCCTCTAGAATTTGCAATATCTAGATTGCAATCTCAGTTTCTTGCTTGTTCTTCGTTTGCCTGCAGGAAATAGACCTTCGTGGTCAGGTTGATCGTGCTCCGGCGTGGTCAATAACCCCTCGGAGTTGGTTTAGCGATTGTTAAGGCGCGACGTCCACGCACGTTCGTAGTCGGATCGTCCAAGTCGACTTCCTCCAAAACGATAGCCACCATCTCATCGAAAGACGGGACACCTTTGCCTCTATCACTTGACCGGCTCAGTCTTTGAGATGACATAGAGGAAGAGCGTCGATTGATCATTAAAGTCTGTAGCTCGTCAAATTGAGAATACATATTGGTGTTGATGTGGTCGAAGTGTTCTTTTGTTCTTGCTTCAGAATGCCTCAAGTCCGTGGCGAGTACCTCAATGCGCTCTTGCATAGTTTCATTCTCTTGATGTAGAGCTCGTTGAACATCAAATAAGTGAACCATCGTGACGTAATTGTTTGATTCTTGAGGATAATCAAATAGCAGGTCCATAGATGTACTTGGCCTATCCATCATTGCAAGCAAGTATGTGAGTGGAAGAAGGAAAGAACTATACCAAATGTACCTTAACCGAAGTTGAAGATGGATCAATGATCACTCAGTAGTGTAACCCAAAAACAGCACAATTGGTACTAATTCTTGTAGATTCTCCAACCTACACAAATAAAGCTTTTGGAGAGCTCGGTGAGGATAGTGGCACAAAATTTATGCAATTTGTGAGTAAAACTCAGAGATGTTGAAAATGATTCGCAAATGAGAAAATGTAACAAGAAGACCAATAGCTATATAGGTACATGGAAACATACATGCAAATAGATAAATGGGGTCGTGCAAACCAAGGGTGAGCGGAAAACTCTCTTGTTGCAAAACAATAGAGAGACGCTAGCACCATTGCACAATAGGCGGATACGAGACTTGTGTACGTCCTACTGGGCAAAAATACAACGACTTCTATCCCAAGTATGCTATATGTTTGTTGTTTCTATGTGATGATCCAAGATGATCAAGTACGACACCATATGAAATATTATTTTTTGTGATATGGTTCTTGCTTAAAAGCTCTTTGCTTATCTTTCTCTTTTGCTTAAAAGCTTGTTAGGCTCTTTGTCTTTGAGCTCTTTTGCTAGGGCACTTATGCAAAAATCCTGGAACCAAGATAGCAATTGCGTATATGCTATGACAACCTTGTGACACAAGAGATGATGTCAAGATACCAAAATGATACCGCGATGTTGTATATATGCAATGTATGCTCACTAATGTGCACAAGTAACGTTGCCAGGCAATACTCAATTGGCTAGTCTCGATAGGAAAGATACGGAGAAGTAAGGCTATAAGGTTATCAATGCAATTGCGGGGGTAGGATATACAAAGGGGTCGTTGATGTTACCGTCCTTGTTGAGATTGAGGGGTCGTGTTGTCGATGTCGTTCTGTTCCAAGTTAGCCTAAACACCCAAGGAAACGGATAAACCACATCTCAAATGATCCAAGACAAAACGTGTCAACTTGTCGAAGATGGAAATGTGTAATCGGTAGGGTTTGCGGAAAGTGTTTGTGGTTGTATAGTTGTATGGGTATGCGTATGCGAAAGTGGGAAAGTATTGGTGGTATATGAGTGTATATGCGGAAGTGGAATGGAATTGGAAATTGAAAAAAAAACAATTTAATCAGTTTGGGTCGGACGTCCGGTGGTGGTCGGACGACAGGTAGTCGTTGGACGTCCGGTAAATGTCGGACGTCTGGTGCCTGGGTGATTTCGGGCACGGGTTGAACAACTAGGGTTCTTGGTGGAGGGGCTGATTTTGGTCAAAATTGGCCAAATTTGCGGATGGAAATAAGGGGAAAAGATGGGGGAAAGCTAGATCTGCTTGCCACACATGAAATCCACGGATCAAATCCAACAAAACTTCATCAAACACACAAATCACCAAAAAAATTGGTATGGCTATTTTTGTGGGAATTTTCGAAATTGGGTGAAAAACTACAAAATCGGGCTAGAAAAACAAAGTGTGGGGCTCCAAATTCGTGATCAACGAAGGCTCATGATACCATATGATGCGGGGCTAACCCGATCTAGGCTGATCTTTCATGATTGGAGAAGAATCCCACGATGAACACGAAGAATACGAGGGGAAATCACGAGGGGAACGAGAGAGAAACACTCAAATCAACAAGAAATAGTCACACATATGCTAGATTCGGGAACACATAGAGATACACGATCCAAGGTCAACTACGGACGATACACGTGGCGGTAGTCTTCTCCGTGATGGGGTCTTGATGATCTTCTCCCGGAGGATGTCTTGAATCCGGTGTGGATCTTCACCGTAGAGGTCGCGGTCTCTCGGTGGAGTAGAACCACTAGTGATGCGGAGCATGCATCGGACATCACCATGTCAAGAATCCGTTTGGCAAGTGACACGTGTGACCTCTAGTTCTCATTCATAAAGGTGAATCATCTTTTTTACACATGTTCACTTGACCCCTTCGAGGATAGTATACTACTTGATAATCCTCTCGTGTGCATGCATAGTTATTGCCGGAGCTTCACGGACGACGACGAGGAGTGCAAGCGCCAAGGAACGCCTACACCATCTGCAAGGGATGCGTGGAAACGAAGACGGAAGAAGATAGAGATGCCTGAAAGCTACAACTATCGGACGCCCGACTGCCACCGGATGACCGGACGTCCACCGCCTGGAAGTTCAGCCCGCCAAAGGACCCTACATCGGCTGGACGACCGACGATCACCGAACGTCCGACAAGTCCCAGCCACCGCATGACCGACGTCCAACACTGTCTGCGCGCAGCTGGGCCTTTGGCCATGTATCCCTTTCCCCACTTACCCCTTCGTGGCTAAGACTATATATACTCCTCCCCCACCTCATTTCTAGGGTTAGCAAAGTGATAGCTCATTTGATAGAGAGCTTTGCTCCTTGTGCCAACCTACTCTTCAGAGACAGAGAGACTACCACTCCCATGGAGTTTAAGACCTCCATGTGAGCATGTGAGAAGATCCTACGGGATACCATCAATACCCCATCTCCTTTGGATTTGGGATGAACTCTACATTGTATCTTTCCCTTTGTTGTTCATGTATCTTGTGGATCTATGTGTTGTTAGTCTAGTGGATGTGTGATTGGACTTGTTCTTGAGTGTTTTTCCTTGTGATTTCTCTCCGTTCTTCCCCGTGTTCATCGTGGGATCCCCTTCATTTCGTGAAAGATCGTCCTTAGGGTCTCCACCCTACATCATCTTGGTATCATGAGCCTAGGTTTCTCACGAAATTGGAGCCCCCTCACCATTTTCTAGCTTGATTTTGTTGTGTTCTTCCCCAATTTCGGAAATCCCCACCAAAAATAGCCTCAATTGTTTTGTGATTTGTTGGTTTGATGATGTTTTGTTGAATTTGATCCATGGGTTTTCTTGGTTTTAAGTGGATCTAGCATTTCGCCAAGTTTTCCCACTTTCCATCAATGAAATCTCCTCATTTTCGAGCCCAAAATCATCATTTTCCACCCAAAATCGCGTCCCAGATCTAAAATTTCGCGTTGACCCCGATAAACCGGACGGCCGATCTTTACCGGACGTACGGACCCTCCCGAAGCACTGGATGACCGGTGCAACCCAAAATAACCGAAATTAACGGATTTCTGAGCCTTCCGGACGTCCGACCACCGGAAGTCCGACAGGTACCAGACGTCTGGTACGTGTAAATATCAACGTTAGCTGATTTGTGTTTTGTCCATAGCTAATTCATCCGAACTCCGATTTCGACTTTCTTTAGCTCGTTTTGAAGCTATTAACATCCCCCATACCACAAAAATACCAGCATAATCATTTGACTCCATCAAATTTTATGAAATTTGGCTAATTTCCCTAGGCCTTCCACCATATCATCCGCACAGCCACCATAGCCTTCCGCAACCTAACCTATTTTGTTCCCCATTGCATTTCTGGTTGCTTGAGTAGTGATTGGAGTCTCCTAAGGTGTTTAGGCTACTTAGGGACAATTGCTTCTTCATCAACTACCACCGCCACTTCTGCATACACATTACCCACTATACATTTCCACCCCAACTTTACCCAATTTTGTTTGAGCTTGTTTGAGTTGTGTGTTGTGTCTCCTAAGGTGTTTTGGCTACTTAGGGACGGTGCCTTCAACCCCGACTTCGTGTATAGCCCACCATACCCTTCTGCCACCATAACCCATTTTGACCGGATTTCCACCAACAATTCGGCAACCACCACCGCATTTACGCTACCACCATTTGACATTTGTCCTTAAGATTTTGATTTGTGGTTTTTCCGTTTCCTAAGGTGTTTTGGCTATTTAGGAACGGTTCTACATCAAGAGCACCGCCTTTCATGATCACCACAGACGGTAACTTCGACGATATCATTGTATACCCCCCTTGCCATTGCATTGTTAACCCCTAGCCCATTTTGTGTCACTTGCCTATCTAGACTAGCCATTGAGTTTTATGGCAATGTTACTTGTGCACATTAGTGATCATCAATGCGCTCTTCCATTGCCTACATACCATATCATCATATCATCCCTTGTGTCACAAGATTGTTCCCGCATATACACAACTGCTATCTTTGTTTGTGTATTTCGCATCGTGGCCATAACAAAAAAAGGAATAAGCTTTAAGCAAAAAGAGAAAGGCAAAGAAGCTTGTAAGCAAGAGCCATAGCATCATACCTCATTGCATATAAGATTGTCATATCCGGTCAACTTGGATCATCCTGTGAAGAACACCGGGAACTGATAACCCACAAGTATAGGGGATCAATTGTAGCCTCTTTCGATAAGTAAGAGTGTCGATCCAACGAGGAGCTAAATGTAGAACAAATATTCCCTCAAGTTCTATCGACCACCGATACAACTCTACGCACGCTTGACGTTCGCTTTACCTAGAACAAGTATAAAACTATATACTTTGTAGGTGTAACGGGATAGGTTTGCAAGAATATAAAGAGCACGTAAATAAAAAATAAGGGCTGTTTTAGGTAAAGATGCAATAAAGTTAGTATAGCGAGTGTGGAAAAGTGGTGGTAGGAGTTGCGAAATTGTCCCTAGGCAATTGACTACGTTACTAGACCGATAGCAAGTTTTATGTGGGAGAGGCCACTGCTAGCATGTCATCCCTGACTTAGAATTCTATGCACTTATGATTGGAACTATTAGCAAGCATCCGCAACTACTATCGTTCATAAAGGTAAAACCCACATATCATTAAGATATATTGGTCCCCCTTCAATCCCGTATGCATCAATTTCTATGCTAGGTTGAAGCTTCTGTTACTCTTGCCCTCCAATACATAGTCCTATCAACATACAACTAACCCTATGGTGTGATCCACGCGTGCGCTCATATGATGGGCACCAAAGGACAACAACATAACCAGAAGCAAATTAAACAAATCATAGCAATTCACCAATTACCGATGGGACAAGGAAAATCTACTCACACATCATAGGATGGCAACACATCATTTGATAATAATATGAATCATAAAGCAACATGTTCAAGTAGAGGGTACAGTGGGTTGCGGGAGAGTGGACCGCTTTAGATAGATGGGGGAAGGTGATGAAGATGACGGAGGTGTTGGTGTAGATCACCGTCACACGATGATGGCCCCAGGGGCGTTCTGGCGCCATCGAAAGAGACGGGGAGAGGGGCCCCCTCCTTCTTCTTCTTCCTTGACCTCCCCCCTAGATGGGAGAAGGGTTTACCCCCTGGTCCATGGCCTCCATGGCATGGGAGGGGTGAGAGCCCCTCTGAGATTGGATCTATCTCTCTGTCTCTCTCTGTTTCTGCATTCCGAGATTCTGGCCTTTCACAGTTTCTTATATTCCCGGAGATCCGTAACTCCGATTGGGCTGAAATTTTAACACGATTTGTATCGGGATATTGGCTTTCTTGCAGCGAAAGAAGGGCACCAACCGCCTTACGATGTGGCCGCTAGGGTCAAGGGCGCGCCCACCCCTTGGGGCGTGCCCCCTACCTCATGCCCCCTCGGGCATCGTATCACGTTGATTCTTCTTCCCAAAAATCACATATATTCCAAAAAAATATCCGTAAGTTTTTATCCCATTTGGACTCCGTTTGATATGGATTTTCTGCGAAACAAAAAACATGCAACAAACAGGAACTGGCACTGGGCATTGGATCAATATGTTAGTCCCAAAAATAGTATAAAAAGTTGCCAAAAGTATGTAAAAGTTGTAGAATATTGACATGGAACAATACAAAATTATAGATTCGACGGAGACGTATCAGCATCCCCAAGCTTAATTCCTGCTCGTCCTCGAGTAGGTAAATGATAAAAAATATAATTTTTGATGTGGAATGCTACCTAGCATAATCTTGATCATGTAATCTAATCATGGCATGAATATTAAGACACGAGTGATTCAAAGCAATAGTATATCATTTGACATAAAATAATTTAATACTCGGGCATCCCAACAAATAATCATGACTTTCAAAATATCAATGCTAAAGAATGCTATCACTACAAAATCATATAGTCTTGTATGCTCCCTCTTCTCAACACAAAGTCTAAATCATGCCCATCCCAGTGTCAGCCAAGCAATTGTATTCATACTTTTACATTCTTAAACTTTTTCAACTCTTCATGCAATACATGAGCGTGATCCATGGACATAGCACTATGGGTGGAATAGAAGGTGGTAGTAGACAAAAGTATGGAGAAAGTCTCACATCGACTAGGAAAATCAATGGACTATGGAGATGTCCATCAATTGGTATCAATGTGAGTGAGTAGGGATTGCCATGTAATGGATGCACTAGAGCTATAAGTTATGAAAGCTCAAAGGAAAACTAGTGGGTGTGCATCAACTTGCTTACTCATGAAGAGCTAGGGCAATTTGAGGAAGCCCATCGTTGGAATATACAAGCCAAGTTCTATAACGAAAAATTCCCACTAGTATATGGAAGTGACAACATAGGAGACTCTCTATCATGAAGAACATGGTGCTATGATGAAGCACAAGTGTGGTAAAAGGATAGTAACATTGTCCCTTCTCTGTTTTTCTCTCATTTATTTATTTATTATTTATTTTGGGCTCTTTGGCCTCTCTTTTTTGGTGGGCTTCTTTGGCCTTTTTTTATTTGGGCTTCATTGGCCTCTTTTATTTTTTATAACCTCACATGGGACAATGTTCTAATAATGATGATCATCACACTTTTATTTACTTACAACTCGATATTACAACTCGATACTAGAACAAAAATATGACTCTATATGAATGCCTCCGGCGGTGTACCGGGATGTGCAATTATCTAGCATAGCAATGACATAAAAAAATGGACAAGCCATGAAAACATCATGCTAGCTGTCTTACGATCATGGAAAGCAATATGACAATGATGGTGCGTGTCATAACAAACGGAACTGTGGAGTTACATGGCAATATATCTCGGAATGGCTATGGAAATGCCATAATATGTAGGTATGGTGGCTGTTTTGAGGAAGGGTATAAGGTGGTTTGATGCACCAGCGAAAATTGCGCGGTACTAGAGTGGCTAGCAAGGTGGAAGGGTGAGAGTGCGTATAATCCATGGACTCAACATTAGTCATAAAGAACTCACATACTTATTGCGAAAAATATATTTGCCCTCGATGCAAAATACTACGACACATGCTCCTAGGGGGGGAGGTTGGTAGGAGTTAACCATCGCGCGCCCCCGACCTTCACGCAAAGATAAACAATCAAAATACAATGCGCGCCAATTTGGTTACATAGTTAGGAGACCATACGTGCATGCTTCGGGAATCACAAACCTTAACACCAATATTTTTACTAAACCACAATCATTCACTAGTACCTCCCACATATGAGTATCTCTATATCGCAAAACTATTGCAAGGAATCAAAGATATCATATTCAGCGATCTACAAGTTTATGTAGGATTTTATGACTAACCATGTGAATGACCAATTCCTGCCAACTCTCTAAATAGATATAAGTGAAGCAAGAGAGTTTTAATTCTTTCTACAAAAGATATGCACACGCTCTAACAAATATAACTGAAGCAAAAGAGCATTCTACAAATCACAGTTTTCTATGTGAGGAGAAACAGGCGATCCAAACTTCAAATGATATAAGTGAAGCTCATGAAGCATTCTATAAAGCCTTACTCAAAAGATATAAGTGAAGTGCAAAGATAATTCTATAAATCAACCAAGGACTATCTCATACCAGCATGGTGCATTTATTAAAATAAAAATGAAAAGCACATGACGCTCCAAGAATTTACGCATATCATGTGAACGAAATGAATCCGAAAACATACCGATACTTGTTGAAGAAAGATGGGATGCCTTCCGGGGTATCCCCAAGCTTAGACGCTTGATTCTCCTTGAATATTTACTTGGGGTGCCTTGGGCATCCCCAAGATTGAGCTCTTGCCTCTCCTCCTTCTCCTCACATCGAGACCTCCTCAATCTTCGAACACTTCATCCACACAAAACATAACCTAACTTTTAGCGGCGGGGTTAGTGCATATTGTCGATGTACAAAAAGAGGGGTACATTTTTTGTACCCCTATGACTGTGCACGGGCAGTCTGAGCCATGGGCACCACCACACCAAGCACGGCAAGGGAGGCGAGCCGGGGTAAGACCGAAGCTCGATGGAACTGAAGCCCAAAGCCAAGACCACAAAGAGCAAGGGGACGAAGCAGATTCCCCCGGCAAGATCCTTGCCGGGAGCCAGTTTCAGCAGCCCCGGTAAGATCCTTGGCGGGGCCGGCTTTAGCAGCCCCGGCAAGACCCTTGCCGCGGCAATTCGCCCCACGCCTGCGGAGCGGATCACCCTTGAGTCCACTGCCCCTATGGGGCAAGGATTCGGGAGACATCCCCGTAGTGGCATGCAGATCTTTGTGAAGACATTCAAGATCAGATACACACTGAGAAGACGACGACCCTTGGCAGGATCCCAGCCAAGGAAGACCACAAGGCCTCCGGCAAGTACCTTGTCGGGGATGACAGCAGGCGCCACGGCAAGACCCTTGCCGGGGCCCCGGCAAGGCCCTTGCCAAGGACGTCCGCAGGGCTACCATCAGGCCCACGCCAACTAAGCCTCCACCGCCATATGCAGTTGCCGACCCAACCAGCTGGGCAGGCACCAGCATGGCGACATGCAGATCTTCGTGGAGACCCACCATTGCGCAACCTCAGCTGCCTGCCTGCCTACATGGCATCTCAGGCATCGCTGGCCAGGGAGCGTGTCGACTCAAGGAGGAGCGGCGACGGACAAGACAGATGTATCCCCCGTCCCCGATAAAGCAAGGACACCTAAGCAAGACACATTAAATGCGCCTTGTCATGTAATGCGCGGGATAACCTCGCATCACTGTACCCTTTCCACCTCATGTGTGCCAATGTGGCAACCCCTTTTCCATATAAAAGGAGGCCCGAGGCGACCAGGAGGAGGATTCGGCTTTTTGGAGCTCCTCACGCCCCATAGCTAGCTGAAGAACACATATATACAATCCACCAAAGCAGGAGTAGGGTTTTACGCATCCTCGCGGCCCGAACCTGGGCAAAGGAACCGTGTGCTATATGTTCGATCCGCTCGTCTCTCAACCCCGCGCCCCGCAACCGTAGTAGGGATTCTTGTGATCCCATAGGTGTCATTCCCAATACACCGACATCTTTGGCTCGCCAGGTAGGGGGTGCGCAGTTGTGAGAATCGGCTTTAGCAGTCAGTTCGACGCTTCTTCATCATCATGGCGCGCAAGAAGAAGACGACGATGGCGGTTGGCCAGTCAGAAGCCGGACAGCCCGTCCCGACGCGGGCGAGCAGCGGACCGGTCGCGGAAAGGACCCGGGCGCTGCTCGTGAACACCAACGCCGTCCCAGTAGCCGGAGTATGGGAGGTGGCGATGTTTGTGCGCCTGGTAACGGGCCACACACCGCCGGATCCAAAGACGGAGCCAGGCCTTCCGCGAGTGGCGCGCGGCCTTCCAAGATCGCTGCCGCATCACCCGAAGGTGACGCAAGGGCCTCCAGGACTCCCACGCCGGAGCCAACAGTGCGTTCCTCTCAAGTAGCGCGCGACGAACGGCGTCGTCACGCTGAAGAACCCGGGCGTCGCCGCGGGAAGAGCCCCGAGCGCCACTCCCGAGACGTAGAAGACCTGCCCGCCCGTTGAAGCACTGGTGGAAACGGCATGCGACCGCGAGATCATGATGGAGCTCCTCCTGACATGGTCAGGGGTCGAAGCGCGTCGCGGTTCGTGCAGGTTTCGCTACCGCTAACCCCAGCCGAAGCCTTGGCGCGCGCGCAGTTGCTCCTCGACTTTCCTCCCGTTACGGGGAAACTCGACGAATGGAGAGCCACCATCCGAAGCCTTGTCGCAGTCGCTAACGAGGATGAACAAAGTCAAGTGGAGGTCCCAGGTTGACGCCCCGATGGGGTCGCACGCACAGGTGGCGGGAGGACCGGCAGCACCGTGGCCACGGTGCATTCGCCTCCTCCTCGCCAGGTACCGCGTGTGTCGACTCGTCGGGACGTCGCGGGTGACGCCATCTCCATAGCATCGTCCGACCCACGGACCCACGGCGACAAGCGTCAAGTTCTTCAGGAGCGAGCTCATGAAGACGCTCGAACCACTATCGAGCGCCAGCGCGGAGCGCGCCACCAGTCAGACAGGCGAGCAGGGCCTGCTGTGAATCGCCCAGCACCGGAGAGCCCTGGAGGTCTACCTTACGAGGTAGGCTGTCCGGCTTTTACCCGTGAGCTGCGGCAGTTCCAGTGGCCCACTCACCGCACTTTCAAGCCTGACATTGGCGAGAAGTACAACGGCAAGACCCACCCGTTGGAGTTGCTCAGCATCTACACCATCGCGATGCAAGCTGCCGGAGCCCGCGACGATAAGGTGCTTGCGAATTACTTTCCATTGTCTCTTAAACCCAATGCCATGTCATGGTTAATGCACTTGCAGGTGGACTCTATCTCCTCCTGGTCGGATTTGTGCCATGAGTTTGTTGGCGCCTTTACTAGAGGTCACCAAGCCCATGGCCAAGCAAGTGACCTGTACGTCATACCCCAGAAGGAAGGTGAGAGTCTGCGCAAGTACATACAGAGGTTTAGCCGGGTACAGTACAATATTCCTGATGTTCACCCTGCCGCCATCATCAGCGCGTTCCATCAGAACGTGCGTAACTGCAAGATGCGTGAAGAACTGGCGATGACCAAGGTGAAAGATGTGGCGGAACTCTATGTTCTTGCTGACGGATGTGCCCGGGCTAAAGAGGGAAGGAAGTACCCCGACGAAGATGCCGACACGGATTCCGACTCTTCAAGTGACGATACTTCCGCCTCGGCGAAGAAAGGCCGGCACCGCAACAGGAAGCACAAAGGTAAAGCAGTGCTTGCTGTCAAGGGATCTGATGATGCCGGCTCCGCCAAGAAAACCAGGGCGAGTGACCCCAGCAAGGAAATGGCCGGGTGTGTCGCCTACCGGGCCTTGGCAGCTGCCGAGAAGCCAGGAAACTCCGGCAAGCGATACTGCAAGATCCATCGCACCAAAGGCCATGTTCTCCAGGACTGCCGACAGGTTGAGCTCCTTGCTGAGAGGCACAGGGCTGAATACGAGAGGCGGGAGAAGAAGAAGGGCCAGGACGGTGCTGAGGGGTCCGGCACTGTCAAAGGGCCGGGTTTTCCTCTCTCCCTGACAAACAGAAGAGAGGAGCAGAAGCTGAAGGAGGAAGAAGATGGAAGAGTGTGAGACGCCGTCCCTCCCCCCCGCTCTTTATAAAGGAACGGGGTTGGGGCTCGACTGCCTCGCTCGGCCAATCAAGACACGGAAGGCGTAGGGAGCCGGGACCGACCCGCCGCCCCAACCAGCGACGGCCCGGTTTCCCGCCTCCACCGTGCGCCACCCCAAGCGCATGGGAGGCACGTGGCAGACGTGCAGAACCGAGGGGACGGGTGAGGCGACCTCTCCCAACCCTGTGATCGTGGGGAGTGGACGCCTTGAAGACCGCACCTCGGCCCCATTCAGTAAATGGGCCGCGCCTCCATGCCTCCCCACGTTTACGGCGAAGGCACGAAGCCGCTTCTTTACTGCGATGTGACGTATGCCTGCGGGAACCACCCCGCGCATGCCGCCCACGTCACGCACGCCCCTGCGCACCGCACCACGCGCGCGGATCGTGGGAGGCGCAGCGCGTGAAAAATCTTACCACGGTAAAAACTGTCCCGCCTGCCCGCGCACCGTTCTGGGCCTAGCCCAACAACGCGTCGCGCTTATGTGTGGCCCAGGCCCGGGGGCTCCCGTCGGTGTACAAAAAGAGGGGTACACTTTTTGTACCCCTATGACTGTGCACGGGCAGTCTGAGTCACGGGCACCACCACACCAAGCACGGCAAGGGAGGCGAGCCGGGGTAAGACCGAAGCTCGATGGAACTGAAGCCCAAAGCCAAGACCACAAAGAGCAAGGGGACGAAGCAGACTTGCCGGGAGCCAGTTTCAGCAGCCCCGGCAAGACCCTTGCCGGGGCCGGCTTTAGCAGCCCCGGCAAGACCCTTGCCGCGGCAATTCGCCCCACGCCTGCGGAGCGGATCACCCTTGAGTCCACTGCCCCTATGGGGCAAGGATTCGGGAGACATCCCCGTAGTGGCATGCAGATCTTTGTGAAGATATTCAAGATCGGATACACACTGAGAAGACGACGACCCTTGGCGGGATCCCAACCAAGGAAGACCACAAGGCCTCCGGCAATTACCTTGCCGGGGATGACAGCAGGCGCCGCGGCAGGACCCTTGCCGGGGCCCCGGCAAGGCCCTTGTCGAGGACGTCCACAGGGCCACCATCAGGCCCACGCCAACTAAGCCTCCACCGCCATATGCAGCTGCCGACCCAACCAGCTGGGCAGGCACCTGCGTGGCGACATGCAGATCTTCGTGGAGACCCACCATTGCGCCACCTTAGCTGCCTGCCTGCCTACATGGCATCTCAGGCATCGCTGGCCAGGGCGCGTGTCGACGCAAGGAGGAGCGGCGACGGACACGACGGATGTCTCCCCCGTCCCCGATAAAGCAAGGACACCTAAGCAAGACGCATTAAATGTGCCTTGTCATGTAATGCGCAGGATAACCTCGCATCACTATACCCTTTCCACCTCCTGTGTGCCAGTGTGGCAACCCCTTTTCCCTATAAAAGGAGGCCCGAGGCAACCAGGAGGAGGATTTTGCTTTTTGGAGCTCCTCACGCCCCATAGCTAGCTGAAGAACACAGATATACAATCCACCAAAGCAAGAGTAGGATTTTACGCGTCCTCGCGGCCCAAACCTGGGTAAAGGAACCGTGTGCTATCTGTTTGATCCGCTCTTCTCTCAACCCCGCGCCCCGCAACCGTAGTAGGGATTCTTGTGATCCCATAGGTGTCGTTCCCAATACACTGACACATATGATCAATGAAATCCCATCATGTACTGCTCTAATATTATTGTACAATTATGAACAACCATTACCCACTGTATGCTATCACAATTCTATGGCCCCAAGTCAAGGAGGCTTCAACAAGAATTCAAACATATGCAAAATATGAAGCTATAACAGCAATCTGTGAAAACATGACAGTATGTAAAGATTTGAACATTGACCCTACTTCTGTAAATCAAAAAATTCTGGAAACATTAGGAAAAATAAACAATGTGTATATAAAGACTTTTCAAAATGTTTCAGATCCTTTCGACCTTCTAGTAAAAAATGTAAAATCATGCACTACATCCAAAGTTTCTGTTTTTGCACCGCACAAACCAACAAGCAGTTTAATCATCCTAAAGGAAACTCTTGGCACATTATTTTTATAATACAATGGAATTGTACAAGGGGATAATTATTTTTATGAGAAACTTCCATGAAAAATTCTACATTGTTTCCATAAGCATGAACACAAGTGTTCAAGGTGGACCCTTATTTTCGCAATGCATCACCTTTCAATCACTTCTCTTTTTGAAAAAGTTTTAGGTTCCCCTCTATATTTTTTTGTTTATAAACTTTATAAAAGCACACAACGGAAATAAATGACTCTCTAAAACTTTTGGGTTGTCTCCTTGGCAGCGCTTTCTTTAAAGCCATTAAGCTAGGCATATAGTACTCAAGTAATGGATCCACCCGGATCCCAAGGTATATCAAAGCCAATTTTAATTAACAATGATTTGTGATTTATTAGTGAGCACAAAGTAACATATATCATGCACCAACGAATTATAACTCTCTTCCTATGCATCGACATGTCATAAAAGAACAATTCATGCACACATAGTAAAGGCCAATGAATAGTATAAACAATTTCTTGCAATTTTATCATATTGGAAACAAAGAGAGGCGGAGATGTAGTCCTCCCTCATAATAATTGCAAGTAGGAGCAGCAAGCACATGCATATTATATCTATCAAAATCATCATGTGTAGTAGTAGAATGCAACCCATCAATATAGTCCTTAATGAGTGCAAACTTCTCCGATATAGTGTAGTTGGGAGAATTCAAAAAGATAATATGACTATCATGTGTGTGTGTGTGTGCAATAGCAACAATTTCATTCATAACATAAGGAACTATAGCAAGTTCATCTCCATAAGCATAATTCATATTGGCATCTTGGCCACAAGCATAACAAGCATCAAGTTCATCAAAAAGGGATATTTCAAACGAATTCAAGGGATCGTAGCAATCATCATAGCATTAATCCTTCGGTAAGCATGAAGGGAGATTAAACAATGTATGAGTTGAAGAGTTACTCTCATTATAAGGTGGGCACGGGTAGCTAATCCGCTCTTCCTCCTTTTGTTCTTCGCTCTCCTCTCATTTTTTTCATCTAATGAGCTCATAGTGTCATCAATTCCTTCTTTCATAGTTTCCTGTTAAATATTAGTCTCTTCTTGGACAACGGAGACCTTCTCAATAAACGCATCAATATTGGCATTGTATTTATAATTCAAAAAGCAATATTTCAATATAGCAAGATTTTCATATCTATAAACAGCATCATCATAATTTGCATACTCTTCAAGCAAACATTTAATTTCACAAGCACCCTTAAAAGTCAAACTCTTCTATTTGTTCAACATCATAGTAATCATATATTCCATTAGCATAAGATGCTAAGGTTTTATTATCATTAAATTTGCATGAAAAGGGAAGGTGTGGAGCCTTCATCCTAGAGCAACGAGTATAATCATATCTCAAGCATAGTTGCCGAGCATACCAACGCAACATATAAATTTGATCCCATAATAGTTTCCCTTTTTGTGTCAAGCGATAATCCCTAAAGTATTCATGTTGATCCAACGTGTTTCCCATTATATAGTTGAATGGGGCTTTCTTAGGATTATCAAAGTAGTCATAATATCTTTCACATAATGAGCATCGAGAGTTTTAGGAGGTTTCCCATCTCCATGAGTAGGAAGTACACCTAATATTTTTGGTATTTCGTGTTCCATATCCATAACTAAAGATAGAGAACAACTTAGAATAGCAAAAAATCTACTTAGTGATAAAGCAAACAAGCACACACGAGAATATTCACCCCATGCTATTGCTCCCCGGCAACGGCGCCAAAAAAAGGTCTTGATAACCCACAAGTATAGGGGATGAATTGTAGCCTCTTTTGATAAGTAAGAGTGTCAAACCCAATGAGGAGCTAAAGGTAGAACAAATATTCCCTCAAGTTCTATCGACCACCAATACAACTCTACGCACGCTTGGCGTTCGCTTTACCTAGAATACGTATAAAACTATAAGTACTTTGTAGGTGTAACAGGATAGGTTTGCAAGAATATAAAGAACACGTAAATAAAAACTAAGGGCTGTTTTAGGTAAAGAAGCCATAAAGTTAGTATAGCGAGTGTGGAAAAGTGGTGGTAGGAGTTGCGAAATTGTCCCTAAGCAATTGACTACGTTACTAGACCGATAGCAAGTTTTTTGTGGGAGAGGCCACTGCTAGCATGTCATCCCTGACTTGGAATTCTATGCACTTATTATTGGAACTATTAGCAAGAATCCGCAACTCCTAACGTTCATAAAGGTAAAACCCAACCATAGCATTAAGATATATTGGTCCCCCTTCAATCCCGTATGCATCAATTTATATGCTAGGTTGAAGCTTCTGTCACTCTTGCCCTCCAATACATAGTCCTATCAACATACAACTAACCCTGTGGTGTGATCCACACGGGCGCTCATATGATGGGCACCAAAGGACAAGAACATAACCACAAGCAAATTAAACCAATCATAGCAATTTACCTATTATTGATAGGACAACGAAAATATACTCATACATCATAGGGTGGGAACACATCATTGGATAATAATATGAAGCATAAAGCACCATGTTCAAGTAGAGGGTACATCGGGTTGTGGGAGAGTGTACCGCTGTATATAGATGGGGGAAGGTGATAAAGATGTTGGTGAAGATGATGGATGTGTTGGTGTAGATCGCCGTCCCACGATGATGACCTCGGCGGCGTTCCGGCGCCCCCGGGAGAGACGGTGAGAGGCCCTCCCTCCTTGTTCTTCTTCCCTGACCTTCCCCCTAGATGGGAGAAGGGTTTACCCCCTGGTCTATGGCCTCCATGGCTTGGGAGAGGTGAGAGCCCCTCCAAGAATGGATCTGTCTCTCTGTCTCTCTCTATTTCTGCGTTCCCAGATTCTGGCCTTCCACCGTTTCTTATATTCCCGGAGATCCGTAACTCCGATTGGGCTGGAATTTTAACACAATTTGTATCCAGATATTGGCTTTCCTGCGGCGAAAGAAGGGCACCAACCGCCTTACGGGGTGACCACGAGGGTCAGGGGCGCGCCCACCCCCCTCGGGCATGCCCCCCTAACTCGTGGCCCCATCGGGCATCGTATCGCGTTGATTCTTCTTCCGAAAAATCACATATATTCCAAAAAAAATCTTCGTAAGTTTTTATCCCGTTTGGACTCCGTTTAATATGGATTTTCTGCGAAACAAAAAACATGCAACAAACATGAACTGTCACTGGGCACTGGATCAATATGTTAGTCCCAAAAATAGCATAAAAAGTTGCCAAAAGTATGTAAAAGTTGTAGAATATTGGCATGGAACAATCAAAAATTATAGATACGACAGAGACATATCAGGAACCATACATACATAGCATACTTAGGATAGAAAGTTGATACATTTTGCATCTCATAGGTTGTGCACAAGTGTCGTATCTGCATATAGTGCAGTCGTGCTAGCGTCTCTCTTGAGTTGTGCAACATGAGCGTTTTTCGTGGATTCCACATTTTGTGCACATTCCTTGGTTGCATGACCCCATTTATCTATCCGTGTGTGTCTTTCCGTGTGCCTTTCATTGCTATTGGTCTACTTGTTTCACTTGCGAATTTGTGAATCTCTTTCAACATTATTTTATTCTTGCTAACATTTCCATCAAACTTTTGTGCCACTTGTCCTAACCAAGCAACTCAATAAGCTTTATTTGATAGGTGTGAGTGGAAAAGTCCGGTACCAATTCCACTGTTCTTTCATTTCACATTGAGTGAAACAGGATACATCCTCAACTTTGGGAAAAGGTAAGGTGGTATTGTTTATCGCATTTCCTACTCACCTTTGCTCGATTCTTGTGATGGATAGGCAAAGCATTTCATCTACTTCGGTCTACAACAACAATGACAAGTTCGATGCCACAAAGAACAAGTTTTCAACGCCATGATGTGTGCTCAAATGGAGGATCTCAAAGCCCTCATCAAGACTGCCACGAGGTCTCCCTCAGCTTTGAGAAGACGCTCAAGTGCACATCCTTCCGAGCTACCATCTTCGGAAAGAATACATCGGCATCGACACCATCAACGACAAGAATGTGAAGGTCGCGAGCTCAACACCAACAACCGCTCAACGACTTCATCATCTACTTTAGCATCTTCGCCAAGCAACTTCAAGGCATCTTCACCTTTCGACATATGACATCTTAGACCACATGCACCTCAAGCTTATGCTCAAGCGAAGCTCCCCAAGCTCAATAACATCTTCGCCAAGCAACATCAAGGCATCTTCGCCTTTCAACATATGACATCTTAGACCACATGCACCTCAATCTTATGCTCAAGAGAAGCTCCCCAAGCTCAAGTCTGCGATTTCCCCGAGCTACTGCAACCTCGACAACAACCACGAGATTCCTTTCTATGGGACTCAAGAATCCGAGGAGTATCTCGAGTGGGAACGCTTGATGGATGACTACATCAAGTTCCCTACGAAGATCAAGTGAAGTGTGCCACAAGAAACTTCCACGACTTCACGTCGACGTGGTGGCTTCACACACCTTCGGAGGACTATGACATGAGTTGGTGATGCGGAGCATCCCTCGAGCATCCCCATGCATGTACCTACATCTCCCACGACACCACTTGGTCCAATGACATGAGCCAGAGCCAAGGCTATCGAATATAAGGTGAACTTGCTCCTCTCTGACCTACCACTTTCGCCACATGAGACTTGGCTACTACCTAAGGCGGAAACTCTATTCATGATCAGGTATCGAGAGAATGAACGTGAAGATGCTACGCCAAGTGAACGAGATGGCTAGGACAAGTTCGAGGACCAAGAGAAGAAGCTGCCAGAAAATCCACTGCCACCCAACGACCGGTCCGGACCGGACGTTGGGCCCCCAAAGGCATCAACAGCCATAAGAAACCAGGCTAGCGCATGCTACATCAGCCGAACGTCCGACAAGGATCGGACGTCCGTTGATCTCCAGCCGCCGGACGACTGAGACACACCAGACAATCGGCGACTGGACGACCGAGCCCCTTTGGAAATCTAGTGCCACATCATAGAAGGAAATTAGCGGAAGTCCGAGCCTTCTGGACGATCGGCGATCGGGCGTGTAGTACCTGTCGAACGTTCGGCACCTGTGCGACCAAAACGTATTGGGATGAAGCCCGTGTATCCTTTCGCCCCCTAGACTATATATACTCTATCCCATCCTCCTAGTTAGGGTTAGCATTGTGATATCTCACCTTAGACCTAGAGCTTTGCTCATCTGAGTGGTTCTACGCCTTCGACGGATAGCGCCCCCTCTATAGAGAAGATCCACACCAGATTCAAGACCTCCTCACGTAGAAGACCTTCAAGACCTCCTCACGAAGACGACTACCTTTTATATCATCGCTTATTGTGTTTGGATCATTGTGTCACTCGTGTCATTCATCGATCTAGCATATGTGTGATTGTTCTCGTCGTCCTTGAGTGTTTTCCCCTTGTGATTTCTTCCCGTATTCATCTTGTTATTTGTGGGATCCTCTCATTTCATGAAAGATCGGCCCTAGGGTATCCACCCTACATCATATTGGTATCAGAGCCTAGGTTCATCACGAATTTGGAGCCCATACCGTTGTTTTCCAGCCTTGTTTTGTTGATTTTGTCCCAATTTCGAAAATTCCCCACAAAAATAGCCCCAATTTTTTTCTGTGATTTGTTGGTATGATGAAGTTTTGTTGGATTTGATCCGTGGATTTGCTTTGCCATGACTGGATCTAGCTTTCCGCCATCTTTTCCCCAATTTTCAACCACAAACTCGGCCAATTTGACCAATTTGGCCACCCCATCCACGAGTCCTAGCTGTTCTTCCCGTGTCCGAAATCATCCAGGCACCGGACGTCCGATAGCCACTGGACGTGCGACGACCGGTCGTTCGACCACCACCGGACGTTCGACCAAAACCTGAAGAAACTGAATTTTTCAGCTCCTGATACACTTCCACATACGCATACCCATACACCTATACTTCCATATCAACTTACCCAAATCAACAACACATTCCACAACCACCATTGCTTACCCGCTACCAAATACAACAATTTTGACTCGTTTTGTCTTGGACTATTTGAGTTGTGCTTCATCCGTTTCCTTGGGTGTTTAGGCTAACTTGGAACAGAACAACATCGACAACACCACCTCTCAAACTCGACAATGACGGTAACATCGATGACACCTTGTATATCCTACCTTGCATTTGCATTGATAACCCTAATCAACATTTTGCGTAGAATTCCTATCGAGACTAGCAATTTGAGTATTGTAGGGTAACGACACTTGTGCACATTAGAAGTCATCTTGGTATCATTGATACAAGCTTCAGTTGCATCGCATACAAATCGTGGTATCATCCTGTCATCATATATCGTATTGGCATCTTGTCATCATATCTTGTGTCACAAGGTTGTCATAGCATATACACATTTGCTATCTTGGTTCGAGAATCATCGCATAAGTGCCCTATCAAAAGAGCTAAAAAAGAAAGAGCCAACCAAGCTTTTAAGCAAAAGAGGAAGATAAGCAAATAGTTTTAAGCAAGAACCATAGCAACATTAGGATATTCATACGTGATCGTTTTGGATCATATCATCAAAACAAACAAGCCTATAACATACTTGGGATAGGTTAGCTGCATTTTTTCCTAGTAGGTCATGCACAAGTCTCGTATCCGCCTATTGTGCAATAATGCTAGCGTCTCTAGTGGTGTGCATCGAGTAACTACATCACAAAGGTTCACCTATTTGGTGTTCAACGAGCTCTCCATCAAGAGTATGAAGCTATGCAAGAGCGCATTGAGCTACTCGCCACCGACTTGAGACATTCTGAAGCGCGAACAAAAGAACAATTCGGCAACATGAACGCCAAAATGTCTTCTCAATTTGAGGAGCTATGGACTTTGATGACTAATCGACGCTCTTCCTCTATTTCATCTCAAAGACGGAGCCGCTCAAGTCGTCATTCCGACTCCATTCCAGCTCAAGTACACCTACATCAAACACTCTTCGGCAAGCCGTGCGACAAGACCGACATGCAAGCCAGAATTCACTTCACGGCAAGAGCTCACAAGAGCAACTTGAAGAGCAAGAACATCGACACTGTCAAAACGAAGCCACATTTGAGCAAGCGCAAGAACGGCAACGTTTACGCCAACAACAAGAAGAGCGAGTGCGCCAACACCAAGTTGATCAAGATGCCGAGGCACAACGTCAAGAACAAAAACGGCAAGAAGAGCAAGCTCTCGAGGCGCAACATGCACTACGTACGTGACTCACATCGTGTCGTCGCCGCACGCAACCGACATACTCGCCAATTGGAAGAAGCACTTCGAGATGATTTTCAAGAACGGCGCTACCAAGCGAGAATGTAACGCCAAGCTCCTCCTCAAGCTAGTCAAGAACAACAAGCTCGACAAGAACCACAAGTGCGACAAGAGCAACAAGACAATGAGCATCAACCACGCCAAGAGCAACGTGAGGTTGACAATCCTCCACGTCAAGAACGCCCTCCCGATTGGCACGCAAACGATGAAGAGCATCGCTAGGGCAAGCTCTAGTTCACAATGCCAAAGTTCTCTGGAAGCATTGATCCCGAAGGCTATCTCTCATGGGCATTGAAAGTTCACAAGATCTTTCGACTCCACGACTATGATGAAGAGAAGAAGATCGCGATGGCATCCCTTGACTTTCAAGACTATGTTCTTATTTGGTGGGAGCAAGTCATTGAAAGGCGAGAAGCAAAAGGCGAACCACCAATCCCCACTTGGAACCAAATGAAGGATGTCATGAGAGCGTGTTTTGTGCCAACACACTACAATCGCGACTTGTTTAGGAAGTTGCGACTCCTCAAGCAAGGAACCAAGTCTGTTGAAGAGTACTACAAGGAAATGGAGATTGCCATGATAAGAGCCAACATCACGTAGGATGAAGAGCAAACAAAGGCAAGATTCTTTAATGGAATCAACTATCCTATCAAGAAAATTGCAGACTTCCAACCGTACACGAACCTCCTCGAGATAGTACACCAAGCAACCAAAGCGGAGCGTCAAGTACAAGAAGACTACAAATACTCCAAGTTCACTTCCAGGAACTACGGCTCCTTCAACCAAGCTTCAACGACTTCGAGACCTCATACCTCAACCAAACCATGGACAAGTATAGGCGAAAAATCAAGCTAGAAGACTTTGACAACATCAAGTTGTCCTCCTACTACGAGCAACTTCAAGCTGAGAGCTTCATCATGTACAACTCCTACCAAGGATACCTCCAAGACGAGTTCCATCAAATGTTTCAAAAGCCAAGGATGAGGCCACAAGTCATTTTAGTGCAAAACCGTAAGAACCATGATCATCAACGACGATGGCTCCTATGACTCTATGAGCGATGACGAGATGGAAGCCCTTGAGCATGTGGCAATGCATCGCCGAGTGAATGAAGATGAAGACAAACATGTCTTTTGTGAAAATGACTCGAGTCCCAATCTCGTTGTCTCCAAAGTCTTGACACTTCAACATCAACAAGATGAAGACCAACATTGTCACATATTCCACACGAAGGCCGTCATCAATGGATGTTCCATCAAGGTTATCATCGATGGAGGAAGTTTTCACAACTTGGCAAGTGAAGAGCTATGCGACAAGCTTCAATTGACCAAGATAAAGCACCCTCACCCCTACAAGGTCCAATGGCTTAGCGGCGCCGGAACTATTCGAGTCGAGCACACCATGCAAGTATCCTTCAAGATAGGCGCCTATGAGGACACCTTGGAATGTGACGTGGTACCTATGTCCATTTTCCACCTCCTCCTTGGAAGGCCATGACAATTCAATCGCGGAGTCATCCACAATGGACATACCGGTCACTATAGTTTCAAAATGAAGGGCAAGGAGTTTGTACTACGACCTATGTAGCCAAGTCAAGTGGTCACCGACAAGCAAGTATATACACATCATGGAGAGAATGGTGAGAGAGTGATCCACGAAAAAGAGAGTGAGAGCCACAAGCCCAAATTGAGTGCCTCCACGATGAGCGATAAGAAGCAACTAGTGTTATTTTCCACCGAAAGTGAGATGAGAGAAGTGTGTGAGAACCCATCAAGTGTATTTCACCTTGTCCTCTTACGCAAAGGAGAAGCGGAACAACCTAACACTTCACCACCTCTACCTTTAGTGTTGTCTCAATTGTTGGAGGAATTCCAAGATGTCTTTCACGATGAGCTACCTCCGGGTCTACCTCCTCTTCACGGAATCGAACACTGCATCGACCTCATCCTCGGAGCGCCTCTTCCTAACAAGGCACCTTATCGCGTGAACCCGGAAGAAACCAAGGAGATCCTACGGCAAGTCCAACAACTCATCGACAACGGTCACGTACGCGAAAGCATGAGCCCTTGTGCCATTCTGGTAACCCTTGTCCCAAGAAATATGGTACTTATCAAATGTGTTCCCATTGCCTTCCAATCAATGCTATCACTGTTAGATATCGTCACCCCATACCACGCTTAGATGATATTCTAGATGAGCTTAGAGGAGCGACAATCTTTTCCAAGATTGATCTTAAGAGTGGCTACTATCAAATCCACATACAAGAGGGTGATGAGTGGAAAATCGCTTTCAAAACGAAATTCGGGTTATACGAATGGCTTGTTGTGCCCATGGGTTTATCCGAAGCACCCATCACTTTTATGAGAGTCATGCACTGTGTCCTTAGGCCTTACATTAGAATCTTTGTATTAGTCTATTTTGATGGCATCCTTGTGTTTCACAAGTCTCTAAAAGATCATGTGAATCATCTTAGCACCGTTTTGCAAACCCTTCGCAAGGAAAAACTTTATGCCAACATGGAAAAGTGCAAATTTGGTGTAGACAAACTTCTTTTCCTAGGATTTTTTGTGTCATCCAAAGGTGTGCATGTAGATGAAACTAATATTGAAGCTATTAAAACATGGCCCAAACCAATGAACTTGGAACAAGTGCGTAGCTTCCTAGGCCTAGCCGCATTCTATCAATGATTTGTGAAGGACTTTAGCACCATTGTTATGCCTTTGCATGCTTTGAGCAAGAAGAACGCACCCTTTGTTTGGGGCCCTTCGCAAGACATTGCGTACAATGAGCTTAAAAACTTGCTTACACATGCACCTTTACTTGCCTTACCAAACTTTGATAAACCTTTCGAGGTACATTGTGACGCTAGTAGTACTGGCATAGGAGGCGTGTTAATGCAAGAAAAGCACCCGATTGCTTATTTTAGTGAAAAACTATCCGGAGCGCAACTTAACTACCCCATCTATGACAAAGAGCTATACGCTTTAGTGAGAGCCTTGCATGTTTGGGAGCACTATCTTCACCCACATGAATTCATTCTTCACACGGACCATGAAACACTTAAGCATCTTAAGGGTCAAACTAAGTTGAACAATTGTCATGCTAAGTGGAGTGAGTTTATAGTCATTTCCCTATGTCATCAAATATATTAAAGGCAAGGAGAACGTTGTGGCGGATGGGCTTTCCCGCAAATGCATGCTTCTTACCCAACTTGAGTTGAATGTTATTGGCTTTGAGCACATAAAATACTTGTATGAGCATGATCATTTCTTTGCAAATCCTTATGCTAAGTGTTTGACGCATACTTCTTGGGAACGACATTACATCAAGGAAGGTTATCTAATGAGAGCTAACAAACTTTGCATTCCCGAGTCTTCTCTTTGTTTGCTCCTTCTACAAGAATCTCATGGGGGAGGACTTATGGGACACTTCGGACGTGACAAGACATTTGCGACGCTCTCCAAGAACTACTATTGGCACAAGATATTCCGTGACGTCTCACGCTTCACCAACCGGTGCTCTACATGTCGTAAAGCTAAGTCCAAAGCTCAATCCCACGGTCTTTACATGCCCCTTCCTATTACATATCAAACTTGGGAAGACATTAGCATGGACTTTGTCCTTGGTTTGCCTAGAACTCAAAATAGAAAGGATATCGTCTCTGTTGTCGTGGATCGCTTTTCCAAAATGGCTCATTTCATTCCATGCAACAAGATAGATGATGCTTCACATGTTGCAAATCTCTTTTGTAGGGAAATCATGCATCTACATGGAGTTCCCAAGACGATCATCTCGGACCACAACATCAAGTTCCTAAGCTATCTTCGGAAGACGCTTTGCGCCAAGCTCAGAATCAAACTACTATTCTCCTCGGCATACCACCCACAAACCGTCGGCCAAACGGAGGTGACGAACCGCACACTTTCGACGCTTCTTTGCGTGTTGACCAAGAAGAACATTAAAGAATGGGAGCAATGTTTGCCCATCGCCGAGTACGCCTACAACTGCAAACGACACTCGACAATTGGCAAGTCCCCCTTTGAGGTCGTCTATGGCTTCAAACCGTTGTCCCCTTTGGACATTCTTCCTCTACCACTACAAGAGCGCATCAATATGGACGCAAGTGCATGAGCAAGTTATCTCAAGAAGATGCACGAAGATACAAGGTACACCATCGAGCGTCAAGTTCAATGACTCACGTCCAAGATCAACGTCAACAAGCGACCCATGATATTCGATACTGGAGATCTTGTGTGGCTACACCTTCGCAAGGAACGGTTCCCCAACGAGCGCAAGTCCAAGTTACTACCTCAAGCCGATGGACCATTCAAGGTGCTTGCACGCTTCAACAACAACGCATACAAGATCGACATCCCGTGCGACAAGTACTCCGTGAGTGATATCTTCAATGTCAAAGACCTCTCTCACTACCATGGTGATGAAGCTTTTCATACAAGGTCGGATCTTTCCCAAGGCGGGGGGGGGGAGATGATGCTAAGAATCCCTTGAGCATCCCCATGGACGTATCTACGTCTCCCACGACACCACTTGGTCCTATGAAAAGAGCCCGCGCCAAGGCTATCGAAGATAAGGTTACCTCGCTCCTCTCCGAACTACCACTTTCGTCACATGAGACTTGGCTACTACCTAAGGCGGAAACCCTATGCATGATTAGGTATCGAGAGGATGGACTTGATGACGAGGACACAACTAACTTGGATACAACCAAAAATATTGCATACATGTATATTTGTGAGGTGATTTCTAATGCAAACTATGCAATAATTTATTTATGTCATCCAGGACAAAAAATACTTCACAGATTTTTGTGCAATGTCTAATTGTAGATGTATGGGACATTTGTACAATCCACATATGAGGATAAGGAAAAGAGAGAATTTTGTGTGATGTCCAAAAAGTCCTCCCACGTCACTTTTGGCCCAAGAGAAGATAGAGTCTAAGTCTCTCACATCCTGGACTCAGATTCAGACTTCACACACATACCTGACTCAATACGTCAACATCTCTTTCATACGGACTCCAAATTGGGTGATTCTTTTTTTGTTGGAAAGTAGATTTCGTGCACTTTCCAACCCAATTGGATTCACCTTCAAATTCGTCTGGAACGTTGAGTTATGGACCAAACAATCTGAGGTTGCAGCAGAATCCGAGTCAAAATGTCAACATCTCTTTCATACGGACTCCGAATTGGGTGATTCTTTTTTTTGTTGTAAAGTAGATTTCATGCACTTTCTAACCCAATTGGATTCACCTTCGAATTCATCTTGAGCGTTGAGTTATGGACCAGACAATCTGACGTTGTAGTAGAATCCGAGTCAAACTACAAGTCTAAAGGTGTTGCATCACCTCCACTTGGGCCCGTGAGCCTTGTACGACTTAGGGTTAGTTTTAGGCTGCCTTGGGACATCCTCCCACCTCCTTGGCTGCCACCCATTGCTCCTATATAAATAGATCCATCTAGTAGCTTTTACCAAGGGGATTTATTTAGTAAAAAGTTAGCCATTGCAACTTCGTGTACTTTGTTTGTGTCCAACGACCAGACCAAGACCGCTTACGGATCCCTACCTTTATTAGTACTTCATATATATTCGCAATATTCAGATTGCTTTATCATATTCTTGCATGTTATTCGATTGCTTGCAGGAATAGACCTTCATGGTTAGGTTGATCATGCTCCGACGTGGTCAGTAACCTCTCGGAGTTGGTTTAGCGTTTGCTAAGGCCCATCATCATGTACGTTCGTAGTCAAAGTCTACTCCACCAAATCAATAGTTATCATCTCATCGAAAGATCAGGCCCCTCACCTCTATCACGTGGAGATGCTATGCCAAGTGAACAAGATAGCAAGGACAAGTTCGAGGACCAAGAGAAGAAGCTGCCGGAAAATCCACAACCACTGGACGACTGGTACACACCGGACGTCCGACCCCTGAAGGCCTCAGTAGCCAGAAGAAACCAGGCTAGGGCACGCTACAACGGCCGGACGTCCGACGACCTCCAGCTGCCGGACGACCGAGACACACTGGACAACCGGCAACCGGGCGACCGATCCCCTCCGGAAATCCGGGGCCACATCACAGAAGGAAATTAGTGGAAATCTGAGCCTTCCGGAGGACCGACGACCAGACGGCCGGTACCTATCGGACTTTTGATGCATGTGCGGCCAAATCGTGTTGGGCCGACGCCCATGTAACCTTTCGCCCCATAGACTATATATACTGTATCCCCTCCTCCTAGTTAGGGTTAGCATTGTGATAGCTCATCTTAGACCTAGAGCTTTGCTCATCCGAGTGGTTCTACTCCTTCGAGAGACCGCGACCCCTCTACGGAGAAGATCCACACCGGATTCAAGACCTCCTCACGGAGAAGACCTTCAAGACCTCCTCGCGGAGAAGACCACCTTTTGTATCGTCCCTTATTGTGTTTGGATCATTGTATCACTTGTGTCGTTCATCGATCTAGCATATGTGTGATCTTTTTTGTCATTCTTGAGTATTTTCCCCTTATGATTTCTCCCCATGTTCATTGTGTTCTTCGTGTGATCCTCTCCATTTCATGAAAGATCGACCCTAGGGTATCGACCCTACATCAGTTGGCCCAAGACGAAGAGAGCTATGCGGCAAAAGTTCATGCCTCCCACCTGCACGGAACAACTTCTACGCCAATTGGAGAACACCATACAAGGATCCAAGTCCATCGACGATTACTTCAAGGAGATGAAGAATGCCTTGCAAGGAGCAGACATGGACGACCCCATTTTGATGAAGTTACACTTCATGATGGGATTGAACAATCACATCTCCAAGACTATCTTCCTCGAGAACTACAAGTCCCTCGACGACACTACATTGGTGCTCTCAAGGCTGAACAAGAACTCATGAAGGCCAAGACTTCTCCAACGCAAGCAAACTTCTCGAAGACCAAGATCCAAGACGGCGAGCGTGAGGGTAGTACCACCATGATGTCGAAGCCCAACGAGCTCCAAGACAACGCTCCCAAGTTCGATTCCACCGCCATATCTCTTTGTAGCATTGATGATGCGGCGTCTACTTCGACTCTTTTTCAAGATGGTGTGGCGACGACTACGACTACGGAGCCATTCGAGGACCAAGATTGGGAGGTGAATGACTTGGTGACGAGCAAGGATGATGCTTCCATCTTTGGAGGCGAGAGTGATGATGTGCCATCTTCGGCCTTCATCCATGGTGATGGTGAAGAGCTGGTTGAGCATGGGATTTTCCCTTCGACCACGACAACGTATGATGACTTGAGTGATTTTTTCCACCATATTGAGAGCGAGAGCGCATTCACCACTGGCGCCATATATGATGAGTTGCCCCAATTCCCTTGTGAGGAGAGCCACAACCCCCACCACTTGAGTGAGATGAGTGACTCCACCATATGCGACTTTGAGTGCACCTACCTTGAGGGAGTGAGTGAGCCACAACATAGAGAGAGTGAAATAGTTGATAGGTCATGCGAGGCCACTTTCAATACTAATGACTTGACCTCTACCTCCATTGTGTCTTCTCATTTGGTGCTAAGTCCCATATATGATGACGCGCAGATCCTCAACGACTTCATCCTTCCTTTGGACAAGACGATGGCCATGGAGGAATATTATGCACCCCCACATGGTTCCATCAAGATGAAGATGATGACCACCATTTGGCCTTTCCCACCTCACCTACACCACACGAGTCGAATGAGAAAGGTAACATAGGTGAAGGTGATGCTCTCCTCCCACTAGTGGACTATCTTGACATCGATTGCTTGCATGATGTTGATCCACCTAATGCCATGCTTCGTGCTAGTATGATTTTTCCATGCGATGATTTACCCATTTATGATGAGTTTCATGATCGCCATGTGGAGTCTATTAGTTGTGATGCCATGTTGCATAGGATTTCTTGTGATAATTCTCTTGGTCACATCATGTTTGACAATCCGCTTGACTTGTCATATGCTATGCATGAGATCAACAATATGCCACATTTGCAATCTCAACATAGTAACTATGCATGGGCCACTAAGATAAACCCAATTTGCACATATGGCATAGATGACAAGCCCATGGTTATTGGCATTTGTATTTCTTGTGACGATATTGACATGCTTCCTTTGCATCATATCCATCATATGCCATGCCATGAACACCTAGCTTCGGATATGCATTTTCTTGGATGTTGTTCCACTTCTCCACATTATGCTTACGATATTGCTCATGAGGAGACCCCCATAGTTTCCTCGTACATTTTAGGAGATTTTGATCCTATCCATTGCATGATCCCCATACTTGTATGGACAATATGCTCCCCATGAATGAAAATGCTATTGTTGTGCCACATACTTGCACTAATTTGTGTCCCCATCGTGCTATACATGAAAACTATTCTTTCATGATGGATAACATATTTCGCTATCGTGCATCAAATTTCTTTGAGCGATGCTTATCGGGTGCTAACTCACACGTGCACATACACATCATGATGGATGATGTGTACATTTACCATGCACATAATTTCTTTGGTTTGTGTCTCTTTTGTGTAGGTACCCATGAATACTTGTCAACCTCACAATCCCATGAGTTGACAAAACGAGCTCTAGAGAGGAATGATGGCTTGGGATCTCGTGGATTATGTTTCTTGCCACTCCCTTCGCGCAAACACTTCGAGCATTTCTTCTACATGGCCCTCACATGGTTAGGGGTTATTGTCCATTATATCTATGATGCCCATCTTGCCATGTTCATTTTGCATGATATGCTCATTCCTATGCCTTTGATATGCATTTGTGACCCATGCTTTGCATTTCACATGATCCATGATTCTACTATTTGTATGTGTATTTGCAAGCTTGGTGCAGATATTGCTTGTTATTGCCATGATGCCTTTGTACCCCATGTCAATGATGATACTTTGATCTTGCTTTGTATTTGTGCTTGCAATATGTCATGTGCATTGCCTATATCCACTATTTTCTCACATGACATGATTCTCATGAGTTCTGCTAGTGTGTTGCATCTTTGCACCACTAGCTTGCGGGACATGTTTACCATGTTTGCTTTGTGTAGTGCATCACCCATGATTCCTACATGCTCGTTTCATGTGGTTGATGGCATCTATTCCATACTTTACACATGATTGCTATTTCTTGTTGTCATATGTCTCCACGTGTCGCCTCTCTCATTCTAGATGATTTGCCATGTATTGAGTGCAACCATGATTTTAGTCTTGCTAATGAGATTGCCACAATAGAATTCTCTTATTTATTTGGAGATTTTGACATATTTCTTGTGAAGCATGCTTGTCTTACCTCTTTGCACCATATGCCTAGTGCCATGAATATAGCCATTGTTGCATCATATTATTCATGCACTTTCGCTTCTAATGGATATGTGCAAGAGAAGAGAACCATCATGATGAATGATGTGTTTATCTACCATGCGCATACGTTCTTCCTTTTGTTGTGTGCATGTGTAGTATACTTGAATTTCGTGTCGACTTCCACTTCACGTGAGTTGACCATTCGAGCTCTTGAGAGCAAACCACTTTCGTTCACGGCACTTCCACATCGCACTTGCTTGTGCTTTGGCATTGTGAAGAACGCACAAGGACACACTTTCAAGGTGATATCCTTCTCTTTCAAGAAACCCTAAACCATGAGCATGAATATTGTGGATCACACTACTTGTGTTGTTTGCACCATGACACTTTGCACACATGCTAGAATTTTTTCTTCGACTTGTCATTGCCACATTGCCATGCTTCATGATATATATGCCTTGTGTGTTGCATCCGTCTTGTGTATTACTTGTCCCTATCATACGCTTGGTAGCAACAATGTCATCTCTTCACATATGCCATGTCCCATTGCTTTTTACATGATTGACTCAATTTCCTCACCCATGATGTACAATTGCTCTTTCTATTGTGTTGAGTGCCATACTATCTTCACTACACCCTATGCACGTTATGCTTGGATTATCATGCACTTGACCCATGTGTTTAGACACTTCATTTTATTTGGTTTTGTGAATGATTCATATGCCTACCATATACCTTTCATTGAGCGCTTTATGCATGCTTGCTATGACCATGAGGTAGATTCTTCTCCTATTGTCACACATATTTGCATCCCTACCTACCATTTACATGCTTGTTTCCATGATGATCTTGATTGTGCTCAGTACATATGCTTACATGCCCTGTCACAATCCTTTGTCACACCATATGCTATGCTTGATGACCACACTTGTTGGGTGAATCACCTCTTGAATGCTTGGTTTCGCATTAACGCTAACCACATTCATTTTTCCAAGTGTTTGTTGTCCTTCCTCCTTTTGAAGGAATCACTAGACGGTAAAACATGGGAGAGTGCCCATTTCAAGCTTCCAGATGATGTGTGCTTGGTGACCGACCACTTCGACACGGGGACGGCATCTCTTTCCCATGGTTATTTGGATTTCGATCCGAGGTCAGATCTTTTCCAAGGGGGAGGGGATGATGTGGAGCATCCTTCGGACATCACCATGTCAAGAGTCCATTTGGCAAGTGACACGTGCAGCCTCTACTTCTCATACATAAAGGTGAATCATCTTATTTACACGTGTTCACTTGAACCCTTCGAGGATAGTATACATGATGTAGGGTGGAGACCCTAAGGCCGATCTTTCAGGATTGGAGGAAAATCCCGCGAAGAACACGAGGTGGAAAATCACGATGGGAACGAGAGGAAACACTCAAGTCAACAAGAAACGAGCACACATGTGCTAGATCCTCACACAACGAGATACACGGTCCAAATCCAACAAAAGAAAGATACAAGGTAGCTAGTTCATCTCCGTGAGGAGGTCTTGAATCTGTGAGAGATCTTCTCTGTGAGGAGCTCTTGAATCTAGTGTGAATCTTCTCCGTAGAGGCCGTAGTGTCTTGGTGGAGTAGAACCACAATGGATGAGCAAAGCTCTAGGTCTCAAATGAGCTAACACATTGCTAACCCTAACTAGGAGGAGGTGGAGGAGTATATATTGTCAAGGTCCACGAAGGGGTAAGTGGGAGAGGGATACATGGGACTCAGGACCAATAACTGTGCGCAGACATCAGGTGTCAGATGTCCGACAGGTGTCCGTCCTCCGGTCGCTCGCGGGGGTCCGGACATCCGGTGGGCGTTGGACTTCCGACGTTTCGGCTCCGTGATGGACTTGTCAGACGTTCGGTGGCGTTCGGTCGTCCGGTCGCTGGAGGGTATCGGACATCTGACTAGGATGGTCGTCCGGTCGCTGTAGAGTGCCTCGGCTGTAATTGATCTGGCTGGTGGAGTCTCGAGGCATCGGACGTCCGGTCCAGACCGGTCGTCCGATGGCTGTCGGACATCCGAGAGCTGTAGCATCCTGGCAGCTCTTCCTCTTGTTCATCGCGCTTGGTGTCCTCACAGTCTTGTCCAATTCTCCTAGTTGTTCCATGGCCTCCCTCTTGGTTCCTGGTCATGCATAGCACATATGTTTGAGGTAGTAGCCATGTCTCACATGTGGAAAGTGATGGTTTGGAGAGGACCGAGTAAACCTTGTGTCCAATGGTGTGTACTTGAGGTCTCGTCTTATGTCTCCTTGGGTCACGGGGAGTGGTCGAAGTGAACATGGGGATGATCGTGGGATGCTCTGCATCATCTCCTCCCCCCTTGGGAAAGATCCGACTCAGATAGAAAAGCTCATCACCATGGAAACAGGTGTCATGGACGGACTTGTAGTTGGACGAAGTTGAAGAGATGGCGCAATCCAAGTAGTCCAAGGTCTCGCCAGAGTGGTATACATGCAAGTAGAGCAAACACAAACGACACTCGGAAATACAATGATTAGCGCACACAAAGTGTCCATCATGTAAGAATGATTCCATGGTACAAGGCACATGAAGCTTATCCAAAAGATGTACAATGACATGTAAAGCATTCATGGGAGCGAATTCATTTGTTGTGCACACAAAGGTAGGGTAATTGGCATGGTGCACAAAGCTACATATTCTACCATTGTGCAAAATGATGTCATAGTGTGATGGTGTATCAAAAGCATGAACATGGCAAGTGGTGCTCAAAATGATTAGGTTATCATGCAATTGATGGTGGACGGTATGATCAAGATGTATGAATATGCCATCAAGGAAGATCACAACAAATGTGTTATGGAAATGCACAAGCTCATATATCATGGATGACATGGGAATACAAGATGCAGCAAGGAAATCATAATGTAAGTCAATCCATGCACAAGATGCACAAAAATTATGGGTATGATATGTCCATCGAGCATGACATGTGGACACACAATCAACAAATATGGAGGTTTTGGTGCAATGTGCCAAAGGAGTGTCGATGTACCAATGCTCAATGTCGTGGCATGAGTGGAGTTCCAAAGGTGCATCCAATAAGTCCGAGCGCTCCTCAATGTGAAGGTCCATAGAGCCAATCTCCACTGTCGGTACTCCATCCAATAGATGTATCATGTAGACAAGAATAAGGAGACAACAATGAAAGAATGACCCATCCAATATGCTTGATTGAGGATGGCCCAAAAGGAATGAGTTCACCTTTAGGAGATTCTTGCAAATGTTGGTGTTGCACATCGTGTATGCCTTCGCATGACAAAGTTGTCGCGTGACGGCACCGCCTTGTGAATCCTCCAAAATGAAAGAACATGACAAACACTCAGAAAAACAAATGGGGTTAGCGGAAGTGCAAATTCTATCATTTGTGTGGTAAGGTACCCAACAAGTGTATGCATCATGCAGGCTCATCATAAAAAAGGTCAAGGTAATGTGGCATGGTATGTAAGCATATGATGCCATAATAACCAAATGCATTAGGCTCAAACAAACAAGCATGCATCACTAGTAGGGTGTCCAAGTCTCCGACATCAACAAACATAGCATGGTTGCACTCACTACAAGTGATGGGAGATGTAACTAATGGAAACCAGTGACAACGATCAACGTGAATCATGTGAATGGCATGAACATATATGTCATCAACAGAGCAAGTAATCATAGTGATCAAGTCAAGCAAGCTAGTATGAATGGAACACGGGTGATGCAACAGAGCAAGTAATCATAGTGATCAAGTCAAGCAAGCTAGTAGTGCGAAGATGCAACGTACTAGAGGTAATCATGGCAAGCATGTCATGGGTGCAAATAGTGGACATAAATAATGCACATGACATATCATAAGCTTGAAAGCAAGGTATGCAAAAAATAGGATCAATGTATTGGCGAGAGGTCATATGTAAATAGCAATGGGACATCTTGACCCTCCCAACACAACAAGCATCAATAGCATATGTCACAAAGAAATCATGGCTATAGCTACTAGTATCTCCACCAAGCATGCCAATATACATAGTAGTAGTAGAATGGTGAATCATGGGTAAATGCAAGGAAGGGTTACAATTGCATGGCAAAGTCATTGCAAGAGGCATAACATGGAAAGTGAACACAATAGAATGGGCATAAGATAACAAGTGGTAAATAGGCCATAGTTGTGTGAGAGCCAAGTAAAAGAGATGTGCGTCATCATTACGCAAAGAGAACGGTGTTAAGGACAATATGCGGAACCCCAAATCATCGTTGCTCTCAAGAGCCCGTTTTGTGAACTCGTGGAATTGTGAGGTTGACAAGTATTGGTGAGTACCTACACAAATCAAAGACAAAGGAAAAATTGTGTGTGCGTGGTATATGTACACATCATCCATCATGATGCGCACGTGCATGTGTTGGTTAGCATAAAATAGCCAATGCTCAAATAAATGAGATGCGTGATGCAGAAACACGTCATCCATCATGAGAGGTTTGTTGTTATATATGGCATAATGGGGACTCAAATTGTGTAATGTATCATGAGAAATATCTAGAGCATTGTTATTCATGGAATGCATATGGTGCACACAATCATTGTAATCATACAAGTTATGGAATCCATCAAGATCTCCTAGTATGTATGAGGAAACTATGTGGGTCGCCTCATGACCATGAGTGGAAACATCACATGGCTAATATTGATAACATCCAAAACAATGCATATCCGGAACAATGTGATCACGGCATGGCATAGTAGATGAATTGCGCAAATCATGTAAGGGAAGCATGTCAATATGATCGTAAGAGGAACACTTTCCAATGACCTTAACCTTGTCATCTATGCCACAAGTGCAAATGAGATTTACTTTAATGGGGCATGCATAGTTACCATGTTGAGATTGAAATGATGCAATATGGGAGATCTCACTCATAGCATATGACAAGTTTAAAGGGTTGTCGAACATGATGTGACCAAAAGAATTTTCACATGATATCCTATGGAGCACATCATCACAACTAGGCAACTCAACATGCTCATCATCATATTCATCATAAATAGGTAAGTCATGACATGATGAAGTCGCACTAGCATGACGCATGGTGGTAGGTGTGTCAACATCATGCAAGCAATCATTGGTAAGATAGTCCACTAGTGGGACAAGGGAAATACCATCACCTATGTTACCTTTGGAGCATCGCTCATGTGTTGTAGGTGAGGTGTTCAAGATCCAATCGTTTTCATCTTCATCTTGATGGAACCATGTGGGTGGTGCATCTTCTTCCACCATGGCCATCGGTTTGTCCATTGGAGGGATGAACTCATCGAGGGTAGGCATGTCCTCATGTAGGGGACCTAGCACCAAAGAAAACATACTCGGAGTAGAGGTTAAGTCGTTAGAAATCATAGTGGTCTCACATGCCCTATCAACTACCTCACTCACTAAGTGTTGTGGCTCACTCACTCCTTCTTGTATGCTCTCACCCGTATGGATGGTGGAGTCATTCAAATGGCTCACAACCTCACATAGGAGATGTGGCATGCTCTCGCATGTGGGGTTAGTGGTGTTCACTCGCATCCTCTCCAAGGAAATGCTCTCAATGTCACATATGGTGGAGTCACTCATATCACTCATGTGGTGGTGTCTCTCCTCACATGGAAATTTGGGCATCTCGTCATATGTGGATGTCCAAGAGGTGTAGGTGCAACTGTCTCCATGCTCAACTTCCTCATCCGTAATGCCTTCAAAGATGAATGCCGTAGGATATGGAAGGACATCACTCTCCTCCGAGATCAAAGAGAATGTTTCATGTTTGCTCACGTAGCTTGACCCGGAGTAGGAGTACAAAATGGCACCATCTTCATGGCGTCGAAGAGGTTCATGCTCGTCGCCTTGGTCGAAGGTTATGGCCCATGCTCGACCATCTTGTCGCCGTCGTGTTGTGTGGAGCTTCCGAAGATCGAAGTGTTGCCCACACTTTTAGGTGAACGCCTTGATGTTGAAGATGTTGATGTAGGCGAACTCATGGGAAGTAGGCGAAGATGCCGTACGTCCAAAGGCAGAGATGCCTTGAGAACACTTGGTGAAGATGCCAAAGTGGTGGTTGTAGCCGTAGCACCATCTTGGGTGTGCTTGTCTTGCGGTCTTCTTATGTGCTCTTGAAGCTTGGCCTTGGCGTGAAGTAGAGCTTGTTCGAACTTGTAGGCTTGCTCTTGGTAAGCATCTTCATGATGATGGTGTTGGTGTCGTGCTTGAGCTCGTAGAAGATGTCGTTCGTCGTCGTCGTGCACATGATGCTTGGAGGTGACTTACCCTTCATGACGATGTTGATGGTTGCCATGGCGGTGTGGACGTGGATGACCTGCGCTTGCATCGTGTTTGCACTCCGAAGACTTGTGACTTGAACGTCGCCGTCGAGAAGATGATGAAGGGGAAGAAGACTTGTAGTCAACCACCATGTGTCGGAGCTCCTCCATGTGTTTGTCAAAGGAGACGCACACGTCATCGATGTAAGCCCTTCTCCTTGCCTCAAAGTGTCATATGTCAATGGCGATGTTGTCGATGCACTCTTGCAATGATCGTTGTTGTCCGATGGTTTGAGTGTGGATGTAGTTGTTCGCGTCATCGATGTCGAAGACCGGAGATGAAATGATTTGCCTATCCATCACAAGACTCGAGTAGTGGTGAGTGGGAGAAAGAGAAGAACTAGACCAATGTACCTTACTCGATGTTCAGAATGGATCAATGATCGCTCAATAATGTATCAAGGAAATATCACAATTGGTATCGATTCTCGTCAATTATCATACCTACACAATAAGGTTTACGGAGTAGCTCGGTGAGGATAGTGGCACAAAAATTTGATGCAAAATGTTGAAAGCAATTCACAAATTTGCAAGTGCAACAAGTAGACCAATAGCAAAGAATGGCATACGGAAACACATGCACAGATAGATAAATGTGGTTGTGCAACCAAGGATTGAGCGAAAAATGTGGAATCCATGGAAATTTCTCTTGTCGCACAACGCTAGAGAGACGCTAGCCGATTGCTCAATAGGCAGATACGAACTTGTGCACTACCTATATGAGACAAAATGTGGCAACTTCCTATCTCAAGTATGCTATGTATGTATGATGTTCCGGTGCTTTAGCACAAGATCATGCAAGATGACCGAGTATGATATTATATTTTGTGATGCTATGGGAAGCTTCTTTGTTTTTTCTCTTTTTGCTTAAAACCTTATACTTTTTTTTATATGGCCACTTATGCAAAATGCACAAATCAAGATAGCATTTTTGTATATGCGGGAACAATCTTGTGACACAAGAGATGATATGATGATGTTGGGGAACGTTGCATGGGAAACAAAAATTTTTCCTACGCTCACCAAGATCAATCTAGGAGATGCATCTACGAGGGGAGAGTTGGATCCACATACCCTTGGGGATCGCTAAGCGGAAGCGTTCAAGAACGCGGTTGATGGAGTCGTACTCGCCGTGATTCAGATCGCCGAAGATCCTAGCACCGAAGGGACGGTGCCTCCGCGTTCTTCACACGTACAGCTCGGGGACGTCTCCCCCTTCTTGATCCAGCAAGGGGGAAGGAAAGGTTGATGGAGAAACCAGTAGCACGACGGCGTGGTGGAGATGGTGGTGGAGGATTCCAGCAGGGCTTCGCCAAGCACCGCGGAATTGACGAAGATGGTTGTGGGAGAGGGAGGGCAATGCCGAGGCACGAACGTGTGTGGCTGCCCTCCCTCTGCCTCTCTTTATATAGGGGGGAGAGAGGGGAGGGGGCGCCCTAGGGTTTACCCCTAGGGGCGGCGGCCAAGGGGAGATGGGGGGGGGCGGCGGCCAGGGCTGCGGCCAGGGCTAGGGTTCACCCCCCCCCCCCCAGGCACCTTGCCCCCCAAGACTAGGGGTGCGGCAGCCCTAGGGGGGGCCCAGCCCCTTGGCGCAGGTGGAGAGGGCCCTAGGGGGGCGCACAGCCCTATGAGGGCTGCTGCGTCTCCCACTTGTGGCCCATGAGGCCCGCAACACTTGCCGGGACCCCCGAAACCCCTTTCGGTCATCCGACGACTCCCCGATACACCCCGGAACACTTTCGGACTCCGATCACTCTCATCCTATATATCAATCTTCGTCCCCGGACCATTCCGGAGACCCTCGTCACGTCCGGGATCTCATCCGGGACTCCGAACAACCTTCGGTAACCATGCACTGTTCTCACTAACAACCCTAGCGTCACCGAACCTTAAGTGTGTAGACCCTGCGGGTTCGGAAACTATGCAGACATGACCGAGACACTCCCAGGTCAATAACCAATAGCGGGATCTGGATACCCATATTGGTTCCCACACGTTCCTCGATGATCTCATCGGATGAACCACGATGTCAAGGATTCAGGCAATCCCGTATACAATTCCCTTTGTCTCGTCGGTATGTTACTTGCCCGAGATTCGATCGTCGGTATCTCTATACCTAGTTCAATCTCGTTACCGGCAAGTCTCTTTACTCGTTCCGTAATACACAATCCCGTGACTAACTACTTAGTCACTTTGAGCTCATTGAGATGATGTATTACCGAGTGGGCCCGGAGATACCTCTCCGTCACACGGAGTGACAAATCCCAGTCTCGATCCATGTCAACTCAACAGACACCTTCGGAGATACCTGTAGAGTACCTTTATAGTCACCCAGTTACGTTGCGACGTTTGGCACACACAAAGCACTCTTACGGTGTCAGTGAGTTACACGATCTCATGGTCATAGGAACTTATACTTGACATGGAGAAAACTATAGCGATAACTGATACGATCAAAAGCTATGTTTAACGTTTGGGTCTCGTCCATCACATCATTCTCCTAATGATGTGATCCCGTTATCAAATGACAACTCATGTCTATGACCTGGAAACCGCGGTCATCTTTGATCAACGAGCTAGTCCTGAAGAGGCTTACCAGGGACACAAAGTTTGTCTATTTATCCACACATGTATTTTGAGTTTCCAATCAATACAGTTATAGCATGGATAATAAACGATTATCATGAACAAGGAAATATAATAATAACTCTTTTATTATTGCCTCTAGGGCATATTTCCAACAGTCTCCCACTTGCACTAGAGTCAATAATCTAGCATTACAAGGTAATGAATCTAACACCCATAGAGTCTTGGTGTTGATCATGCTTAGCCCGTGGAAGAGGCTTAGTCAACGGATCTGCAACATTCAAATCCGTGTGTACTTTGCAAATGCTTATGTCCTCCTCCTTGACTCAATCGCGGATGGAATTGAAGCGTCGCTTTATGTGTCTGGTCCTCTTGTGAAACCTTGGTTCCTTGGCTAGAGCAATGGCACCAGTGTTGTCACAAAACAGAGTCATTGGGTTCAATGCACTAGGCACAACTCCAAGATCTGTCATGAACTCCTTCATCCAGACACCTTCTTTTGCCGCCTCCGAGGCAGCTATGTACTCCGCTTCGCATGTAGAATCGGCTACCACGCTTTTCTTGGAACTGCACCAGCTCACCGCTCCCCCGTTGAGAATATATACGTATCCGGTTTGAGACTTAGAGTCATCCGGATCAGTGTCAAAGCTTGCATCGACGTAACCCTTTACGACGAGCTCTTGATCACCTCCATAAACGAGAAACATCTCCTTAGTCCTTTTCAGGTACTTTAGGATATTCTTGACCGCTGTCCAGTGATCCATACCAGGATTACTTTGAAACCTTCCGGCCATACTTATGGCAAGGCTGACATCTGGTCTTGTGCACAGCATTGCATACATGATAGAGCCTATGGCTGAAGCATAGGGGACGACACTCATCTTTTCTCTATCTTCCGCAGTCACTGGGCACTGAGTCTTACTCAACTTTGTACCTTGCAATACCGGCAAGAACCCCTTCTTGGATTGATCCATTTTGAACTTCTTCAAAACTTTATCAAGGTATGTACTTTGTGAAAGTCCTATCAAGCGTCTCGATCTATCTCTATAGATCTTGATGCCCAATATGAAAGCAGCTTCACCGAGGTCCTTCATCGAAAAACTCTTGTTCAAATACCCCTTCACGCTATCCAAAAATTCTATATTGTTTCCAATCAGCAATATGTCATCCACATATAATATTAGAAACGCTATAGAGCTCCCACTCACTTTCTTGTAAATACAAGCTTCTCCGTAAACTTGTACAAACCCAAACGCTTTGATCACCTCATCAAAGCGAAGATTCCAACTCCGAGACGCTTGCACCAGCCCATAAATGGAACGCTGGAGTTTGCAAACTTTGTCAGCATTCTCTGGATCGACAAAACCTTCCGGTTGTATCATATACAACTCTTCCTTAAGGAATGCTGTTTTGACATCCATCTGCCAAATTTCATAATCGAAATACGCAGCTATTGCTAACATGATTCGGACGGATTTAAGCATCGCTACGGGTGAGAAAGTCTCATCGTAGTCAACTCCTTGAACTTGTGAAAAACCCTTTGCCACAAGTCGAGCTTTATACACGGTGACATTGCCGTCAGCGTCCGTCTTCCTCTTAAAAATCCATTTATTCTGAATGGCCTTCCGCCCTTCAGGTAATACTTCCAAAGTCCATACTTTGTTTTCATACATGGATCCCATCTCGGATTTCATGGCCTCTAACCATTTGTCGGAATCCGGGCCCACCATCGCTTCTCCATAGCTCGTAGGTTCACTGTTGTCCAACAACATGACCTCCAAGACAGGGTTACCATACCACTCAGGTGCAGTGCGTACCCTTGTCGACCTACGAGGTTCGGTAGTAACTTGATCAGAAGCTTCTTGATCATCATCATTGGCTTCCTCTTCAACCGTTGTAGGCTCCACAAAAACATCTTTCTGTGCTGCGCCACTCTCTGGTTGAAGTAGAGGTTCAATAACCTCATCAAGTTCTACCTTCCTCCCACTCAATTCTTTCGAGAGAAACTCTTTCTCGAGAAAGGACCCGTTCTTAGCGACAAACACTTTGCCCTCGGATTTGAGATAGAAGGTGTACCCAACCGTATCCTTTGGGTATCCTATGAAGACACATTTGTCCGCTTTGGGTTCGAGCTTTTCTGGCTGAAGCCTTTTGACATAAGCATCGCAACCCCAAACTTTGAGAAAAGACAACTTAGGTTTCTTACCAAACCATAGTTCATACGGTGTTGTCTCAACGGACTTAGATGGAGCCCTATTTAAAGTGAATGCAGCTGTCTCTAACGCATATCCCCAGAACGATAGTGGCAAATCGGCAAGAGACATCATAGAACGCACCATATCTAATAGGGTTCGATTACGACGTTCGGACACACCATTACGCTGTGGTGTTCCAGGTGGCGTCAACTGTGAAACAATTCCACATTTTCTTAAGTGATTGCCAAACTCATAACTCAGATACTCTCCCCCTCGATCAGATCGTAGGAACTTGATCTTCTTGTTACGATGATTCTCAACTTCACTCTGAAATTGCTTGAACTTTTCAAAAGTTTCAGACTTATGCTTCATCAAGTAAATATACCCATATCTACTTAAGTCGTCAGTGAAGGTGAGAAAATAACGATATCCACCGCGCGCCGTGACACTCATCGGGCCACACACATCAGTATGTATGATTTCCAATAAGTCACTTGCCCGTTCCATTGTTCCTGAAAACGGGGTCTTAGTCATCTTGCCCATGAGGCACGGCTCGCATGTGTCAAGTGATTCAAAATCAAGAGACTCCAAAAGTCCATCAGCATGGAGCTTCCTCATGCGTTTCACGCCGATATGACTCAGACGGCAGTGCCACAAGAAAGTGGTACTATTGTTATCAACTCTACATCTTTTGGCATCAATGTTATGAACATGTGTATCATCATTATCGAGATTCAATAAGAATAAACCCCCTACTTCGGGTGCATGACCATAAAAGATATTACCCATATAAATAGAACAACCTTTATTCTCTGATTTAAATGAGTAACCATCTCGCAATAAACAAGATTGTAGGATCGAAAGTAGGTCTAGAGGGGGGGTGATTAGACTACTTGACAATATAAAAAATCTGCCTTTAGATCATGCAATGTTTTTGGCAGTTTCACAATTAAGAACAATTCAAGTATCACCCTACACGTGCAATTCTAGAGTATATGCAGCGGAAAGTAAATTGCACATGTAAATGAGAGGTGGAGAAGATCAAACACAGTTTGGTGACACGAAGATTTTTGTCGTGGTTCCGATAGGTGGTGCTATCGTACATCCACGTTGATGGAGACTTCAACCCACGGAGGGTAACGGCTGCGCGAGTCCACGGAGGGCTCCACCCACGAAGGGTCCACGAAGAAGCAACCTTGTCTATTCCATCACGGCCTACGCCCACGGAGGACTAGCCTTACTCGGGGTAGATCTTCACGAAGTAGGCGATCTCCTTGCCCTTACAAACTTCTTGGTTCAACTCCACATCTCGAAGACGGAGGCTCCCAAGCGACACCTAACCAATCTAGGAGGCACCACCCCCCAAAAGGTAATAGACGGTGTTGATGATGATGAACTCCTTGCTCTTGTGCTTCAAATGATAATCTCCCCAACACTCAACTCTCCTCACTGATATGGCTGTGGTGGAAGAAAGGTTTGAGTGGAAAGCAACTTGGGAAGGCTAGAGATCAAGTTTCATATGGTAGGAATGGAATGGCTTGATCTCAACACAAGGGTAGGTGGTTCACTTCTCAGAAAGTGTATGGTAGAAGTGGTGGTACTTTCTGATGGCTCTCCTCACGAATGAGGAGGGGGTGGAGGGTATATATAGCCTCCACACAAAATCCAACCGTTACACACACATTTGACCAATCTCGGTGAGACCGAAGTGAAAACTCGGTCAGACCGAAAGTTCAAATATAGTGAACGTTGGGATTTTCGGTGGGACCGAAAATACCATCTCGGTGTGTCCGAAGTGAGTCAAAGGTTAGGGTTTGCCATCTCGGTGTGACCGAAAACAACAACTCGGATATTCCGAAATGCTGTCAATTGGTTACAGAAGGTTGGCAGACCATTTTCGGTGAGACCGAAACTCAGAATCGGATGGACCGAGAAATTAGGGTTTGGGGAAATAACTGAAGTGGTTCATCTCGGTGGGACTGAGTTTGCAGAATCGGTTTGTCCGAGATTACTTATGAGTGTGTTGATAAGTGAAGAGTGCTGATAGTTGAGGGAGCTAGATCACCAAGCACTTGAGCAACAAGAACATTAACACAACCTCATCCCCTTTTAATAGTATTGGCTTTTCCTATGGACTCAATGTGATCTTTGATCACTAAACCAAAAATAGAGTCTTGAGCTTTTGCCAATGCTTGTCTTAGCATTTTGAGGGGTCCACTTCTTCAGACATTTCCATACCCATATCATCGAACTTTTCTGAAATGATTCTCAAGTGAATATTAGTTCAATGATATATATGTTGTTATTAATTACCAAAACCACCCGGGGATTAGTTGCACTTTCAATCTCCCCCTTTTTGGTAATTGATGACAACATATAGATCAAAGCTTCGACAAAAGATATAATCAAGGAATAATATCGTCGCTTTGAGAAGTATGTGATAAACAAGAGCTCCCCCTAAATTTGTGCATTATTTAAAATTTGCGTTTGAATGCAAATGCACAATCGATTAGGATTATGGGTCACTCTTCCATGTCACATACATCTTGGTGGAGCGCACAAAATGATAAGAATGAATAACATGCACTCAATCACCAAGACAAGAGTAAATAGCCATACAAAGAGGAATAGCATATGATAAGCAATAAGCACACATTAAGGCATAGTATGACTAAGCACTCATTAAGGTAGCATCAAACGTAGTAGCAAGCACACTTAAAGTATCAGGAACCAAAAGAAACCAATGTATCTCAACGAAAAACCGGCAAAAGAACGAAAGACGAAAGAGCACTCTCTCTCTCGAAGCCCTATGATCTATAACAATTTCTCCCCCTTTGGCAACAAGTTACCAAAAAGTTCGAAAAGGTATAGAGCTAAACGTCACTGCGGGCTCTGCTGGCGGCTCCCGTCTGGGTAGATGTCGGTGTAGAGATAGCTGCATCGGCGAAGACTTCTGCTGAAGTCTGCGGTGGAGGAGTGGATGCTGGAGCTGGAGGAACTGCTGGAGCTGTGGCTGGTGCTGAAGTGGTAGCCCTGGAGTCTGTCACTGGGATAGCTGCAGATCTGGATCCTCTGGGAACCTGAGCAGTCTGGCGATGAGAGTCCTGGACTAGATCATCCTGCATAAGCTCTGCTCTCTCCTGCCTAGTCTCCTCCATGTCTGCCTCAAGCTTGTTGACAGACACCTGAATCTCAGTCAGCTTCACGTCCAGAGCGTGGATCTTGTCCTCGACAATCCTCTCAAGGCTCTCCTGAGATTGCTCAATGCTGGCCAGGCGTTGTTCAATCCTCTGGGTAGCTTCAAGAATTTGTTCTCCAAAGCTCTTTGGCTTAGCTGCTGCTGCTGCCGCCTCTTTGTCAGCTTTAGCCTTCTTTGCAGCTTCGATTTTGGCATGTCCTTCAACTGAGGTAGGATCCTCTTCATCCATCACAACTACGTTGTCCTCATGCTCTGGCTGCAGTGGCAAGTGCTTCCTATCCAACATGAATTTGCCCGTGCCAAACTTGGCGTTGATGAGCATCTGTATCTGCGGTGCAAACCCACACGACCTCTTCTGGTCAGCTGCAGTCCTCTTAATGGTCTCTACCATCAAGTCCATCACCTTAAAAGGTGCCTTCTCATCGAGAATGTGCAGCATGTTGATAGAATAGCCTCGTATCATCCGGTGGTCTCCTGACTTAGGCATCAAAGTATGCCTCAGAATAGTGTTAGTGGTGGTCAGACCTGCCTGGAGATAATACACTGAGCCAAGCTTCCATCCTTCCAAATCAGCAGCTGGGATCTCCTTGTACATATTCTTCATGGAATCATGACTCTTCTTAGGAATCCCATAGACATCAATGTCGTCCTCTCTCTGCACTGGAGCGTTCAGAAGTTCTGCCCATTCTTCAACAGTCGAAGAAAACCTTTAACCTTCAGTCATCCAGGTGATCTTGCCATCAGGGTAGAAGTGGGCTGTGGCATAGAACTGCATGATCATCTCGTCATTCCAGGCTGTCAGCTCTTGACCCACAAAGTCAGCAACTCCACATGCAGTAAAGCTCTCATGCACATGGGGAAAGAAGTCCCGGTGCTCTTCACTGTCAATATACTTCCAGTCAACATACCTGGTGTCAGCAACAATGGGCTTCTTATCCATTAGCACGGTCTCATAGAAATCCTGCTGCTCTCTGGTGTGGAATCTGGGGTCCACAGCAGTCCTTCTCCTTACGGCATATGGATCAGACTGTCTCCATAGCCTGAGACCTTTGTCCTTCCTTGCCTTCATGTCCTCAGCTTGAGGATGAGCATCATTGTGGAGTGGCAACTTGGGACGGAGCTTAAGCAGCACATGCTCTTCATCTGATTCAGACGGTGGCATCTCACCTTTGTTCTTCTCAGAAGCTGGAATGCTTCTGGTTGTTCTCTTGGGCTTGGCTGGAGCTGCCTTGACTGGAGCAGGCTTCTTGGGCTTAGAAGAGGCTTGAGCCCGAATAGCATCACCCATGAACTTAGCTTTCTGAGGAGGAGGCTGGGGTGCTTCTTCTTCTTCTTCTTCAGCATCCTGAGGTTCAGCAGATACTACCCTCTTCCTTTTGGAAGTCTTCTTCACCTTGCTTGGAGCAGGCTCTTCCAAGTTGAGCTTCTTAGCAACTGCTGACTGCTTCACTTTGCTTGTGCCTTTCCTTGGCTGCTGCCCTTGGTGCTCTTTGGCAACCACATTCCTCTTGGGCTTGGAGGTAACTTCCTCAGCAACAAAGTCGGAGTCCTCATCATCAGAAGTTCTCTTCTTCCTGGTTCTCGTGGCTGCAGGAGGCAAACCACTAGGGGTGCTCCTCTCACCATCATCACTGGAGCTGCTCGCAGGACTTGTATCTGCCTCTGGAATATCAGCAAACGGTGATTCAGACCTGTTCTGGCTGTCACTGACATCTGACATGGCTGAAAAACCTGTGAAAAGATAAGGTATAGACAGAGTAGATGAGTTATCACAACTGCAGAAGTTTTTGCAAAAAAAAAATGAGTTCAAAACTTAGTTTTGAGTTTTCACAGAATGTATTTCGGTCAAACCGATTTCAGGTTTCGGTGTAACCGAAGTACTCAACAGAAACCTACACACCACTTTCGGTCAGACCGAAATGGGTTTCGGTCCTACCGAAAACTTAGGGTTTCACTGAAACTACTTTTCGGTCGTTCCGATTGGCACAACTCGGTTAAACCGAATTACGCAGTGCAATGGCCAGAGGCCAAATCGGTCATTCCGATTTTCAAAAATCGGCTTCACCGAGATGCATTCCGTGGAAACCTAAACCTAAGAATTTACCTCGAAACTAGAAGATCTGAACTATTGTAAGGGGAACATATCAAACGTGGATTGAATCATGGCAACCTATCGTGCAAGAATCGGAAGTGGAGCACGAAAAGGGATCGGGACACACCCTAACTTGGTGGTGTCCCTCTACGGCGGCAACGGTGGAGATGATTACCGTTGACGGCGGCGGAGACCTGCGGCGAGGGCGCACAGGCGACGAAGGCGACGATCCGTAGACCAGGGCGGCGGCAGCAGGGGTCTTGGGGGCGAACGGTTTGAAGAAAGAAATCGCGCGCAGCCCCTCAGGTATATATAACCCCGTGCTGTCGGTGGGACCGAGTTGAAAAACTCGGTGTCACCGAGATGTATATCTGCTGTGTAGTTACACATATCGGTCAGACCGAGAGTTTGAACTCGGTTTCACCGAGATGAAACCTAGATCAGTCTAAGCGTTTCGGTTGGACCGAGATTGAGAAACCGGTCAGACCGAAATGGACTTAGAAAGTTTTGGAAGTCAGCCTTAGACGAATCGGTGGTTCCGAGTGCTCCTCACTCGGACTGTCCGAAAAAGACTTGTTCAAAGTTGTGATATGAGCATGAATAGAATTTTGAGACAAGAAAGCATAGATAGCTAGGGAAGGTGCTTAGGCATTCTTGTCCATCCATTTGGCCAGAAAAACCAAAACAATCAAAACAACAAATGGATGTCCTTGAATGGATAAAATCATGCATTCAACATGCTCACACAATAAGATAGCAACTGAAATATGTGTCAAACATGCACAACCAATCACTCTAGCTACTAGCACACAATTTGTCGATGACTAGGTCATCTATATATGAGTATATTGACTTAGGAGCCAAATGAGAACATTTGATCATAGGTCATACTCATCGTTTAAGCACAAGTGGGGTTACCACTTTTACATAAAGCATTTATGTGTTCACATCACTTGGAGATGCTTTTGCTCAATTTTTAGAGCAAAGCTCCCCCTAGATGTGAGAACCCCTTTTACAGGGTCAAACTAACCTTGGGTTGTCGTAGAAGACTTCATGTAGATGTTGAAGATGTGGATGCTCAATGTTGATGTAGATCATCAAGAGTTGGGAGCAATCCTTTGGATTAGGGCACTTTCAATACCTACATGGGTTAGTCCCACAAGGAACAAACAAGAATATCCATAGACATAGAGTGAAGTACACAAAAGATGATGTCCATGAAAGCAATGATTACCTTGTCCCTTGACTTACCAACAAGAAGGTTTGTGACTCCATGAACTAGTGCATGATGTGGAAGTTGATTGCACAAGTTCTTGCCAAAATGAATATGAGTGAAGTTTGTTGGCGGAGTCACCCTCAAGAACCTACTAGTTCTTCTTCTTTGGGATCCACATCATCTTGATGGGAATCCTTGGTGTTGTAGTTGAGCTTGACGAAGTAGAACTTGATGTGTCCTTGGGAACCCACTTGACCATGGCTTGAGGTGCTTCAATGAATGCATCAATCTCCTCTTGAAGCTTGTCCTTGGCCTTTAGCTTGTGGTCTTGTGGTGGAAGGTCATCTTGAGCTTGTTCCACATTGGAAGAAGTAGGATCATACTTCTCCTTTTGTGAGACAAACTGTGGAGTAGGGTATTGACCTTCTTCCCACTCAACACCTTTGGCGTTGAACTTTCGCTCAAAACCAATCCCTTGATTCTTCCGGTGTCTTCCTTGTTTGCGAACAATCTCCTCAAAGTTCTTGCTTCCGGCAAGACTCTTGTAGACACCTTTCTCTATGATTTCCTTCAATAAGCTATTTTCTTGCTCAAGTGTAACTTGGCTTGAAACATTGTTAGTGGAATCAAGAGAACTACTAGAAGCAACAATATTGGATTTAACATTGTTATTGTTACTACTAGAGGAAGAATTTTTCTTATGCTTGTCATGCTTAGTCTTGATAGGTGGCAAAAAATTAGACAAGAGAAGTCATTTGGCAAGATATGAAGAACTCTTCTTTCGAAGATCGTCATTGATCGCTTTTAGAAACTCATGTTCTTGCTCTAGAGTGAGCTTCTCGAAGCGTAGCTTCTCATGAGTTCTTAGGAGCTCTCTATGATCTTCTTGAGTTGTTTCATGAGCTAACTTAAGAGTGTTTAGTTCTTTAGTTAGACGCTCAATCTCCTTCATAGCATTGTCATTCGACTCTTCTCGACTATAAAGACTACTAGCATTTTCATCATTACTAAGCTCACTAGATTTATCATGCAAGAGCTCATCTTCACCAAGCAAGTCATCCTCATCACTATCAAAGTCAATGAATTCAGGGTGTGTTACCTTGGGGCCTTTAGCCATGAAGCATCTTCCAATTCCCTCATTTGGTGAATCAAATAAGTCGTAGGAGTTGGAGTTGGAGGATACTAGTGCAAGTCCGGCAACACCTTCATCTTGACTATAGTCGGAGTCGGAGTGATAGCTTCCATCGGATTGATTGTCAGAGTCGGAGCCGGAGACCCATTCACCAACATGAGCTTGATGTCTTCTTCTTGTGTAGCTCCTTGATGACTTGTCTTTCCTCTCCGAATCCTTGCTTCTCCGAGAGGGTCTTCGTTCATAACGATCATCTCTACTCCTTCTCTCTCTCCGAGGTGACTCATCTCTTGGTCTTCTTCTTGGAGATTCTTCTCTTCTCTTGTGGGGAGCCGTACACTCATTTGAGAAGTGTCCGGGTCTTCCACAATTGTAGCAGTTTCGATCACGGCTAGAAGATCTCTTTTCATCATATGATCTAGACTTTGAGCTTCTTTCTTTGCCTCTATTCTTGTAGAACTTGTTGAAGTTCTTGACCATTAGGCTTATCTCTTCATTGGAAACTAGCTTGTCACTTGAGGTAGTAGGAGCATCACTTGTAGCTTTGTAGGCACCACTTGACTTGTTGTGAAGCTCTTCCTTATCCTTAAGTGTCATCTCATGAGCAACAATTCTTCCAATGACTTCAGTTGGCTTGAGAGTCTTGTAGTTTGGCATCATTTGGATCAAAGTGCACACGGTGTCATACTTTCCATCCAAAGCTCTGAGAATCTTCTTAATGATGAATCGGTCGGTCATTTCTTCGCTTCCTAAGCCAGCAATCTCATTTGTGATGAGAGCAAGCCTAGAGTACATTTCAGCGACTCCTTCACCATCCTTCATCTTGAACTTGTCAAGTTGACCTTGAAGAATATCTAGCTTTGATTCCTTCACAGATTCAGTACCTTCGTGCATTTCAACCAAAGTATCCCAAATCTCTTTAGCATTCTCAAGACGGCTGATTTTGTTGAACTCTTAGGGACACAAAGCATTGAAGAGAATGTCACAAGCTTGAGCATTGTTTTGCAACATCCGCAACTCTTCGGGTGTAGCTTCGCGATCCGGAACTTTTCCTTCTTCAAAGAAATCACCTTGCATGCCAACACAAATAATGCCCCATGCGGCTGGGTTATGACCAAGAATATGCATTTTCATTTTATGCTTCCAACTAGCAAAATTTGTACCATCAAAGTAAGGACCTCTACGATAATTACCCTCACTAGACGCCATACTCTCCTAGGTTGTGAAACCAAGCTTATGGAGTCCAATGCAATGGAAACCAAGGCAATGGAGACCAAAGCTCTGATACCACTTGTAGGATCGAAAGTAGGTCTAGAGGGGGGGTGATTAGACTACTTGACAATATAAAAAATCTGCCTTTAGATCATGCAATGTTTTTGGCAGTTTCACAATTAAGAACAATTCAAGTATCACCCTACACGTGCAATTCTAGAGTATATGCAGCGGAAAGTAAATTGCACATGTAAATGAGAGGTGGAGAAGATCAAACGCAGTTTGGTGACACGAAGATTTTTGTCGTGGTTCCGATAGGTGGTGCTATCGTACATCCACGTTGATGGAGACTTCAACCCACGGAGGGTAACGGCTGCGCGAGTCCACGGAGGGCTCCACCCACGAAGGGTCCACGAAGAAGCAACCTTTTCTATTCCATCACGGCCTACGCCCACGGAGGACTAGCCTTACTCGGGGTAGATCTTCACGAAGTAGGCGATCTCCTTGCCCTTACAAACTTCTTGGTTCAACTCCACATCTCGAAGACGGAGGCTCCCAAGCGACACCTAACCAATCTAGGAGGCACCACCCCCCAAAAGGTAATAGACGGTGTTGATGATGATGAACTCCTTGCTCTTGTGCTTCAAATGATAATCTCCCCAACACTCAACTCTCCTCACTGATATGGCTGTGGTGGAAGAAAGGTTTGAGTGGAAAGCAACTTGGGAAGGCTAGAGATCAAGTTTCATATGGTAGGAATGGAATGGCTTGATCTCAACACAAGGGTAGGTGGTTCACTTCTCAGAAAGTGTATGGTAGAAGTGGTGGTACTTTCTGATGGCTCTCCTCACGAATGAGGAGGGGGTGGAGGGTATATATAGCCTCCACACAAAATCCAACCGTTACACACACATTTGACCAATCTCGGTGAGACCGAAGTGAAAACTCGGTCAGACCGAAAGTTCAAATATAGTGAACGTTGGGATTTTCGGTGGGACCGAAAATACCATCTCGGTGTGTCCGAAGTGAGTCAAAGGTTAGGGTTTGCCATCTCGGTGTGACCGAAAACAACAACTCGGATATTCCGAAATGCTGTCAATTGGTTACAGAAGGTTGGCAGACCATTTTCGGTGAGACCGAAACTCAGAATCGGATGGACCGAGAAATTAGGGTTTGGGGAAATAACTGAAGTGGTTCATCTCGGTGGGACTGAGTTTGCAGAATCGGTTTGTCCGAGATTACTTATGAGTGTGTTGATAAGTGAAGAGTGCTGATAGTTGAGGGAGCTAGATCACCAAGCACTTGAGCAACAAGAACATTAACACAACCTCATCCCCTTTTAATAGTATTGGCTTTTCCTATGGACTCAATGTGATCTTTGATCACTAAACCAAAAATAGAGTCTTGAGCTTTTGCCAATGCTTGTCTTAGCATTTTGAGGGGTCCACTTCTTCAGACATTTCCATACCCATATCATCGAACTTTTCTGAAATGATTCTCAAGTGAATATTAGTTCAATGATATATATGTTGTTATTAATTACCAAAACCACCCGGGGATTAGTTGCACTTTCAAAGATCCAGATATAATGTTCATGCTCAACGCAGGCACTAAATAACAATTATTCAGGTTCATAACTAATCCCGATGGTAATCGAAGAGCGAGCGTGTCGACGGCGATCACATCAACCTTGGAACCATTCCCCACGCGCATCGTCACTTCGTCCTTCGCCAGCCTCCGTTTATTTCGTAGTTCCTGTTTAGAGTTGCAAATGTGAGCAACCGAACCGGTATCAAATACCCAGGCACTACAACGAGAGTTGGTAAGGTACACATCAATAACATGTATATCACATATACCTTGCTTGTTGTTGTTGTTGGCCCCCTTCTTCTCTGCCAGATACTTGGGGCAGTTCCGCTTCCAGTGGCCGTTCCCCTTGCAATAGAAACACTCAGTCTCTGGCTTGGGCCCAGCCTTGGGTTTCTTCACTAGATGAGCAACTGCTTTGCCACCCTTCTTAGAGTTACCCTTCTTGCCCTTGCCATTTTTCTTGAAACTGGTAGTTTTATTGACCATCAACACTTGATACTCCTTCTGGATGTCTGCCTCAGCGACTTTCAGCATTGAAAACAGCTCGGCGATGGATTTGTTCATCCCTTGCATGTTATACTGCTGCACGAAGCTCTTGTAGCTAGGTGGGAGTGACTGGAGAATTCTGTCAATGACAGACTCCTCCGGGAACACAAGTCCCAGATCAGCTATGCGGGTATAGTACCCAGACATCTTCAGCAAGTGCTCACTGACAGACGAATTCTCCTCCATCTTGCAAGCAAAGAATTTATCGGTGGTCTCATACCTCTCGATCTTGGCATTCTTTTCAAAGATGAACTTCAACTCCTGGAACATCTCATATGCTCCATGACGTTCAAAACGCCTTTGAAGTCCTCCTTCCAAGCTATACAACATGGCACACTGCACTACTGAGTAGTCATCCGAACGTGTCTGCCAGGCGTTCATAACGTCCACAGAGGCCGGAGCGGGGGGTTCACCTAGCGGTGCACTTAGGACATAAACCTTTTGGGCAGCTGTGAGGATGATCCTCAGATTGCGGAGCCAGTCCACAAAGTTGCTCCCATCATCTTTCAGCTTAGTTTTCTCTAGGAACGCATTAAAATTCAGGGGAGCTACTGCGCGAGCCATCTACAACAAAAGATTTGCAAAGACATCTTAGACTATTGTTCATGATAAGTGAGTTTT
>LR738713.1:292090232-292103054 GCA_902687465.1 Secale cereale
CCTCCCTCTGCCTCTCTTTATATAGGGGGGGGAGAGGGGAGGGGGCGCCCTAGGGTTTACCCCTAGGGGCGGCGGCCAAGGGGAGATGGGGGGGGCGGCGGCCAGGGCTGCGGCCAGGGCTAGGGTTCCCCCCCAGGCGCCTTACCCCCCAAGACTAGGGGTGCGGCAGCCCTAGGGGGGGCCCAGCCCCTTGGCGCAGGTGGAGAGGGCCCTAGGGGGGGCGCACAGCCCTATGAGGGCTGCTGCGTCTCCCACTTGTGGCCCATGAGGCCCGCAACACTTGCCGGGACCCCCGAAACCCCTTTCGGTCATCCGACGACTCCCCGATACTCCCCGGAACACTTCCGGACTCCGATCACTCTCATCCTATATATCAATCTTCGTCCCCGGACCATTCCGGAGACCCTCGTCACATCCGGGATCTCATCCGGGACTCCGAACAACCTTCGGTAACCATGCACTGTTCTCACTAACAACCCTAGCGTCACCGAACCTTAAGTGTGTAGACCCTGCGGGTTCGGAAACTATGCAGACATGACCGAGACACTCCCAGGTAAATAACCAATAGCGGGATCTGGATACCCATATTGGTTCCCACACGTTCCTCGATGATCTCATCGGATGAACCACGATGTCAAGGATTCAGGCAATCCCGTATACAATTCCCTTTGTCTCGTCGGTATGTTACTTGCCCGATATTCGATCGTCGGTATCTCTATACCTAGTTCAATCTCGTTACCGGCAAGTCTCTTTACTCGTTCCGTAATACACAATCCCGTGACTAACTACTTAGTCACTTTGAGCTCATTGAGATGATGTATTACCGAGTGGGCCCGGAGATACCTCTCCGTCACACGGAGTGACAAATCCCAGTCTCGATCCATGTCAACTCAACAGACACCTTCGGAGATACCTGTAGAGTACCTTTATAGTCACCCAGTTACGTTGCGACGTTTGGCACACACAAAGCACTCTTACGGTGTCAGTGAGTTACACGATCTCATGGTCATAGGAACTTATACTTGACATGCAGAAAACTATAGCGATAACTGATACGATCAAAAGCTATGTTTAACGTTTGGGTCTCGTCCATCACATCATTCTCCTAATGATGTGATCCCGTTATCAAATGACAACTCATGTCTATGACCTGGAAACCGCGGTCATCTTTGATCAACGAGCTAGTCCTGAAGAGGCTTACCAGGGACACAAAGTTTGTCTATTTATCCACACATGTATTTTGAGTTTCCAATCAATATAGTTATAGCATGGATAATAAACGATTATCATGAACAAGGAAATATAATAATAACTCTTTTATTATTGCCTCTAGGGCATATTTCCAACAGATGATACCAAAATGATATTTTATGTATGCAATGGCAGCGCTATCGGTGTTCTGGGAACCAGAGTACCCATACTTGCTTGCCTGCGGCCCGCGATGTGGCTCCTGCCTGGAACGGCCCATCTGCAGCATCAACACTCAAGACCCCCGCGAGGGACCAAGCCTCGCGGGGAGAACGACACCAAGACCTCCGGAAGGGGCAGCCCGCCTGGCTGGTTCATGAGGAGCGGAGAAGTCTATGCAACCCCCCACCTCGCGAGGTTCGCATGACGCAAGCCATGACGACCAAGGCCAGGCAGGCGCCAGCACGCATAGTACAACAGTTTCCTCTTTGGTGCTAAGGAAGCAGGCTCAGGCGTAGAGTCCCAAGGAATCCGCCAAAGATTTCCATTTCCATGCAACAAGACTAAGACCGCCAGGACAGCGGAACGGCAGGACATAGGTCATTGTTGAGCCCATCGTGGCGTCAGGGTCAGAGGCTTTGCAGGCAAAGACCATCTTTAGTCAAGATAAGATGTACTAGTTGTCTCCCTTCAAAATTGGCCGTTATGGGATCCCTTCCCGCCAACGTTTTGGGGGAAGAGGACCAAGGCCACTATATAAGTAGGATAGCCACCACCCAGCAAGGGGACCGATCATTCAGACCATCTCCTCCACCATCAAGCAAGAACACACCTCCGGAGTTTGTTCACCCATTGTACTAGTTCATCCTCAACCCATCTCGAGGCTATCCACCATACTACTGGAGTAGGTCCACTCACCGCTAGGTGGCCCGAACCAGGATAAACTCTCTCACGTCTCTTTTGCATTCCTGTTTATCGTGCTAGTTTGTGAGATGTCGAGTAGGTAGATAGGTGAAGTTGAGTTCTTCGCATGCACCCCAGAGTTCGAACCTAGTAGGGTTTTGCGGAGCCCTGAATCTGACATTTGGCACGCCAGGTGGGGGTGCGTCGAAGCTTCACTTCGTCCGTTCGGCTCAACGTCTTCTCACCGCCACATGGCTGACGCTCGCTGTGTCCGTGTGTGGGGACCCCGACTCATAAGTCGAGATCACCGAATGCACGTGTACAGTGATCCCAGATATCAATGCTCACTGAACACACAGAAGCTGAATAATAAGACTCTTACATCCATACATACCGTATTACACAAATAGGACCACTATGGTCGAGTCTTGAGTATATCATTGCAGCGGAAATCTTCAATAACGACTTGGACCCAAGCCATCTGCCTTAACCCTACAGGCATTCTGACTGGGAAGCGTCCTAGCCCGCATGCTCGTCACCAAGAAATCTTCATCATAACCTGTTCTCTCATGCCTGGCCAATAAAATAACCAGTGGCAAGCCACTGAGTACTTTGAATGTACTCGCAAGCAACCCAAGTGTGATGACAGAATAATTATGCAAGGCTCTATTGCTAGATTGGAAGTTTTGCGGAAAGCTAGTTTTTCATATGAAAGTATGATCAACATATAGCATGGACATGCACGTGTCTGCAACAAGTATCAGGAGGTCACAAACATCATTATCGCGAAAGAGTTGTAATCAACTCATGCTCAAGCTCATTGTGACATTCTCACAATCACATCATCAATATCACTGAACCGGGTTGTTTCCTCACACTCACATACCAGGTTTCGCAAACATTGGACGTAGCCCAAGAGCGGTTACCCAACTGTCCTTGACCGTGGACACGGCTATTCGAATAGTTTTACACTCTGCAGAGGTTGCACACTTTACCCACAAGATCCGGGGAACTTCCGTGACATCCACAACCCGTGGTACCTCAAACACCCGGAGTAAGCACCCGATCAGTATCTTTCCCTAGGCGACACTAATATGGAGTCCACTCGATCGGTAGTAACCCCCGTGCCCCACATTTCACATCTCAAGATTTTTGGAGCCACACTCCCATATAAATCACATACCACAAGCACGGGGTACCAACGGTGTGTCCGGTGCCCTGTAAAGACAGTCATGGCCGCCTATCCAAGCGCGACCCCGTCCCAAGAGTGACCTCATGTCACCCCCGTCACTAGTAATGCGGGCACCATGCTAGTATCGGCCTAGGTAATTAATAATGCCCTTTCCCATATAAGGGTAGAGTGGTTGCGCATGTTTGGTTGGAATAACGGTCGCAACTTAAACCAATCCGTTTTCAAAACAACACATACACTTGCCTCGGTACACCACTTCGTCATCAAGTGGTTACCTATCTCACCATCTCCCTCGGGCATAAGTGGCACCCGACGGGGTTTTCGAAAAGTCTTTTGAAAGTATTCTGCCTCCGTCACCATGCATATACCCGTCCCATTTGCGTAGCCACTACTATAGCAACCTAACTACTCCCACCCACATAACCCTCATAGGAAGGTAGGGTCATGTTTGATGCAAGTTGCAATAGTAAAGTAACAAAGGTAGCAACCAAAGTGGTCTCCACCTCAACATGATTCCGATGCATTGATAATAAGGTGCTATGAGACATGCATAAAAAGGTTTCTCGAACATGGTCAAAGGGCTGCTTGCCTTATTCATCCGAGTCTTCAAACCTTCTGGTCCATCTCCGAGTACTTCGTTTATTTCGTCAACTAACGATGGAAACAATCATAATAAGCAACACAATCAAAGCAAAATAAAAGTGCTCTAAAAATAGGAGTTGGACTTTTCTAGGATACCTCTGGTCATATGAAAAATAACCAAGGTGGTTTCATAGGCATTGGATCATTGGATAGTTTGGAACATTTCAATATGATGGAATCAAGGGGTTTATGGATTTGAAAGAAGTGTACAGAAATATATTCTTGAATGATGAGTAAATGCACCCATCAACAAGTCATGATTTTAGAAGCATGTAGGAGTTGGTTTCACTGGTTTTGGAATTCAAATGAATTTCCTAGGATTTTGCAAATCTGATAAATATGAAGAAATGGCTCAATATTTGGAGGGGTACAGAAAGTATTAATAAAAATGTTCCAAAACTAAGTTTGGATATGACAGGCACCTAGGAATTTGAATCACTGCATTTGGATCAAATTTGAGCTCTCTATGAATTTCTAAAGTTCATCACAGATAATGAAATGATGGCATTTGATAATTATTTGAGAAGGAAATGATTCTGGAAAAATGTGCATGTTGCACCATGTGGTAGAGCATGATTTATGGAGTCATTGGAAATTTGAATCACCAAATTTGCAGTTCAAATGAATTGTAAATGAATTTATGAAGTTGTCTGGAATAGAAAAAGAAAAAGGAATAAGGGTTTTACCCTTCACTGCGCTCAGGGCGGTGGATAGCCCGTGGGCCGGCCCAGCGGCTCGGCTGTGCGGGCGGAGGTGGTGACGTCGGAGGCGCCTTCGTAGGTTGCGCTTTCGCGCTGGGAAAGCGGTTCCCTGCCGTCCCGCCTCCACTTATCCTACGTGGCGGCAGGCAAGGTCGCTGACCTGCGGGGCCCAGCCGCAGGTCGCTCGTCGCCCCTGGCCTTTTTCTCCGGCCCGACGCCGGGCAGGGAAGAGCTTCGGCCGCCGGCGCAGCCGTCGCCTGGGGATGCGGGAGGGCCGACCGAGGTGCCCAGGAGCTCCGGCTCTCCTCCCCGCACCCGAGGGTGGCTGCGAGCCCGCCCAAGGAGGCCCACAGCCCCGCCACCACAGGGAGGCCGCGGCGGCCGCGGGGTCTTCGGCGGCGCCACGCCAGGAGGGATCTCTCAGGCCAAGGGGGACTGGTCCGTCCCTGGGGACTCTCCGAGGAGGGCTCGGTCCTGGAATCAAACAGGGTAAGGTGGGAGCGGCCGAGGTGCCTGAACCCGAGCTGCGGACGGCGGCGGCACTCCGGCCTTGGAGGGACAGGAGACCACGGGAGAGAGGTTGAGGATGTCTGGGAGGTCGTCGGAGCAGTGGGAGAGCGAAAGGAGTTAAAAGAGAGAGAGACCAATGTGGCTATTTATAGCACGCACATCGGTGCACCGTGGGCGCGGTCCAGGGCGCGCACGGGCGAGCTTCACAGAGGGGAGAGGAGAGAGGGCCAGGCGGGGACCAGCGACATGTCGTGTCCCAGACGTCGAGGCAACCTCAGGGACATGCTGGAGAGGCCCGAGGCTGTCGGGGCATTGGGATGGGGGGCGGCTACAGTGCTCCAGAGCATTGTAGCGCGCTCTAGAGCATGCTTTTGGCTGCCATTGGCATTGCCTGGCGTCCAGGGCGTGACCAATGGTGTCCAGAGGGTAGAGGGAGTAGTAAACTATAGGGAGGTGGTCTTGGATGCTCTGGGGAGCCACTGGAATGAGGAGGGAGGTGAAGGAGGAGGTGAAAACTGCTGTCCAGAAGAGTAAATTGGAGTTTTACCCCCTCCAATGATTGAGTTTAGGCCATGGGGAAGTTACTCGGGGTAGAAGATGATCAGGAGAAGCTGTGGTAAGAATTTGAGGTAAAGGGAAATAGTAAAAGGGGTCCAAACAGTGGTTTTGGTAATTTGACAGAAGGTGTTTGATCATGTTTTGGGCAAGCAAAATAGCTCCACTTGACATGATACTTAACAGGATCAAATGTCACATATAATTAGGGCCTTTCACCAAATTTGAGCTCATTTGGGAAAAGTTGCCAATGTAACTTTGGTGAACCCTAGAAATCAACAGAAATGGTTTCACCTTGTTTGAGTTAAGCTAATCATCTCCCCTTGATGCACCACTTGGTGTAGTATCATCATTTGGGGTTATGATCATGCTCACAAAGTTTGAAGCCCCAGGTAAAAAGTTGGTAATGTAAAGTTGTTCAAATTTGAATTTGAACAGAAATGGTTTTGGGGCACTTAGATCAAGTTATGATTCTCCAAAACTTGTGCCATTTGGCATAGATGCATAATTACACCATTTTAGCATGTGCACCAAGTTTGAGAGCATTTGGACAAGTTTGGCAATGTAAAGTTGCTCAAACTTCAAAATGGACAGAATTGGTTTTGAGGGGATTAGATGATGTTTCCTTGATCTTCAAGGCATGAGGCTTGGCAAGATCATCAGATATGTCATATATGACATGATATAATTTCCCTGGAATTTTTGGAGAATATTTCCTTTGTAAATATTTCAAAAGCTTGAAATATCCAGAAAGGGTTTTGGAAGGATTTGTCTAATATTTTGAACATGACCATGTGTTGAAACTCTTATATATGGACAATATATGTCCTATGAGTTTCCCTGAATTTTGGCAAATATTTGTGAAGTAATTAAATAATTTTTCCCTATTAAAGACCATTTCTGGCCTTAAGAAAAAGCTTTTAAATAAAATATAAAAATAACTTTTAAAATTATAATTTTGTGGTTTCTGGGAGTCCTATACCTAATAGGATTCAAATATACTTTTTGAAAGATTTTTCACACCCTAAATAAGGTACTTGTAGTGCAAACCTCTATTCAGGGGTTTTTGGAAAACTAATTTTAGAAAATACTATTTGGCCAAAATATTTTTATAAGAAAATTCTATACTGGTCTATACACATGGCATGATCATTGGGAAAAGGTTTTGGATCAAGGAGATGAAGTATAAGAGTTGGAGGATTTATTTGATTTTTAGAGCACTAGCAAACAGCAGACAAAAGTCAAATCAAGCAAAGCCAAAAACACTCAAAAGTTTTTATTTCCTTCCTATAGATCAACTCCAATAGCCCGGTAATTTCCATCAATCACCACATAATCCAACAATTCTACAAATCCGATGTCTACGGTGTTCCACAAGGTCTCAAGTCCCTTATAATACCCAAATACTTGGAAGGACTATGCATTACGATAGTAAGTCCACCAAATTCCCATCATCCGGGTCAAGTGAACTCCAGGGTCATAATTATATAGATCCCTAAATCAACTCCGACAAATAATCCAATCTCCTAGGTTATTGTCCACCGAGAAGCATGATATCATGATCAAGATCATCGGTCTAAATCCAATTTACTCCGAACCATGCAGGCATACCAAGCATTTATACCAACCAGAATCACCTACATAAATCCAAATCTCATGTCCAACGGGTACTCCTACATGCTTCCCTAAAGTCATGATCGCACCAATATGAAAACCTCACAATCCATCAAGGTCTCAGGTAATTCCTCGAAGTCACTGATATAAAGCCACCAAATCATCTGTGTCATATCCTCAAATTGGTCTATCTATGGCATCATCAGTTCTTGTGCTATATTAGGATGAGAATGTGCTCGTTCACTGCGTCCACTAGCTCCTTTACGAACCCAGTGTCGTGCAAGGTTATAAAGGCTTAACAGGTTCTCTCGCGATTCTATGGGTTAGGCACATGGTTAAGGATTCGTGCTGGAGTGTCTCGTGGAGTCTCAAAGGGTCTAGGAAGAGGGTTACTGGTCTGGAGGGTTAAACATAATTCTACGGGGTTGCACTTGGTCACAGAGGTTGTAGCAGAAGTCTTCAGTGCCAGTTGGTTGCCGAGGGAAAATCCTTGGTGCATCTTGTCTTGCGGGTCTTCAGTTGGGGAGAGAGAAGAGAGGGAAAATGTAGCGTAGAGGAGGGAAATGCCTAAAGGGGCTTCTATAGTGCAAGTGCAATCAAACAGGTGCAAAAAGGCCGAAACAAAAGAAACAAGGCAAGGAAGATGACACATCCATGCACTTGTTGCCTAGGGCAAAAGTGCGACTTATACCAAAACACAAACAAATAAAAGCAAACAACACACAATCATGGTTCTATTCGAACCATCATATGGACTCGACTGCGCATAGGGGGTACACGACTCATCCTACCCTAGGGGTTCTCGGACTTAGTGTCATGACTTGTGCCTCGTGCAGTCTTCTGAGCTTCCTCAGGTGTTGCTATGTCCCTCGTAGTTGTTTGATGAATGATCCGGGTTGAGCCTGAAGAATCTTCAACAACTTCTCGCCTGATGAGGTGATGTGGTGAAGGTGCCTCCTTGTAGCTGGCGTTGACTTGGTCTTCGCTTGTCTCTTTAATCATGACGATCCCTTGTGCCTTCTGGGACGTCGAGGGTACCAGGTAGGCGATCCGTATGCAATGACAATAACAAGGCATAATAGAGGTCCAACATGTCGGTTTCGTTGTTGAAAACATCGACACCAAGAGCGGGGGACGAAGAGAACCGTTTTCCTGCTCACTATAGTGAGGCGGGCCAAATGGCGAGGTTCTCATCCACCGATGGTTGCCGATACAACAACGATAGTGACAGGATTACTCTATTAGCGATGCATATCAGGATCTGGCATAACCTACACCCTGGTCATCATAGGCCAATGTTGCATCATCTTGGGGCTCTGTCAAGGGTGTCACCATCTTCTGGGTCTTCATGTCTTCATTTCTCGAGGATGGATTTTCCGTTGACATCGTCTTGTCGTGGTGCCGCCAATCGTGTGTGCAGAAGTGGTGGGTGAGTGTTTGGCAAGGTGCACTCCACGAGGATTCCAGAAAATCCAGTGGTCAGGGGCATAGGGGTTCTAGCGACCAACAGTTTTGAAGGGGGAAGAGATTAAGTATAACCTAATTTTCGAAAAACTGAGAAGGGAAGACAAATATAGATAGTTTTGAAAACTAGTAATAGTTTTGAAAATAGTTTTACCCTAACTAGCGACCATGCTAACTAAGGCTTCCTACAGTCAGGACGGCTCTGATACCAGCTCTGTGGGGACCCCGACTCATAAGTCGAGATCACCGAATGCACGTGTACAGTGATCCCAGAGATCAATGCTCACTGAACACACAGAACCTGAATAACAAGAGTCTTACATCCATACATACCGTATTGCACAAATAGGACCACTATGGTCGAGTCTTGAGTATATCATTGTAGCGGAAATCTTCAATAACGACTTGGACCCAAGCCATCTGCCTTAACCCTACAGTCATTCTGACTGGGGAGCGTCCTAGCCCGCATGCTCGTCACCAAGAAATCTTCATCATAACCTGTTCTCTCATGCCTGGCCAATAAAATAACCAGTGGCAAGCCAATGAGTACTTTGAATGTACTCGCAAGCAACCCAAGTGTGATGACAAAATAATTATGCAAGGCTCTACTGCTAGATTGGCAGTTTTGCGGAAAGCTAGTTTTTCATATGCAAGTATGATCAACATATAGCATGGACATGCATGTGTCTGCAACAAGTATCAGGAGGTCACAGACATCATTATCGCGAAAGAGTTGTAATCAACTCATGCTCAAGCTCATTGTGACATTCTCACAATCACATCATCAATATCACTGAACCGGGTTGTTTCCTCACACTCACATACCAGGTTTCGCAAACATTGGACGTAGCCCAAGAGCGGTTACCCAACTGTCCTTGACCGTGGACACGGCTATTCGAATAGTTTTACACTCTGCAGAGGTTGCACACTTTACCCACAAGATCCGGGGAACTTCCGTGACATCCACGACCCGCGGTACCTCAAATACCCGGGGTAAGCACCCGATCACTATCTTTCCCTAGGCGACACTAATATGGAGTCCACTCGACACCAAAGGCAAACAAAAAAATAGCAAAATCCGAAGCAAGTTATTACAAAGCATATTGTTTTTTTGAAAGTTCAAAGAAAAGCTCTTACGCCTCCACGAGGCACGACAAGTGTTGTAGGGATAAAGGGGGAAGCAGCAGCACCATCATCCCCTTCTTCAGCCTTGGATGCCACCATCGTCCACCTGGGGAGACCCGTCGTCAGCAACGTCGCCATCATCTCCCTCACTGCTCCTTCCGCGGCATTGGAAGGCTCGACCGGGTGGAACAGCTGCAGCAAAGCTTCCACATGCTCCTTCACGACTTCGGAAGCGGCGTCTTCAAGCTCGGGAGCGGCAGGCTCAAGCAGGGTGCCAAAGTCGAAGTTGGGGTCGCGAAGATGAAGGTGATTTTAGACGCGTGTCGCGATCGAGGCGGAAAGAGCACGGGCCTCCGCTTCTATCAAGGGGCCCAACCCGACAGCAAAACCTTCAAGCTCCGTGGAAATCTTGGGGAGCAGTACGGCGGGGCCCTCCTCTGGTGTCGCCAGCGGTGCCTCGTACCCTGTTCCGTGGAGGGATCACAAGTAGTCGCGGAACTTTTCCTCAAGGGAGAAAAACGTATCGTGCTTCATGATAGTTGTTTCCTCAGCCTCGGCAAGGGATCTCCGGGTCGCCTCCAGCTCCTCCCCCAGTTTCTCCAGGTGGCCATGTTCTATGGCTTGTTCTTGGGCGGCCTTCTTCATCTCGGTGTCGCGGTTGTCAAGCTCTACTTGTTGGGCATTCAACTCCTTCTCCCGCTCCACAAGACGGCGGGTGTCATCATCATGCTTGACGTCGAAGGCCTTGAGATCGGCCTCCACCTTGCGGCAGCACTCTTCGGAGGCTTTCTCACTGGCCCGCGCCGCAGCACGCTCGACTATGGACAGGCCCTTCACCGTCTGGCCGTCTCTGGTAGTGGCCTCGGCTTCGCTCCAGACCATCTTGAGGGACGAGTCAGCCTAGAGCCACCCCGAGATCAGCCCCAAGCGTCCCGTCACCAGGCGACGGTCGGCATCGAGAAAGTTGAGTTGGAACTAGTCCAGCACAGCGAGGGCATCTTCCAAGGCGCGATGCAACCTGGAGGAGGAAGCTTGAGGAGAAGACACCTAGGTTGGCAGAGCAACTGGAGCATGGACGGTAGGGGGCTCCAGAGCCCCCATGCCCTCAGCAGGGTCGCCGGGAGCTGGGGCCTCCAGAGTCAGCTTGGCCACGCTTGTGGCCGCCTCATGGGCTGGGTGCTCAGAGCCTCAGGATGCGGTCACAAGGCTGGGCTGTCGTGAAGCGGCTCCTACCTCCGACGCTGGGGTCCCGGCGGCAACAACAAGTGCAGCCTTGGAAGGCTGGGTCTCCTCCCTCCTCTTCCTCGACGACGGCGGCAGCCTGGCCAACAGAAGTGGCACATGATGAGCACAACACCCAAAATAAAAGCAAAGGTAGGATGAGATGATTACTGCTTGACGGCGATGTACTTTCTCTTCTTGGACAGGAGCAAAACAGGCCCAAGTTTCCCGCACGTCGGACCCACCGTGCTCTTCAAGGCAGGCGGGTGCATCGCTGCAGACCTGGCAGCACCGACGATCGTCGACGAGGCAGCGGCACCGCCCTGGAGGTGCGGGACCACCCCGCCTTTCTTCGGGCACCGCACGCCGGCCTCTTCGAGGGGGAGGCCCCAGATCTGGTGGTCACCCCGGTGAGGCATGGCGACGCCTTCACCAAATACTTGCCAGCATCATCATCATCAGAGAGGTCATGGAGGAGCTCGCTTTGCCACAGAGGAGAAGTCTCCGCCACCTCCTCCAGAATCTCTTCTGAGTCGTCCTTCCCCTCCTCGTCAGAATCCTCGCCAGAGGACACCGACACCGCAAGAGGAGGGTCATGGGGGCTCGATGGCGGCATGAGGCCTCGCTCATTGAAGACAGTCATGGCGGCGCTCACGTCGTCCTTGTCCTCTCGGATGTACAACAGGACGCGGTCCTCGATAAGATCCCCAGTGTGGCACCCGGCTCAGAGAAACCGTAACGCCCTGTATTCCAGCCCAGAGATCGAGGTGAAGTCTTCTGCAATACCGAACTGCTTAGCATAGAACAAACTAGATTTCTATTACAACGCGGATATTGATACAAGGTCTCTGATATTACAATGAATAACACCGGCACGGAAACACTACGCCAACCACAGTTGCTCTATGCAAGCTTCATAACAACTCAAGGCAGCGAAAACTCTACTGGCAGCGGAACAACGAACAGCGATGATGGACTCCAATCCGCAGGGACTTTGGCTGGAACGTTTATCCCAGCTCGCGAACACCGGAACCACACCAAAACAAGCAAGCAATCCAGGCACGACCTGCAAACTGGAAGGACATGCCAGGTCAGTATATTGAATGTACTTGAAAGCTCACAATAAACTAAAAGCATTCAAGACAAACAACAGCATGGCATTAGCATGTTAATTAAATTCATGAACATGATACTAACAAAACAATATGTCATGCACAACTGATCACGATACAACTAGAACAAGCATAGCATGAACATGAGGATACTACATGCAACATGATGATACTACCATGCACCAACTTACTCTGCTCGGCTTATTTCGTAACCATCACATGCACATACTTACCAACACAGACATCACACGATCATCTCAGGATCAAATCAAGCTTGGTATAAACAATACCGTAGTAATCATTAAATGACCACAAGGAGCTTGACCTTTACCCTCGATTCTCGCACAACATCACAAATATCCAACAACTCGGTATCCTCGATACCATAGTGATCATTCCGGCGATCACAACCATGACCAAACACTTGGTCTCAAACGGTGATCTTTTCGGCAACCACAACCAACTTATTTCATCATCGAACTGGGGTTGTTATTAATCAAGTTATTATTATTACTGTTGACTCACAGTGTGACCCACACGAACTGGACCCTTATCCGCGGGCATGGCTATCGATAGATTTAGACACACACACACA
>LR738713.1:292103366-292121000 GCA_902687465.1 Secale cereale
ACACACACTCTGCAGAGGTAGCGCACTGTACCCACACCACAGAACCCATGGCCTCGCACTCCCATTCGGGGTGGACCAATGGCGTTCTGACAAAACCGATGTACTGTCATGACACCCTCCCGACCACTCCCACTCACTCCCCACTGGGCTAGTCCTGGGTGGCCCCGTGTCTACCAAAGACACAACGACCACCGTCGTGACCAAACATAAACGGTCCCAAACGGGGACCCGAGCTCAAAACAACAACAACGGGCACACAAGGTTATGTCCGCCTACCTGATCAGGGTAGCGCGTGCCCATAACCTTCCCTCGTTGGAGGCACCGGCGAGAGGCATGACAATAGACCTAGTTAGGGCCTTCCCATAAAGGAAAGTGTGGCTGCACTGGTCAGCTCGATATGGTGGCACCATGACTCAGCCAATAGTTATTCAAGTTCAATTTAATCCGATTAAACATGAATGCAATAAGCTGAGTCATCATAAAATAACATGATGCAACTACAATGCATGAACATGATTCCGACATAAACATGGAGGTGCACATAATCATCGACTACAACCACAATGAAATATTTAACCAAATGAGCATGGCATACTGACGAGCATGAATATCACAGGTATTACGCTACTCATGGCATACATCTAGCATCATAAATAAATATCATGCAAGATCCTAGCAAGAACACTACCAAGTAAGCATGTAAATAACTAGTTGCAATGGAACATGCATATCATGGTACTTGACAGACAACAAACATGCATCTAGACTACTACTATCATGTACTTATACTACCAAGCCTAACATGTGAACATGATAATAACAAGTGGTACAAGATAACAAGAAGCATGGCATGAAAGTGACTTGAAACCATGAGTATAACCGAAACAACGACAGCAGTAGCATACAAGCAGATAGATAACAGCAAACTTTTATTAAAGATTTCAAGTTGAAAACCATGGCTACTGCATGGCTATCATGCAAGTGGCTATTGTGGCTTGCCTGTGGTGGAAGAAATCACCGAGAAGAAGTGCGAGAAGCTCGCGGAAAGAAACGCCAGAAACAGTTCTCTCTCGGAGGGGCTGATTATGGCAAGGGAAAAATGGTCATTTTCAAAATGTTAACACATGGTGAAAATTATACCAACAGAATGGGCTCGACGAAACGAAGAGGTGGGCTTTGGATTCACCTGATTCGGAGTTACGGTCGTGAAGTTATGAAAGGCTGAAGGAGAGGGACCAATCTATGAAAAATCATCAGCAAACAGGTCCCTGGCGGTTAAAACAGAAAACGCATATAAGAAAATATGTTTCCAGAACAGGAAAACGTACTTCTCGTTTGAAGCAGAATAAGAATGCGCTTACTTAAAAGGAAAGCGTACTCCAGGGAGTACGTTTCCACTTATCCATGCTGGCAGTCGCGGGGCCGGGGCGTGTGTCGCTGCCAGGTGGGTCCCGCCTTATCCTTCTCTCTCCTCTCGCTCTCCTTCTTCCTCCTCCCAACGCAAGGAATAGAGGAGCACAGGGGCGATCGATCAGCGACGGGAGCGGCTGCTCCGAAAAGCTACTACGGTCGGCGAAGTGTCAAGCGGGCATGCCAGCGAGTGTCGTGCCTAGAGAGGGTATCAGTCAGGCGTGGGGAGGGAGAAACACGGCGGTGGATGCGGCTCTGGCTGAGTGCAGACGGAGAGGGCACCGGCGGCTCCGGCCCTCTCCGGCCAAGGCGAGGCTATCGTCGGGGTCATGGCGGAGTGTCGCACCTGTCTAGAGGCATCTTGAGCACTGGGGAGGACCAGGGCGAGAGCAGTTTCAACACCGACGGGTGAGGCTTCGGGCCCTGGTTGACTCGAGGCTACAGTGACTTGTAGCCAAGGGCAAAGATGGGGGTGAGTCACCGGAGAGTGGGGAAGATAGTGGGGGGTCATGGACTGGAGAGGAGTGTTGCCGTGCTCGAATTTGAGACGGGCAGAGCGGTGGCCATGGTTGCAGAGGGAGGCAAGGAGAGGTTCTGGAGGCGAATGGATGGGTTTGGGAGGTTGCTGGGATGCTGGCGAGGCTGGTGATGAGCTCGGACGAGGAAGGGGTGGCCTTATATAGCCGCGGGGCGAGGTGCCGAGCCGGTCACCGCCGCACAGCGCAGCAAAGGCGCTGGCGAGGTGCAGAGCTTACGGGAGGGCGCGGGAATGCGACAAGGGGGATGCGGACGCGCTATAGCGGCGCAATGTGCAAGGGGGCCGAGGGGCGCAGGGGAGAAGGAGCCGAACACCACTTAAGCGCGGTCGGCCACCGTGCTCCCGTGGGCGCACGGCCACGAGCACCGACGGTGAAGCGGACGGAGGGGGCAAGGGCTCAGGGCGATGCAGATGATCACAACGAGGCCACTGGACATGGTGGTGAGTCGAGACGAGGAGGGAACGGACGAGCACAACATCGGGGTCGAGCCAGAGCACGCTTACTGCACGCCAGGGTGGTGGTCAACACGCGCACTGGTGCACACAGTCCAACACTGGTTGCAAAACGTTGTCTTGTGGTAAGATCGTCCAAGATAGGTTTACACTGCGGTGGTAACTTGGTGAAAGGTGATATGGTTAAAATGAAAATCTACCTCTGAAGTTTACTGCAGTAAATTTGATCATGAAACAGTGATCAACCGAGGTAAGATTAGAGGCAAACAAGTTGTTTGGGGTGATTAGCTTAGGAGAAATTACCATACTGGGGAGTTTGGCAGGAAATGGACCAAGATTTAATGCACTTGCTTTGCAACTGCATAATCTGGTCCAGGAACAAGATGATGAAGTATCACTCACTTGGAGTAACCACTTGAGTTGAAATTTGGTGGAGTCAGGTTATTTGATCATATGGAGCTGATGTAAAAATCTCATGCCATTTGGAGTTACCAAAGGGGCACTTCCTTCACAAAGCTCCATTCTGACCAAAATCTTGGAGAATTTACTGAGGGTAAATGGCTAAGTGGATTGAGCCAAAACTTGGTGGAGGGAGTGGATGTAAATGTAAGAATGCTGTGGTAGATTTTCAGCTCAAATGAAGCAAGATAAAATAGGGTTGCTTCACAAAGTGAAAATCTGACCAAAAAACAAGATTTGGAGCTGAGTTCACATAGATGATCTTCATGAGCACTAATTTGGTAGAGACTCATGATTTGGTCAAATGAAGGATGTAATTAAGTTTCATCTAATTTGGATATGCCTAGAATATACTTCCTTCACAAAGTTCCTTTCTGGACAGAAACTTTGGAAAATCATTGAAAAATATTCACTAGGAAAATGAGGTTGAAAATTGGCACAAGGCAATGATATGGACATGAAAAGATGTCCAAGAAGTTTGGACTCAATTGGGCAAAGATAAATAGCACTTTCACAAAGTGCCATTTAGGGCAGAATATAAAAATGATTATTGGAGGATTATTTTGAACATGGCAATGAAATGTTTTGCCATATTTGATCAAGATATGACCCAAACAATTTATGAGAATTATTTGGCGATTTTTAGAAAGACAGAGATATAGGTTGCTTCACAACCTAGGTCAAAAAGAATTATTCCTTTAATAGAAAAGGAATATTCCTTGGAAAAAGAATTTTGGATTAGGTCAAGGATGAAAATGATAGGGTCTTGGGATGATTATGAGGATGGCAAGCCACTATAAAACCTAGGAAGACTTGATCTTCCCAAGTTTCACAACCACATAGCCACTGAAAAGCAAATAAAATCAAGAATCCAAGAAAGTTAAAAGAAAAAGAAAGGGCAAAATCCAGGCTGTCACAAACCTTCCCCCCTTAAAAAAATCTCGTCCTCGAGATTTGTGTGCTTAGGGAACAAGTAAATATTCTTACTCGAAGAAACCGTTTCCAACTCGGGTTTCTTTTATTTACTCTCACATTATGTTCCCATATAATATTTTCACTAAATTGGATCTGACTGATGACCTTGATCTAGGGTGGTTTGCTTTACCGTACTTGAAATTTTGACCGGGCTAGCCTGTTATGCTCCTGTTCATACTGTCTCAAAATTTTATTCCCTGCTGACTTAGTTGAGGTCCGAAAGATTGTCATTCTGACATACGTGTCCTTCTCGATATTGATCCTTGAGAGAGAGTCTGTATCGAGTATCGAGAATATTCCACGGAGTTGGGAATACCTTCCCGTGGAACAAATAATTCTCTTTTATCCAAGCATCGTGTCGCTCAAATATATATGCCTGCCATTCTGGGTTCAAAACTTTTATGCGAACCATACCTGTTCTGTTGATGGATTCTGACGTCTTGCAGGAGTTTCTGACTTATAGTGATTGGCTTGACAGTCTAGAGTATCCAGAGGCTTGACTGTTGCTTGATGTGTCTGAATAGAAAAATGCACCAGCTCACTGATTCTTTATTTTGTCGTATATCCATGGGGATGACTGTCTGCGCGATGCTTTTCAGCACAGTTGCTAAGGCCAATATATTAAGCTGTCCTGGTATCAGGCTTGACACATTTGGGTATTCAATGCTGACCGTTCTGAACATACTGTGGACTGAGCTGGTTGTCCTGATGCGAGATCCTTATTGTATTGTCGTTCGTCATTATTATTTTCTGTGTCTGGATTTTTAACTAAAAGACTGGGCATTATATATCCTTGATTATTTTTGCGACCCTTAATGTTGCAATATTCTGTCATCATACCTTTGTTCCGACTGATTCTCATTTCTGACTTAACCGTTGCAGATCTGACACTTGAAATAAATTGCCGCATGCTAATTTATTGTTTATTTTCTTGTATGAGTGTCGTATTGAAGAAGACTGGGCAGCTTGCACTGGAAACCACCGGGATATCTTGCAGAGAAAGACTGGATGGCTTGTGCTCAAAGCATTCGGCGGATAGCTTGCTGAGGAAGACTGGATATCGTACCTCAGAAGCTTCCCCCCTTAAAGACTTACTAGGGAAGATTTGGTATCTGATGCCAAAAGCTTGTGCGGTATCTTATTGAAGTGTACTGAATATCTTTCACGGGAATCCATTCATACCATGCTGATGCAGACTGGGGAATCTTGCCTTGTACGCTTCGCTGATAATTTGTGAAGACGGACTGGACTAATTTTCTTTGGGAACCAAACAACATATATATATTCTTGCCATTCCGACTGTTGATTATTTGCATGGCAAGAATTATCTGACTGTCCTTGCTGAATTCATTGCATATTTGAACTGATTTCTGGGTGTCGAGTGTCTCAAATTTGACTCGTGGCAGAATTTATAATTGTGTACGGCCATACCTGTGATTGGAAATGCACGGTTGGACTTGGACCCAAATTTTTGTTCTCCTGCTGGTTTAATTATTGTTTCAATAAATATGGATCTCTGACAGGTAATTGTTACTGAAAGTTTGAGCAGAATATAATCTGTATCCAGACCGGATGTCTGCAATACAATGCTGTCTGCTGAAAATCTCATTGCTTTTAGCTGAGTGCCTTAGTGTATATTTTTACTTCTCACTACTTCTTCTGATCTGGTGTGTCGATGAGCACTTTTCATAAGGGGGTAACAGCGAAGATTTACAACAAAGAAGCACGAGAAAACGAGCGATTGCACAAATCACAAAGCAAACTAGCTAAATAAAGCACATAGCAAACAAGCTACAAAACTATTTCACACAGGCACATACAAGCACACACAAGCATAATACTACAGCAAATGCACATGCACTACAAGCGGGACTACATCCTACGCTTGAGAAAACGCTCGGGAGCTGACGAAGTAGCTAGCGGAACGGCTGGCTCCGAAACTCCGGATGGACGAGGCGGAGGGGCTTGAGAAGCTGGCGGAGACTGATGTAAGGTGGCACCAAGAAATCTCCTAGCTCGAATGGCGTCTCGGATTAACTCGGAAATAAGAAGACACTCGGCCGTCATGTAACGAGACATGGCGGGGATAGCCGGGTCATCTTGAGGGTTGACTGAGGGAAATTGGATTTGCCTAGGATTCTTGACGATGGTGGGATAATATTGATAAGCACGGTTTTCTTGCACCATGCTCTCTTGATGGCGAAGACCGGTGATTCCTGCCATTGCGGCAAGCTGAACGACATGCTCGGGAGTAGCGCTGTAACCACCATGGAAACTGTAGGTGTGCTTACCAACAGGAATCGGGGCTGATAGATGAACATGAGCAACATATTCCCGAATTCTTCCTCTGGCAGAAAACTGGAATACTTGATACTGGGGTTGATCTCTGAGGGGATAGACATTGTGCCACATATCTCCAAGGAGGGTGGCAAAGCTGAGGGGTGCAGGAGTGGGACTGAACTCAATAGGAATAGCTCCGGGAACTCTGGGGAGGGCACTAAAATCATGGAACTTGACCGCCATCTACGCACTAAACATGGGTTAGACGTAACCGAATAAGATTATGTGCAGCAAACAAATGCAACAACCAAATGCTGCAAGCAAGGGCAACAACCAGACCCTATACCACCATTTTCTAACGTTCCAGCAGACTAGGACGCTCTACAGCCAGACCTGCTCTAATACCAAGCCTGTGGCACCCCGGCTCAGAGAAACCGGAACGCCCTGTATTCCAGCCCAGAGATCGAGGTGAAGTCTTCTGGAATATGGAACTGCTTAGCATAGAACAAACCAGCTTCCTATTAAAACGCGAATATTGATATAAGGTCTCTGATATTACAATGAATAACACCGGCACAGCGACACTACGCCAACCATAATTGCTCTATGCAAGCAGAATATCAACTCGAGGCAGCGAAAACTCTACTGGAAGCGGAACAACGAATGGCGATGATGGAATCCAATCCGTAGGGACTCTGGCTGGAACGTTTATCCTAGCTCGCGAACACCGGAACCACACCGAAACAAGCAAGCAATCCAGGCACGACCGACAAACTAGCATGACACGCCAGGTCAGTACATTGAATGTACTTGCAAGCTCACAATAAACCAAAAGCATTCAAGACAAACAACAGCATGGCATTAGCATGTTAATTTAATTCATGAACATGATACTAACAGAACAACATGGCATGCACAACTGATCACAATACAACTAGAACAAGCATAGCATGAACATGAGGATACTACATGCAACATGATGATACTAACATGCACCAACTTACTCTGCTTGGGTTATTTCGTAAGCATCACATGCACAAACTTACCAACACGGACATGACACGATCATCTCAGGATCAAATCAAGCTTGGTATAAACAATAACGTAGTAGTATTAAATGACCACAAGGAGCTTGACCTTTACCCTTGATTCTCGCACAACATCACAAATATCCAACAACTCGGTATCCTCGATACCACGGTGATCATTCCGGCGATCACAACCATGACCAACACTTGGTCTCAAACGGTGATCTTTTCGGCGATCGCAACCGACTTATTTCATCATCGAACTGGAGTTGTTATTAATCAAGTTATTATTATTACTGTTGACTCACAGTGTGACCGACACGAACTGGGCCCTTATCTGCGGGCACGGCTATCGATAGATTTAGACACACACACACACACACACACACTCTGCAGAGGTAGAGCACTGTACCCACACCACGAAACCCATGGCCTTGCACTCCCATTCAGGTGGACCAATGGCGTTCGGACAAAACCGGTCTACTGTCATGACACCCTCCCGGCCACTCCGACTCACTCCCCACTGGGCTTGTCCTGGGTGGCCCCATGTCTACCAAAGACACAACGACCACCGTCGTGGCCAAATATAAACGGTCCCAAACGGGGACCCGAGCTCAAAACAACAACAACAACAACAACAGGAAAACAAGGTTATGTCCGCCTACCTGATCAGGGTAACGCGTGCCCATAACCTTCCCTCGTTGGAGGCACCAGCGAGAGGCATGACAATAGACCCAGTTAGGGCCTTCCCATAAAGGCAAGTGTGGCTGCACTGGTCAGCTCGATATGGTGGCACCAGGACTCAGCCAACAGTTGTTCAAGTTTAATTTAATCCGATTAAACTTGAATGCAATAAGTTGAGTCATAATAAAATAACATGATGCAACTACAATGCATGAACATGATTCCGACATAAACATGGAGGTGCACATAATCATCGAGTACAACCACAATGAAATGTATAACCAAATGAGCATGGCATACTGACGAGCATGAATATCACAAGTATAACGCTACTCACGGCATACATGATTACTAGCATCATAAATAAATATCATGCAAGATCCTAGCAAGAACACTACCGAGTAAGCATGTAAATAACTAGTTGCAATGGAACATGCATATCACAGTACTTGATAGACAACAAGCATGCATCAAGACTACTACTATCATGTACTTCTACTACCAAGCCTAACATGTGAACATGATAACAACAAGTAGTACAAGATAACAAGAAGCATAGCATGAAAGTGATATGAAACCACGAGTATAACTGAAACAACGACAGCAGTAGCGTACATGCAGATAGATAACAGAAAACTTTTATTAAAGATTTCAAGTTGAAAAATATGGCTACTGCATGGCTATCATGCAAGTGGCTATTGTGTGCCCATGGTGGAAGAAATCACCGAGAAGAAGTGCGAGAAGCTCACAGAAAGAATCGCCGGAAACAGTTCTCTCTCGGAGGGGCTATTTACGGCAAGGGGAAAATGGTCATTTTCAGAATGTTAACACATGGTGAAAATGATACCAACAGAATGGGCTCGACGAAACGAAGAGGTGGGCTTTGGATTCACCTGATTCGGAGTTATGGTTGCGAAGTTATAAAAGGTTGAAGGAGAGGGACCAATCTGTGAAAAATCTTCAGCAAAGAGGTCCTTGGCGGTTAAAACAGAAAACACATATAAGAAAATACGTTTCCAGAACAGGAAAACGTACTTCTCGTTTGAAAAAGAATAAGAATGCGCTTACTTAAAAGGAAAGCGTACTCCAGGGAGTACGTTTCCACTTATCCATGCTGGCAGTGGCGGGGCCGGGGTGTGTGTCGCTGCCAGGTGGGTCCCGCCTTATCCTTCTCTCTCTTCTTGCTCTCCTTCTTCCTCCTCCCGACGCGAGGAACAGAGGAGGACAGGGGCGATCGGCCAGCGACAGGAGCGGCTGCTCCGGAGAGCTACTCTGGTCGGCGAAGTGTCAAGCGGGCACGCCGGCGAGTGTCGCGCCCAGAGAGGGTATCAGTCAGGCATGGGGAGGGAGAAACACGACGGTGGAGGCGGCTCTGGCCGAGTGCAGACGATGAGGACACCGGCGGCTCCGGCCCTCTCCTGCCATGGCGAGGCTACCGTCGGGGTCGTGGCGGAGTGTCGCACTCGTCCAGAGGCATCTTGAGCGATGGGGAGGACCAGGGCGAGAGCAGCTTCAACACCGGCGGGTGAGGCTTCGGGCGCCGGTTGACTCGGGGCTACAGTGACTTGTAGCCAAGGGGAAAGATGGGGGTGAGTCGCCGGAGAGTGGGGAAGATAGTGGGGGGGTCACGGACTGGAGAGGAGTGTTGCCGTGCTCGAATTTGAGCCGGGCAGAGTGGCGGGCATGGTTGCAGAGGGAGGCGAGGAGAGGTTCTGGAGGCGAATGGTTGGGTCGGGGAGGTTGCTGGGATGCTGGTGAGGCTGGTAATGAGCTCGGACGAGGAAGGGGTTGCCTTATATAGCCGCGGAGCGAGGTGCCGAGCCGGTCACTGCTGCACGAGCGCGGCCAAGGCGCTGGCGAGGTGCAGAGCTCACGGCAGGGCACGGGAACGCGACGAGGGGGATGCGGACGCGCTACAGCGGCGCACTATGCAAGGGGGCCGAGGGGCGCACGGGAGAAGGAGCCGAACGCCACTGAGGCGTGGTCGGCCACAATGCTCCCATGGGCGCATGGCGACGAGCACCGACGGGGAAGCGGACAGAGGTGGCAAGGGATCAGGGCAACGCAGACGATCACAAGGAGGCCACTGGACATGGTGGTGAGTCGAGACGAGGAGGGCACGGACGAGCACAACGCCGGGGTCGAGCTAGAGCATGCTTACTACACGCCAGGGTGGTGGTCACCATGCGCACTGGTGCACACAGTGCAACACTGGTTGCCAAACATTGTCTAGTGGTAAGATCGTCCAAGATAGGTTTACACTGCGGTGGTAACTTGGTGAAAGGTGATATGGTTAAAATGAAAATCTACCTCTGGAGTTTACTGCAGTAAACTTGATCATGAAACTGTGATCAACTGAGTTAAGATTAGCGGCAAACAAGTTGTCTGGTGTGATTAGCTTAGGAGGAATTACCATACTGGGGAGTTTGGTAGGAAATGGATCAAGATTTAATGCACTTGCTTTGCAACTGCATAATCTGGTCCAGGAATAACATGATGAAGTAGCACTCACTTGGAGTAACCACTTGAGCTAAAATTTGGTGGAGTGAGGTTATTTGATCATATGGATCTGCTGTAAAAAGCTAATGCCATTTGGAGTTACCAAAGTGGCAGTTCCTTCACAAAGCTCCATTTTGACCAGAATCTTGGAAAATTTACTGAGGGTAAATGGCTACGTGGTTTGAGCCAAAACTTGGTGGAGGGAGTAGATGTGAATGTAAGAATGCCCTGGTAGATTTTCAGCTCAAATGAAGCAAGAATAGGGTTGCTTCACAAAGTGAAAATCTGACCAGAAAACAAGATTTGGAGATGAGCTCACATAGATGATCTTCATGAGCTCTAATTTGGTAGAGACTCATGATTTGGTCAAATGAAGGATGTGACCAAGTTTCATCTCATTTGGATATGCCTAGAATATACTTCATTCACAAAGTTCCTTTCTAGACAGAAACTTTGGAAAATCATTGAAAAATATTCACTAGGCAAATGAGGTTGAAAATTGGCACAAGGCAATGATATGGACATGAAAAGATGTCCAAGAAGTTTGGACTCAATTGGGCAAAGATAAATAGCACTTTCACAAAGTGCCATTTAGGGCAGAATAGAAATATGATTATTGGAGGATTATTTTTGAACATGGCAATGAAATGTTTTGCCATATTTGATCAAGATATGACCCAAACAATTTATGAGAATTATTTGGGGATTTTTAGAATGACAGAGGTATAGGTTGCTTCACAACCTAGGTCAAAAAGAATTATTCCTTTAATAGAAAAGGAATATTCCTTGGAGAAAGAATTTTGGATTAGGTCAAGGATGAAAATGACAGGGTCATGGGATGATTATGAGGATGGCAAGCCACTATAAAACCTAGGAAGAGTTGATCTTCCCAAGTTTCAGAACCACATAGCCACTGAAAAGCAAATAAAATCAAGAAATCCAAGAAAATTAAAAGAAAAAGAAACGAGCAAAATCCAGGCTGTCACACCCAGGGTCCTTCTCGAGCATGACACGCAGGACCTTGCCCAATTCCTCGGCAGTTAGGGCCACTGGGTGCAGCCCGAGCGCGTCGTTCTCGCCCTGAAGGGTCCACAAGGGGCACGAGAGCGCCTAAAGAGGGGCCAGCCGCTACTTCATGAACTCCTTGACGAACAGGGGCCCCGTCAGCATCCCCAACGTCAGCTCCTTCGTCATCGCCTCCAGCAGCTGCACCGCCCAGGGGTCGGTGAGCTTCTCGGTACCCCACTGAGTCGGCTTCTCCAGCAACACGGTTGGCAGCTCCAGCCAAGCACGGGAACGCTTGGCATCAACGAAGACCCACTTACGCCGGAAGTCATCCACCTTCTTCTTGGCCTTTGAGATCGCATTGCCCGGATGGACCGAGACGAAGACAAGCCCCCTGGTACAGTGGTCAGTGTTAAGCCGAAGATAGAAGAAGTCGCGGAACAGTGCGATGGAGGGTAGCACTCCGACGAACGCCTCGCAGTAAAAGGCGAAAATGGACAAGAGGAAGGTGGAGCGGGGATGGAGATTGAGGGCGCAAATCTGGTAGCGCTTGAGGATAGCAAAGAAGAAGCTAGAGAAAGGGGGGACGAGCCCCACGAAAAGGTTGTGCAGGAATACAGGGTAGAAGGTTTTACCCATGGACTCCGGCATGGCGGAGCCGAATTGGACCACCATCTATCCCCCCACGTTGTGGCTGGATGCCAGGAGTGGGAGTGCGTCAGCGAAGTCCTTCTCTTTGGTGATGATGGAGGCGCTGAGGGCCGGCTCGAAATCAGGAACCTGGCATGGAGGAGAAGCGGAGGGCTTGGTTGTCCCCAAGGCCATGGGCGTCAAACTCGGGGGCAAGGTTCGACAAATCTGGAAGCGCTTGTGGCAAGGAAGAAAGGGGATCAAGAGCAAGATGAAGGGAAAGCAGAGAAAGACCACAAGTGGGTGCTGACCCCTTACAGTCAAACCGAACTATTGCCGAGGCGGTGTGGGGAAGTGGAGACACCCACGTCCAATCCGTGCGCCATGCGTTGGCCAGGTCTGCAGTCGATTGGGGCCCACGGCGCTTCGCCCTTGCCCTTTGGCTTCGCCTCGAAGACAAGTCCGAGCGCGCCTTGGGCCCAAGGGCTACTGTTGGCGTTCTGGGAACCAGGGTACCCAGACTTGTCGGCCTACGGCCCGCGAAGTGGCTTCTTTATAGGTTGGAATGGCCCATTTGCAGCATCAACACTCAAGACCCCCGCGAGGGACCAAGCCTCGCGGGGCGAACAACACCAAGACCTCCGGAAGGGGCAGCCTCGCCTGGCTAGCTCCCGAGGAGTGGAGAACTGTATGCAACCCCCCACCTCGTGAGGTTCGCATGACGCAAGCCATGACGACCAAGGCCAAGCGGGCGCCAGCAGGCGCAGTACAAGAGTTTCCTCTTTGGGCTAAGGAAGCGGGTTCAGGCGCAGAGTCCCGAGGAATCTGCCAAAGGTTTCCATTTCCATGCAACAAGACCAAGACTGGCGGGACGAAAGGATGAAGATCATCGTCGAGCCCACCGTGGCATCATGATCAGAGGCTTTGCAGGCGAAGACCACCTTTAGTCAGGATAAGATGTACTAGTTGTCTCCCTTCAAATTGGCCATTGTGGGATCCCTTCCCGCCAACATTTCGGGGGAAGATGACCAAGCCAACTATATATGTAGGATAGCCACCACCCAGCAAGGGGACAGATCATTTAAACCCTCTCCTCCACCACCAAGCAAGACGACACCTCCGGAGGTTGTTCACCCATTGTACTAGTTCATCCTAAGCCCATCACGAGGCTAATCCACCATACTGTTGGCGTAGGGCCACTCACCGCTAGGTGGCCCGAACCAGGATAAACTCTCTCGCGTATCTTTTGCATTCTTGTTTATCGTGCTAGTTCGTGAGATGGCAAGCAGGTAGATATGCGAGGCTGAGTTCTTCGCATGCACCCCAGAGTTCAATCCTAGTAGGGTTTTGCGGAGCCCTGAATCCAAGAAGCACGGAACGATGATCACTAATGTGCACAAGTAACGTTGTTGGCAATACTCAAAGGCTAGTCTTGATAGGAAAGTGATGCAAAATGTGCTAGGGGTTAACAATACAATGACAAGAAGAATGTACAATGATGGGATACCACGATACCAAGGTGACATAGAGGTTACCATTCTTGCTTACGGTTAGGGTGTCAAAATGGTGAAGTGTTCGTTGTCAATGTCCATTCCGTGGCAGTGATGAGATGCGGTGTTATTGATGTAGAACCGTTCCTAATTAGCCGAAACACCTTAGGAAACGGAAAAACCACAACTCAAAATCTCAAGGACAAATGTCAAATGGTGGTAGCGGAAATGCGGTGGTGGTTGTGGAATTATTGGTGGAAACCCGGTCAAAATGGGTTATGGCGGCAGAAGGGTATAATGGGCTATAGACGTGTCGGAGTTGAAGGCACGGTCCCTAAGTAGCCGAAACACCTTAGGAGACACAACCCACAACTCAAACAAGCTCTAACAAAATTGGGTTAAGTTTGGTTGGCGGGAAAGTATAGTGGTCAATGAGTATGCGGAAGTGGTGGTGGTGGTTGACGAAGAAGCATTGTCCCTAAGTTGCCAAAACACCTTAGGAGACTCGAATCACTACTCAAGCAACCACAAATGCTATGGTGGACAAAATGGGTTAAGTTGCGGAAGGCTATGGTGGCTATGCAGACGATATGGTGGAAGGCATAGGCAAACATGCCAAATTTCACAAAATTTTATGGAGTCAAATGATGATGGAAGTATTTTTGTCGTATGTGGGATGTCAATAGCTTCAAAACGAGCTAAAGAACGTCGAAATTGGAGTTTGGACGAATTAGTTATGGCCAAAACAAAAATCACCAGAACTCAAAATTATACTGGAATTGGACGTCCGGTAGGTGTCGAACTTCCAGTGGTCGGAGGTTCGGACGGCTCAAAAATCCGTTAATTTTGTTCTGTTGGGTGGCACCGGTCGTCCGGAAGGTGTCGGTCATCCGGTGCTTCAGGAGGGTCCTGGCGTACGGCAGGTGTCGGTCGTCCGGTGTATCGGGGTCAACTCGAAATCTGAGATTCGGGACGTGATTTTGGGCGGAAGTTGATGATTTTGGGGTCAAAATTGAGGAGATTTCGTGTATGTAAAGTGAGGAAACTTGGGGAAATGCTAGATCTATTTGAAACCAAGCAAATCATGGATCAAAATCAACAAAACATCATCAAACCAACAAATGACAACAAAAATTGGGGCTATTTTTGGTGGGCAATTTTCGAATATGGGAAAAAAACACAGTAAAGCAAGCCTAGAAAATGGTGGGGGGGGGGCTCTAAATTTGTAAGAAACCTTGGCTCTAGATACCAAGATGATGTAGGGTGGAGACCATAAGGCCAATCTTTCATGATTGGAGGCAGATCCCACGAAGAACACGAGGGGAAAATCACGAGGGGGTCGAGAGGAAACACTCAAATCAACAAGAAATGATCACACATGTGCTAGATCCTCACACAATGAGATACACGGTCTAAATCCAACAAAGGAAAGATACAAGGTAGCTAGGTCATCTCCGTGAGGAGGTATTGAATCCGCGAGGGATCTTCTCTGTAGAGGCCACGGTCTCTTGGTGGAGTAGAACCACAATGGATGAGCAAAGCTCTAGGTCTCAAATGAGCTAACACATTGCTAACCCTAACTAGGAGGAGGTGGAGGAGTATATATTGTCTAGGTCCACAAAGGGGTAAGTGGGAGAGGGATATATGGGTCTCGGGCCAATAACTGTTCGTAGACATCAGGTGTCGGACGTCCGACATGCGTTGGTCGTCCGGTCGCTCGCGGGGGTCTGGACGTCCGGTGGGCGTCGAACTTCCGACGTTTCGGCTCCATGATGGACTTGTCGGATGTCCGGTGGCGTTCGGTCGTGCGGTCGCTGGAGGGTATCGGACGTCCGGTCCTGGACGGTCGTCCGGTCACTGTAGAGTGCCTCGGCTGTAGTCGATCTGGCTAGTGGAGTCTCCAGGCGTTGGACGTCCGGTCCAGACCGGTCGTCCGGTGGTTGTCGGACATCCGAGAGCTGTAGCTTCCTGGCAGCTCACCCTCTTGTTCCTTGTGGTTGGTCTCCTCGCTGTCTTGTCCAATGCTCCAAGTTGTTACATGGCCTCCCTCTTGGTTCCTTGTCATGCATAGCACATATGTTTGAGATAGTAGCCATGTCTCACATTTGAAAACTGAAGGTTTAGAGAGGACTGAGTAAACCTTGTGTCCAATAGTGTTTACTTGAGGTCTCGTCTTATGTCTCCTTGGGTCATGGGGAGTGGTCAAAGTGAACATGGGGATGATCTGTGATGCTCTGCATCAATACTACTTGACATTGTTCTTGTGTGCATGCATAGTTATTGCCGGAGCTTCACGGACCACAACGAGGAGTGCAAGCGCCAAGGAACGCCTACACCATCCACGAGGGAAACGTGGAAACAAAGAAGAAAGAAGATGGATCTGCCTGAAATATAGAGTTCTCGAACGTCCGACAGCCACCGGACAACCGGTCCTGACCAAACGCCTGACGCCTGGAAGTTCAGCCCGCCAGAACACCTGCAGCCGAAGGACCCTACAGCGGCCGGATGACCAACGATCACCGGACGTCAACAAGTCCCACCCATTGGGCGACCAACGTCCCTTGGACGTCTAACACTGCCTGTGTGCAGCCGGGCCTTTGGCCATGTACCCCTTTCCCCAATTACCCGTTCGTGGCTAAGACTATATATAGTCCTCCCCCACCTCATTTCTAGGGCTAGCAAAGTGATAGCTCATTTGATAGAGCTTTGCTCCTTGTGCCACTCTACTCTTGAGAGAGAGACTACCACTCACATGGAGTTCAAGACCTTCATGTGAGCATGTGAGAAGATCCTACGGGATATGATCAAGACCCCATCTCCTTTGGGGTTGGGATGAACTCTACCTTGTATCTTTCCCTTTGTTGTTCATGTATCTTGTGGATCTATGTGTTGTTAGTCTAGTGGATGTGTGATTGGACTTGTTCTTGAGTGTTTTTCCTTGTAATTTCTCTCCGTTCTCACCCGTGTTCATCGTGTTCTTCATGGGATCCCCTCAATTTCATGAAAGATCGGCCTTAGCATCTCCACCCTACATCAACTAGGGATGAGCAATGCTCTAGTGATGTAGGGTGGAACCCTAGGGGAAGATCTTTCACAAAATGGAGGGTAATCCCTCAAGAACAAGCAGAACACAAAGGGGGAAATAATAGAAAACACTCAAATTGACTAGATCCAATCACACATATGCTAGATCCACATACATATAAGGTCACAAAGATCCAAGGAAAATAAAGGAAAGATACATGGTAACTAGTTCATCCCATTCTAATGAGGAAAGAGGCCCTTATGATCATACGATGGGGATCCTTCCCTAGAAGGGTCTTGATAATTTTCAAGGATTCTTCTCTTAGGAGGTCTTGATCTCCATGGGAGAGGTCTCTCTCTCTCTCTCAAGAGGAGGAGGTACAAGGAGCAAAGCTCATATCATATGCATAGCTTAGCTAACCATAACAAATGACCTAGATGCAATATATATAGCCTTGGGAGGTAGGAGATGAAGAGGGACGAAGAGGAGGCCCAACAGCCAGCTACAGCCGGGCATCCCGAGGAACCCGTGCGCATGAGGTAAGTTGGGCCCGAGCGCACGAGGTCTCCACAGACCCGACGCAGCCCGTGCACACTGGGTCTGAGGCCCATGTCCATGGGGGTCCCGTGTTCACGGTACACGCCCGTACGCACGAGGTGCTACAACATAGCAGCCTGGGAGGCCCGTGGGCACAGGATCTTGGGGGCCCGTGCGCACGGGGTCGCCTAGGACTTCATGTCCAGCAGAGTTTGGCATTCTCCTTCTCTTGCTTGGTCTTGGGGTCCTTATCATCCTTCTTAGTGATGATCATCTTTGTACCTAATGATGCACAATGTTCTGTGGTGAGGTAGCGACCATGTCCAACGGATATTCATATCAATCTCGAAGAGGAGCGGGTTCACCTTAAGTCCACTTGGGGCATGAGGTGCTATGAAGGTGTACATGGAGATAGCCGTAGGATGCTCCTCATCATCTCCTCCCCCTTGGGAAAGATGCGTCCTCGGATCGTAATCCATATCATCATGTATGGTAGGCATGGACGGACTTGTAGTTGGACGAGGTGTATGTAATGCCGCGAGAAAAGTACTCCAAGATGTCGCGGGAATGGTAGTCATGCAAAAAGAGCAAACACAAGGTACACATGGAAATACAATGGTT
>LR738713.1:292121010-292187736 GCA_902687465.1 Secale cereale
CTTGGGGTCCTTATCATCCTTCTTAGTGATGATCATCTTTGTACCTAATGATGCACAATGTTCTGTGGTGAGGTAGCGACCATGTCCAACGGATATTCATATCAATCTCGAAGAGGAGCGGGTTCACCTTAAGTCCACTTGGGGCATGAGGTGCTATGAAGGTGTACATGGAGATAGCCGTAGGATGCTCCGCATCATCTCCTCCCCCTTGGGAAAGATGCGTCCTCGGATCGTAATCCATATCATCATGTATGGTAGGCATGGACGGACTTGTAGTTGGACGAGGTGTATGTAATGCCGCGAGAAAAGTACTCCAAGATGTCGCGGGAATGGTAGTCATGCAAAAAGAGCAAACACAAGGTACACATGGAAATACAATGGTTAGTGGACGCAAGGTGTCCATCATTTAAGCATGAGTCCGTCCAATGAAATTGGTAGTGGCAATGAGCATGGATTGTAGCAAAAAGAAAGAACATGGCATATAATGCATTCATGTGATCAAGATCATTGTGCATGAAGGGTGTACTGCTACCATTGTGCAAAATTATGTCGTAATGGGATGGTGTATCAAAAGCATGAACATGGTAATGAATTCTCAATGTGACTATGTGATCATGCAATTGATAGCGGGCAATGTGATCAATATGTATGAAGAGTCCATCAAGAAAGATCACAACAAATTTGTTAAGGAAGTGCACAAGCTCATATATCATGGATGCCATAGAAATACAAGATGCAACAAGGCAATCATAAGGTGAGTCAATCCATGCATAAGATGCAAATTTGTTATGAGTAATGTTGTACCATTGCTCAATGTCGTGGAGGAAGTAGTAGTCCGGTGTTGCTTCCAAAGTAGGTGCGTCCACAAATTTCGAGCACTCTTCAACTTGAAGGTCCATAGGGTCCATCTTCAATGTCGGTCCTCCATCCCATAGATGTATCATGTAGACAACAAGAAGGAAACAACAATGAATGTATGGCCCAACCAATATGCATATGTGAGGATAGCTCACAAGGAAGGAATTCACCTTTATGAGGGTGTCAAAAATGTTGGTGTCGCACAACATGTATGCCTTCACATGCCCAAGATAGGTCATTCTTGTACGACCTTGTGAATCCTTCAAAACGAAATAACATGAAAAACACTCGGAAAAATAAATGAGGTTAGCGGAAGTGCAAAACGTATCATTCGTGTGGTAAGGAACCCAACAAGTGTATTCATCATGCTCATCATAAGAAAGTACAAGGTAATTTGGCATGGTATGCAAGCATATGATGTGATTACAACCAAATAAATTAGGCTCAAAGAAATAACCATGCATCACAAGTAAGGTGTCCAAGTCTCCAAGATCAATAATCATAGCATGGTTGCTCTCAAGGTATGTGAATATGAGGGATGCAACAAGTGGAGAAAAATGACAATTGACAAGACAAATCATGTGATTGGCATGAACATATATGTCATCAACCCAAGAAAGCGAGTAAGAATGGAACATGGGTGATGCGACAAAGCAAGCAATCGTAGCGATCAAGTCTAACAAGCTAGTAGTGGGAAGATGCAGCGTACTAGAAAGAATCATGGAAAGCATGTCATGTGAGCAAATAGTGGACATACATAATGCACATGACATATCACAGGCATGAAAGCAAGATATGAGCAAGGTCTCAACATTGTCTTAGCAAGGGGTCCTATGTAACGATCAATTAGGCATCGTGACTCTCCTAACACAACAAGCGTCAATATCGTGGGATATAAAGAAATCATGGCAATAGCTACTAGTATCTCCACCAAGCATGAAATACGCATATGAATAGCATAATTGAGAATCATGGGTAATTGCAATCAAGGGCCACAATTGCATGGCAAAGTCATGTAAAGAGGCATAACATGCAAGGTGAACACGAGAGATTGGCATAATGTAACAAGTGGTAAAGGGCCCAAAGTCGTGTGAGAGAAAAGTAAAAGGAAAGCACGTAGTCCTTGTGCAAAGGGAATGGTGGTAGGGATAATCCACGAGGTCCCAAATCGTCTTTGCTCTCAAGAGCTCGTTTTTTGAACTCATGGGATTATGAGGTTGACAAGTATTCATGAGTACCTACACAAAACAAAGACAAAGGAAAAATTGTGTGTGCGTGGTATATGTACGCATCATCCATTATGATGTGCACGTGAATGTGTTGGTTAGCACAAAATAGCCAATGCTCAAATAAATGAGATGCGTGATATAGAAACATGTCATCCATCATGAGAGGTTTGTTGTTATGTATAGCATAATGGAGACTCAAATTGCGTAATGCATCATGAGAAACATCTAGAGAATTGTTATTCATGGAATGCATATGGTGCACGCAATTATGGGAAGCATGCAAAGTATCGTATGCATCTCCTAAAGTGTATGAGGCGACTATGGGGGTCTCCTCATGAGCATTAATGGAAATATTACATGGAGAATAATGACAACATCCAAAACAATGCATATCTGAAACAATGTGATCATGGCATGACATATGGTATGAATTGCACAAATTATGCAAAGGTAGCATGACAATATCATCACATGAAAAACAAAAGCCAATGACCATTATCTCATCATCTATGACATAAATGCAAATGGGATTTACTTTAATGGGGCATACATAGTCACTATGTTGAGATTTAAATGATGCAATATGGGAGATCTCACTCATATCATATGACAAGTTTAGAGGATTGTTGAACATGATGTGACCAATAGAATGTTCACAAGATATCCTATGTAACATAGCATGACAACTAGGCAACTTGACATAATCATCATCATATTCATCATAAATTGGTAAGTCATGACATGAAGAAGTCACACTAGGTGGAAGCATGATAATAGGTGAATCAACATCATGCAAGCAATCATTGTTAGGATAGTCCACTAGTGGGACAAGAGAAGCACCGTCACCTATGTTACCTTTGGACCTCAACTCATGTGGTGTAGGTGAGGTGTCGAAGATCAATGCTTGGTCAACATTGTTGTCTTGATGGAAACATGTGGGGGGTACATCATTGTCTACCATGGCTATCATATTTCCCATTGGAGGTATGGACTCGTCAAAGATTGGCATGTCGTCATGTAGGAGATCTAGCACCAAAGAAGCAAACACAATAGGAGTAGAGGGTAAGTCGTTAGAAATCATAGTGGCCTCACTTGCTCTCAACTTCCTCACTCACTAAGTGTTGTGGCTCACTCACTCCCTCTAGGTCGCACTCACTCATATGGTCGGTGGAGTCACTCAAGTCACTCATGTGGTGGTGGCTCTCCTCACATAGGATGTGTGGCATGCTCTCATGTATGAGGCTAGTGGTGGTCACTCTCATCCTCTCTAAGGAAATGCACTCGATGTCTCATATAGTGAAGTCACACATGTCACTCATGTGGTGGTGGCTCTCCTCACATGGCCATTGGGTCATCTCATCATATATGGGTGTCGGAGAGATGTAGGTGCAAATATCTCCAAACTCAACTCTTTCCGTCTCCTCATCCATAACATCTCCAAAGATGAATACCGTAGGGAGTGGCAAATAGTCACTCTCCTCCGAGACCAAAGAGAATGTCTCATGTGCGCCCGCGTAGCTTGACTCAGAGTAGTTGTCATAGAGGGGCGCCACATTCATGCTGTTAAAGAGGTTCATGCTCGTCGCCTTGGTCGAAGGGGATGTCCCATGCTCGACCGTCATGCTTGAGGGGCTTCCTAAGATGGAAGTGTCACCCTAGCTCATAGGTGGTCACCTCGATGTAGAAGATGTCGATGTAGATGAAATCACGGGAAGTAGGCGAAGATGTCGTACATCAAAAAGGAGAAGATGCCTTGAGAACACTTGGAGAAGATGCCGAAGTGGTGGTAGTACCCGTAGCTTCTTCTTTGTGATGCTTGTCTCGCGGTCTTCTCTTGTGCTCATGAATCTTGGTCGTAGCTTGATGTAGAGCTTTTTAGGACTTGACGGTGTGTGTATCTTGAGTGTTTAAATGTTGATGGAGACATTGTCGCGCTTGACGGCTTGAGCGTCGCCTCCGTGAAGAAGATGAAGGGGAAGAAGACTTGTAGTCGGCCAACGCTTGTCGGAACTCCTCCTTGCGTGTGTCCATCATGGCGCCGATGGAGTGCATGCGTTCGTCCAACATTTTGTCAATGTAGTCTCTTCTCCTTGCTTTGGAGTGTCGTATGTCGGTGGCGAGTTTCTCAATGCCTTGTATTGCTCGTTGTAGTCCAAAGAGTGGAGTTTTGATGACGTAGTCATTCGCGTCGTCGTTGTCATCGAAGACTAGAGATGAAATGCTTTGCCTATCCATCACAAGACTCGAGCAAATGTGAGTGGAAGAAAGGAAAGAACTAGAGCAATGTACCATATCCAATGTTGAGGATGGATCAATAGTCACTCAATAATGTATCATGGAAATAACACAATTGGTACCGAATCTTGTCAATTCTCACACCTACACAAGTCATGCTTTGGGTGGAGCTTGGTGAGGATAGTGGCACATAAATTTGATGCAATTGTCAGCAAGAGTCAATAATGTCGAAAAAGATTCACAAATTTGCAAGTGAAACAAGTAGCCCAATAGCAATGGAAAGCACACACAAAAACACACACGGATAGATGAATGGGGTCGTGCAACCAAGGAATGAGCACAAAATGTGGAATCCACAGAAAACATTCATGTTGCATAACTCTAGACAGACGCTAGCATGATTGCTCAATAGGTGGATACGACACTTGTACACAACCTATAAGATGCAAAATGTATCAACTTTCTATCCCAAGTATGCTATATATGTATGATGTTCCGGTGTTTCGCACACGATGATCCAAGATGATCAATATGTTATATGATATGAAATGTGGCGATGCTATGGCTATTGCTTCCAAGCACTTTGTTTTTATCTTTTTGCTTAAAAGCTTTTTTTATATGGCCGCTTATGCGAATGCACAAACCAAGATAGCAATTGTGTATATGCGGGAACAATCTTGTGACACAAGGGATGGTATGATGATACCAATGATGATATGGTATATATATGTGCGATGGATGGTGTAAGTCGATGATCACTAATGTGCACAAGTAACGTTGCCGACAATACTCAAAGGCTAGTCTCGATAGGCAAGTGACGCAAAATGGGCTAGGGGTTAACAATGCAATGGCAAGAAGAATGTACAATGATGGATACGACGATACCTAGATGATACTACTCTCAAGATGATATAGAGGTTACCATCTCGGTTAGTCATGTGTAAGCAAGAACGGGTGATGTTGAAGTCCAACCCTTGTCAAAGTTGAGCATCGGTGTTGTCAATGTAGAACCGCCCCTAGTTAGCCGAAACACCCTAGGAAATGGAAAAAAATCGCAAACTAAAAATCTCAAATGCAAATGTCAAATGGTTGTTGCGGGATGTGGTGGTGGGTCCGAAGTTAGCAATGCAGAAGTGGATGGTGTAGGTTGATGAGAAAGTAACCGTCCCTAAGTAGCCGACACACATTAGGAGACTCAAGTTACCACTCAAACAACCTCTATTGCTATATGGGTCGAAATGAGGTTAGGTTGCGGAAAGCAATGGTGGTATGGTGGATGGCCTAAACAAATATGTCAAAATGGCCAAAAAAATTGGAGTCAAATGGTCTTGTAACCTATCTAGATGGATGGGGGATGTCAATAGCTACTCGACGAGCTAAAGAACGCAAGTCGGACTCCGGATGTGGAAGTTATGACCAAAAATGTGAGGTTGGTCGCGGCTGCTGTAGGGAGGCCGTGCGCACGGGGGTGGGAGCCCATGGGCACTTGGGTCCATGCGCACGGGACAGGGCTGATGTAGGGTGGAGACCCTAAGGCCGATCTTTCACAAAATGGATGGGATCCCACGAAGAACATGATGAACACGGGGAGAAATCGCAAGGGGAAAACACTCAAGAACGACGAGAACAATCACACATATGCTAGATCGATGAACAACACGAGTGGCACACTGATCCAAACACAATAAGGGACGATACAAAAGGTAGTCTTCCCCGTGAGGAGGTCTTGAAGAGGGTCTTCTCTGTGAGGAGGTCTTGAATCCGATGTCGAACTTCTCCGTACAGGGGCCGCGGTCTGTCATAGGAGTAGAACCACTAAGATGAGCAAAGCTCTAGTCTAGGATGAGCTATCACAATGCTAACCCTAACTAGGAGGAGGGGATAGAGTATATATAGTTTAGGTGGGCAAAGGGTTACATGGGCTTTGGCCCAACACATTCTGGCCGCACAGGTGTCGGGCGTCCGACAGCTACCAGACGTCCGGTCGTCGGTCGTCTGGTGGGTCTCAGACTTCCGCTAATTTACATTTGTGAGGTGCCACTGGATTACCGGAAGGGCTCGATCGTCTGGTGGGGTCTCGGTCATCCGGAGGCTGGAGGTCGTCGGACGCTCGGTACTTACCGGATGTTCGATGGCTGTAGCATTCACTGTCCTAGCTTCTTCTGGCTGGTGCTGCCTTCAGGGGTCGGACGTCCGGTCTGGACCGGTCGTCCGGTGGCTGTAGATTTTCTGGCAGCTTCTTCTCTTGGTCCTCGAACTTGTCCTCACCGTCTTGTTCACTTGTCGTAGCATCTTCACGTCCATCCTCTCGATACCTGATCATGTGTATGATTTTCGCCTTAGGTAGTTTCCATGTCTCATGTGAAGAAAGTGGTAGTTCGGGGAGAGCAAGTTTACCCTATCTTCAATAGCCTTGGCTTGGGCTCTTGTCATAGGACCAAATGGTGTCGTGGGAGATGTAGATACGTCCATGGGGATGCTCCACATCAAGAGCTGTGTGCACGGGGTGTCCAGTGACTTTTGGGGGCCTGTGCGCATGGGGTGGGTGGAAATTTCGTGATTTTGGGTCGGAAAATGGAGAGATTTGGGGTGGGATTCATGGTGGATGGTGGGAATTAGATGGGGGAAGCCTAGATCCACTTAAAACCAATCAAATAAATTGATCAAATCCAACAAAACATCATCAAACCAACAAATCACCCAAAAAATTGGGGCTATTTTGGGAGGGGATTTTCGAAATTGGGAAAGAACACAACAAAATTAGGCTAGAAAACAAAGGGAGGGGCTCCAATTTCATGAGAAACCTTGGCTCTAGATACCAAGATGATGTAGGGTGGAACCCTAGGGGAAGATCTTTCACGAATTGGAGGGGAATCCCTCAAGAACAAGAAGAACACAAAGGGGGAAACAAGAGAAAACACTCAAATTGACTAGATCCAGTCAGATATATGCTAGATCCACATACATATATATATATATATATATATATATATATATATATATATATATATATATAAAGTCACAAAGATCCAAGGATAATAAAGAAAAGATACATGGTAACTAGTTCATCACAATCCTATGAGGAAAGAGGTCTTGATGATCCTATGATGGGGATCCTTCCCTAGAAGGGGTCTTCATAATCCACGAGGATTCTTCTCCTAGCAGGTCTTGATCTCCATGGGAGAGGTCTCTCTCTCTGTTAAGAGGAGGAGGTACAAGGAGCAAAGCTCATATCATATGCACAGCTTAGCTAACCCTAACGAATGACCTAGATGCAATATATATAGCCTTGGGGAGGTAGGAGATTAAGAGGGACAAAGAGGTCGTCCATCAGCCCAGCTATAGCCGGCCATCCTGAGGAGCATGTGCGCACGGGGTAAGTTGGGCCTGAAGGAAATATGCCCTAGAGGTAATAATAAAGATGTTATTTGTATTTCCTTATATCATGATAAATGTCTTTTATTCATGCTAGAATTGTATTAACCGGAAACTTAGTACATGTGTGGATACATAGACAAAACAGTATGTCCCTAGTATGCCTCTACTAGACTAGCTCATTGATCAAAGATGGTTATGTTTCCTAGCCATAGACATGAGTTGTCATTTGATCAACGGGATCACATCATTAGGAGAATGATGTGATGGACAAGACCCATCCGTTAGCATAGCACTATGATCGTTTAGTTTAACTGCTATTGCTTTCTTCATAACTTATACATGTTCCTATGACTATGAGATTATGCAACTCCCGAATACCGTAGGAACACCTTGTGTGCTATCAAACGTCACAACGTAACTGGGTGATCATAAAGATGCTCTACAGGTGTCTCCGAAAGTATTCGTGGTGTTGGCATAGATCAAGATTAGGATTTGTCACTCCGAGTGTCGGAGAGGTATCTCTGGGCCCTCTCGGTAACACACATCATAATAAGCCTTGCAAGCAAAAGACTAATGAGTTAGTCACGAGATGATGTGTTACGGAACGAGTAAAGAGACTTACCGGTAACGAGATTGAACTAGCTATAAAGATACCGACGATCGAATCTTGGGCAAGTAACGTACCGTTTGACAAAAGGAACAACGTATGTTGTTATGCGGTTCTGACCGATAAAAGAACTTCGTAGAATATGTAGGAGCCAATATGAACATCCAGGTTCCGCTATTGGTTATTGACCGGAGATGAGTCTCGGTCATGTCTACATAGTTCTCGAACCCGTAGGGTCCGCACGCTTAACGTTTGATGACGATCGGTATTATGAGTTTATGAGTATTGATGTACCGAAGGTAGTTCGGAGTCCCGGATGAGATCACGGACATGACGAGGAGTCTCGGAATGTCCGAGACATAAAGATTGATATATTGGACGGCTATATTCGGGCACCGGAAGTATACCGGAAAAGTTTCGGATTTATCGGGAATGCCGGAGGGGGTTACCGGAACCCCCTACGAGAGGGGATGGTCCATAGTGGGCCTAAAGGGAAAGAGAGAGGTAGCCCATAGGGCTGGCCGGCGCCCCCACCTAGGGTTCCTAGTTGGACTAGGATTGGGGGGGCGCCACCTCTCCTATTCCTTTCCCCCTTCTTCCTTTTGGTGAATCCTACTAGGAATAGGATTGCAATCCTATTCCTAGTAGGACTCCTTCCCTAGCCGCACCAGGAAGGGCCGGCCGGCCTCCCTCCCCTGCTCCTTTATATACAGGGGCAGGGGGGCACCCAAAGACACACAAGTTGAATTGTTTTAGCCGTGTGGGGTGCCCCCCTCCACAGAATCACACCTCGGTCATACCGTCGCGGAGCTTAGGCGAAGCCCTGCGCCGGTGAACACATCATATCCGTCACCACGCCGTCGTGCTGATGAAACTCTCCCGTGAAGCTCAACTGGATCAAGAGCTCGTGGGACGTCATCAAGCTGAACGTGTGCTGAACGCGGAGGTGTCGTACGTTCGGTGCTTGATCGGTTGGATCGCGAAGAAGTTCGACAACATCAACCGCGTCACTTTACGCTTCCGCTCCCGGTCTACGAGGGTACGTAGACACACTCTTCCCTCTCGTTGCTATGCATCTGGTAGACAGATCTTGCGTGATCGTAGGAAAATTTTAAAATACTACGTTCCCCAACAGTGGCATCATGAGCCAGGTCTATGCGTAGATGATATGCACGAGTAGAACACAATGAGATTGTGGACGATAATAGTCATACTGATTACCAGCATGTCATACTTTGCTTCGGCGGTATTGTGAGATGAAGCGGCCCGGACCGACATTACGCGTACGCTTACGCGAGACTAGTTTCACCGTTACGAGCACTCGTTGCTTAAAGGTGACTGGCGGGTGTCTGTCTCTCTCACTTTAGCTGAATCAAGTGTGGCTACGACGGTCCTTGTGAAGGTTAAAACAGCACATACTTGACGAAACATCGTTGTGGTTTTGTATGCGTAGGTAAGAACGGTTCTTGCTGTTGGGGAACGTTGCATGGGAAACAAAAAATTTTCCTACGTTCACCAAGATCAATCTAGGAGATGCATCTACGAGAGGAGAGTTGGATCCACATACCCTTGTAGATCGCTAAGCGGAAGCGTTCAAGAACGCGGTTGATGGAGTCGTACTCGCCGCGATTCAGATCGCCGAAGATCCTAGCACCGAACGGACGGTGCCTCCGCGTTCTTCACACGTGCAGCCCGGTGACGTCTCCCACGCCTTGATCCAGCAAGGAGAGAGGGAGAGGTTGGGGAAGACTCCATCCAACACCAGCACGACGGCGTGGTGGTGGTGGAGGAGCGCGGGACTCCAGCAGGGCAACGTAGACACCTGAATGAATAACCGTATTGCGATGAACATGATCTAATCATTTTCACGCTCAACGTAGACACCTGATAACATTTATCTAGGTTCAACACTAATCTCGAAAATAGAGGAAGTGTGCGATGGTGATCTTATCAACCTTGGAAACACTTCCAACACACATCGTCACCTCGCCCTTAGCTAGTCTCCGTTCAGTGCGTAGCTTTTGCTTCAAGTCACTAATAATAGCAACTGAACCGGTATCCAATACCCAGGTGCTACAAGGAGCACTATTAAGGTACACATCAATAACACGTATATCAAATATACTTTGTTGAAGTTGCCAGCTATCATATCTACCATGTATTTGGGGTGGTTCCGCTACCATGTGACCATTCCCCTTACAATAGAAGCACTTAGTCTCGAGGTTTGGGTTCTACCATGGGTTCCTTCATCAGAGCGACAACAGGTTTGCCATTCATGAAGTTTCCCTTCTAGCCCTTACCCTTTTGAAACCAGTGGTCTTGTTAAACCATCAACACTTGATGCTCCTTCTTGATCTCTACTTTTGTGGTACTAAGAACCGCTGACAGCACCGGGATCATCTCCATCCTTTGCATGTCATAGTTCATCACGAAGTTCTAGTAGCTTGGTGATAGTGTCTAGAGAATTCTGTCAACCACTGTCTCACCTGGAAGATTAACTCCCACTTGGTTCAAGTGGTTTTAGCACCCAGACATTCTGAGCACGTGCTCACTAGTTGAGCTATTCTCCTCCATCTTTTTGGCAAAGGAACTTGTCAGAGGTCTCATACCTCTCAACACGGGCATGAGCCTGAAATCCCAATTTCAGCTCTTAGAACATCTCATATGTTCCATGGCGTTCAAAACGTCATTGGAATCCCGATTCTAAGCCGTAAAGTATGGTGCACTAAACTATCAAGTAGTCATCAGGACGTGTCTCTCAGGTGTTCACAACATCCACAGACAACGTTGTAGGGGTTTGCACATTGAGCGGTGCATTAAAGACGTAAGCTTTCTGTGCAGCAGTGAGGACACTCCTCGGACTACGGACCCAGTCCGCATCCTTGCTTACAATATCTTTCAACTTAGTCTTTCTCTAGGATCGTATTTAAACAGGGAGCTACAACGCAAGCTATTGATCTACAACATAATTTGCAAAGGCAACTTAGACTATTGTTCATGATAAGTGAGTTTAACTAATCAAATTACTTATAACTCCCACTCAAATTGACATCCCTCTGGTCATCCGAGCGTGACATGATCCAAATCCACCAACCCAAGTCCGATCATCACGTGAGATGAGGTGGTGTCAATGGTGAACATCTTCATGTTGATCATATCTACTATATGACTCATGCTCGACCTTTCGGTCTTCCGTGTTCCGAGGCCATGTCTGTACATGCTAGGCTCGTCAAGTCTAACCCGAGTGTTTTGCATGTGCAAAACTGGCTTGCACCCGTTGTATGCGAACGTAGAGTCTATCACACCCGATCATCACGTGGTGCTTCGAAACGACGAACCTTCGCAACGGCGCACACTCGGGGGGAACACAATTTCATCTTGAAATTTTAGTGAGGGATCATCTTATAATGCTACCGTCGTCCTAAGCAAAATAAGATGCATAAAAGGATTAACATCACATGCAAATCATAAGTGACATGATATGGCCATCAACTCGTGCTTTTGATCTCCATCTCCAAAGCACCGGCATGATCTCCATCGTCACCGGCGCCACACCATGATCTCCATCATCATGATCTCCATCATCGTGTCGCCATCGGGGTTGTCGCGCGCCCACCATGCTCTTACTACTATTGCTACCGTTTAGCGATAAAGTAAAGCATTACAAAGCGCTTAATGATTGACACGCAGGTCATACAAAAATTAAAGACAACCCTATGGCTCCTGCCGGTTGCCATATGCATCGACATGCAAGTCGATATTAACTATTACAACATGATCATATCATACATCAAATATATCTCATCATGTCATTGGCCATATCATATCACATACATACCCTGCAAAAACAAGTTAGACGTCCTCTAATTTGTTGTTGCATGTTTTACGTGGCTGCTATGGGTATCTAGCAAGAACGCTTCTTACCTACGCAAAACCACAACGGTGATATTCAAGTTGCTATTTAACCTTCTACAAGGACCGCCTTGTTCTATTCCGATTCAACTAAGATAGGAGAGACAGACACCCGCCAGCCATCTTATGCAACAAAAGTCACATGTCTGTCGATGGAACCGGTCTCATGTACGTGGACATGTAAAGTTGGTCCGGGCCGCTTCATCCCATAATACCGCTGAATCAAGAAAGACTAAGGAGGGCAGCAATTTAAACATCAACGCCACAAACCCTTTTGTGTTCTACTCGAGAAAGCATCTACGCAAGAACCTAGCTCATGATGCCACTGTTGGGGAACGTTGCATGGGAAACAAAAATTTTCCTACGCTCACCAAGATCAATCTAGGAGATGCACATCTACGAGAGGAGAGTTGGATCCACATACCCTTGTAGATCGCTAAGCGGAAGCGTTCAAGAACGCGGTTGATGGAGTCGTACTCGCCGCGATTCAGATCGCCGAAGATCCTAGCACCGAACGGACGGTGCCTCCGCGTTCTTCACACGTGCAGCCCGGTGACGTCTCCCACGCCTTGATCCAGCAAGGAGAGAGGGAGAGGTTGGGGAAGACTCCATCCAACAGCAGCACGACGGCCTGGTGGTGGTGGAGGAGCGCGGGACTCCAGCAGGGCTTCGCCAAGCGCTGCAAGAGACGAGGAGGGAGAGGGGTAGGGCTGCGCCAAGAGGGAGACGTTCTCGTGTGTCTAGCAGCCCCAAAACCTCACATATATATAGGGGGAAGGGAGGGCTGCGCCCCCTTTAGGGTTTCCCACCCCTAGGGGTGCGGCCAGCCCTAGAAAACCCATCTAGGGTGCGGCCAAGGGGGGGGAGAGAGAGGGGGCGCCCTAGGGTGGGCCTTAAGGCCCATCTGGACCTAGGGTTTGCCCCCCTCCACACTCCATGCGCCTAGGGACTTGGTGGGGGGGCGCACCAGCCCCCTTGGGGCTGGTCCCCTCCCACACTTAGCCCACGCAGCCACCTGGGGCTGGTGGCCCCACCTGGTGGACCCCCGGGACCCTCCCGGTGGTCCCGGTACATTACCGATATCGCCCGAAACTTTTCCGGTGACCAAAACAGGACTTCCCATATATGAATCTTTACCTCTGGACCATTCCGGAACTCCTCGTGACGTCCGGGATCTCATCCGGGACTCCGAACAACATTCGGTAACCGCGTACATACTTTCCCTATAACCCTAGCATCATCGAACCTTAAGTGTGTAGACCCTACGGGCTCGGGAACCATGTAGACATGACCGAGACAACTCTCCGGCCAATAACCAACAGCGGGATCTGGATACCCATGTTGGCTCCCACATGTTCCACGATGATCTCATCGGATGAACCACGATGTCAAGGATTCAATCAATCCCGTATACGATTCCCTTTGTCTATCGGTATAGCACTTGCCCGAGATTCGATCGTCGGTATACCGATACCTTGCTCAATCTCGTTACCGGCAAGTCTCTTTACTCGTTCCGTAACACATCATCCCGTGATCAACTCCTTGATCACATATTGTGCACATTATGATGATGTCCTACCGAGTGGGCCCAGAGATACCTCTCCGTCATACGGAGTGACAAATCCCAGTCTCGATTCGTGCCAACCCAACAGACACTTTCGGAGATACCTGTTGTGCACCTTTATAGCCACCCAGTTACGTTGTGACGTTTGGTACACCCAAAGCATTCCTACGGTATCCGAGAGTTGCACAATCTCATGGTCTAAGGAAAAGATACTTGACATATAGAAAAGCTTTAGCATACGAACTACACGATCTGTGCTAGGCTTAGGATTGGGTCTTGTCCATCACATCATTCTCCTAATGATGTGATCCCGTTATCAACGACATCCAATGTCCATGGTTAGGAAACCGTAACCATCTATTGATCAACGAGCTAGTCGTCTAGAGGCTCACTAGGGACATGGTGTTTGTCTATGTATCCATACATGTATCTGAGTTTCCTATCAATACAATTCTAGCATGGATAATAAACGATTATCGTGAACAAGGAAATATAATAATAACCAATTTATTATTGCCTCTAGGGCATATTTCCAACAGTCTCCCACTTGCACTAGAGTCAATAATCTAGTTCACATCGCCATGTGATTAACACTCACAGGTCACATCGCCATGTGACCAACATCCAAAGAGTTCACTAGAGTCAGTAATCTAGTTCACATCAATATGTGATTGACACTCAATGAGTTCTGTGTTTGATCATGTTATGCTTGTGAGAGAGGTTGTAGTCAACGGGTCTGCAACATTTAGATCCCTATGTACTTCGCAAAACTTTATGTCATATCATAGATGCTGCTACCACGTTTCCACTTGGAGCTATTCCAAACTGTTGCTCCATTATACATATCCGGTATCTCCACTTAGAGTTATCCGGATAGGTGTTAAGCTTGCATCGACGTAACTCTTTACGTCGAACTCTTTATCACCTCCATAACCGAGAAACATTTCCTTATTCCTCTAAGGATAATTTTGACCACTATCTAGTAATCCACTCCTGGATCACCTTTGTACCCTCTTGCCAGACATGTGGCAAGGCACACATCAGGTGCGGTACTTAGCATGGCATACCGTACAGAGCCTATGACAAAAGCATAGGGGACGACCTTCGTCCTTCCTCTTCCTTCTGCCGTGGTCAAGTTTTGAGTCTTACTCAACTTCACACCTTACAACTCAGGTAAGAACACCTTCTTTGACTGATCTATTTTGAACTCCTTCAAAATCATGTCAAAGGTGTGTGTTCTTTTGAAAGTATCATCAGGCGTCTTGATCTATCTGTATAGTTCTTGATGCCCAATATGTAAGCAGCTTTATCCAGGTCTTCCTTTGAAAAACTCATTTCAAACAACCCTTTATGCTTTCCAGAAATTCTACATCATTTCGGATCAACAATATGTCATTCACATATACTTATCAGAAATGTTGTAGTGCTCCCACTCACTTTATTGCAAATACAAGTTTCCAACAAACCTTGTATACCCAAAAACTTTGATCACTCCATCAAAGTGTATATTCTGACTCCGAGATGCTTGCTCTAGTCCATGGAAGGGTCGTTGGAGCTAGCATATCTTTTAGCATCCTTAGGATCGACAAAACCTTTCTGATTGTATCACATACAACCTTTCCTTACGAAAACTGGTAAGGAAACTTGTTTTGTCATCCATCTGCCAGATTTCATAAATGCAGCTAATGCTAACATGATTCCGACGGACTTAAGCATCGCTACGGGTGAGAAAATCTCATCGTAGTCAACTCCTTGAACTTGTGGAAAACTCTTCGCCACAAGTCGAGCTTCATAGACGGTGACATTACCGTCCACGTCCGTCTTAGTCTTAAAGATCCATTTGTCTCAATGGCTTGCCGATCACAGGGCAAGTCCACCAAAGTCCATACTTTGTTTTGATACATGGATCCTATCTCGGATTTATCGGCTTCTAACCATTTGTCAGAATATGGGCCCACCATCGCTTCTCCATAGTTCGTAGGTTCATCGTTGTCCAACAACATGACCTCTAAGACAGGATCACCGTACCACTCAGGAGTAGTACATATCCTTGTCGACCTACGAGGTTCGATAGCAACTTGATCTGGAGCTTCATGATCACTATCATTAGTTTCCTCTTCAACGTCGCAGGTTCCACAGAAACATCTTTCTGTGTTGCACTACTCTCCGGTTGAAGTGAGGGTTCGACGACCTCATCAAGTTCTATCTTCCTCCCACTCAATTCTTTCGAGAGAAACTCCTTCTCGAGAAAGGACCCGTTCTTAGGGAGAAGCATTTTTTCCCTTGGATCTGAGATAGGAGGTATACCCAACTGTTACCTTTGGGTATCATATGAAGATGTATTTGTCCGCTTTGGGTTCGAGCTTTTCCCGGCTGAAACCATAAGCATCGCAGCCCCAAACATCAAGAAAACGACAACTTTGGTTTCTTGCCAAACCATAGTTCATACGGCGTCGTCTCAACGGACTTAGATGGTGCCCTATCTAAAGTGAATGCAGCTGTCTCTAATGCATAACCTCAAAATAATAGCGGTAGATCGGTAAGATACACCATAGATCGTACCATATCTCATAAGGTTCGATTACGATGTCCGGACACACCATTACGCTGTGGTGTTCCAGGGGACTTCAACTGCGAAACAATTCCACAATGTCTTAAGTGATTGCCAAACTCATAATTCAGATAATATCCCCTTGATCAGATCGTAGGAACATGATCTTCTTGTTATGATGATTCTTAATCTTCACTCTGAAATTGTTTGAACCTTTCAAAACGTTTCAGACTTTTGCTTCATTAAGTAAATATACCATATATACTCAAATCGTCATTGAAGATGAAAAAATAACGATATCCACCACACGCCTTAATTCTCATTGGATCACATACATCAGCATGTATGATTTCCAACAAGTCACTTGCCCGTTTCATTGTACCTGAAAACGGGATCTCAGTCATCCTGTTCAAGAGGCATGGCTCGCATGTGTCAAGCGATTCAAAATCAAGTGACTCCAAACATCCATCAGCATGGAGTTTCTTCATGCATTTTATGCCAAAATGACCTAAGCGGCAGTGCCACAAGAAAGTGGTACTATCATTATTAACTCTACATCTTTTGGCATTAATATTATCATCATGTGTATTACTATGATCAAGATTCAACGAACCATTGGGTGCATGACCATAAAGGTATTATTCATGTAAACAGAATAACCATTATTCTCTAACTTAAATGAATAACCGTATTGCGATGAACATGATCTAATCATTTTCACGCTCAACGTAGACACCTGATAACATTTATCTAGGTTCAACACTAATCTCGAAAATAGAGGAAGTGTGCGATGGTGATCTTATCAACCTTGGAAACACTTCCAACACACATCGTCACCTCGCCCTTAGCTAGTCTCCGTTCAGTGCGTAGCTTTTGCTTCAAGTCACTAATAATAGCAACTGAACCGGTATCCAATACCCAGGTGCTACAAGGAGCACTATTAAGGTACACATCAATAACACGTATATCAAATATACTTTGTTGAAGTTGCCAGCTATCATATCTACCATGTATTTGGGGTGGTTCCGCTACCATGTGACCATTCCCCTTACAATAGAAGCACTTAGTCTCGAGGTTTGGGTTCTACCATGGGTTCCTTCATCAGAGCGACAACAGGTTTGCCATTCATGAAGTTTCCCTTCTAGCCCTTACCCTTTTCAAACCAGTGGTCTTGTTAAACCATCAACACTTGATGCTCCTTCTTGATCTCTACTTTTGTGGTACTAAGAACCGCTGACAGCACCGGGATCATCTCCATCCTTTGCATGTCATAGTTCATCACGAAGTTCTAGTAGCTTGGTGATAGTGTCTAGAGAATTCTGTCAACCACTGTCTCACCTGGAAGATTAACTCCCACTTGGTTCAAGTGGTTTTAGCACCCAGACATTCTGAGCACGTGCTCACTAGTTGAGCTATTCTCCTCCATCTTTTTGGCAAAGGAACTTGTCAGAGGTCTCATACCTCTCAACACGGGCATGAGCCTGAAATCCCAATTTCAGCTCTTAGAACATCTCATATGTTCCATGGCGTTCAAAACGTCATTGGAATCCCGATTCTAAGCCGTAAAGTATGGTGCACTAAACTATCAAGTAGTCATCAGGACGTGTCTCTCAGGTGTTCACAACATCCACAGACAACGTTGTAGGGGTTTGCACATTGAGCGGTGCATTAAAGACGTAAGCTTTCTGTGCAGCAGTGAGGACACTCCTCGGACTACGGACCCAGTCCGCATCCTTGCTTACAATATCTTTCAACTTAGTCTTTCTCTAGGATCGTATTTAAACAGGGAGCTACAACGCAAGCTATTGATCTACAACATAATTTGCAAAGGCAACTTAGACTATTGTTCATGATAAGTGAGTTTAACTAATCAAATTACTTATAACTCCCACTCAAATTGACATCCCTCTGGTCATCCGAGCGTGACATGATCCAAATCCACCAACCCAAGTCCGATCATCACGTGAGATGAGGTGGTGTCAATGGTGAACATCTTCATGTTGATCATATCTACTATATGACTCATGCTCGACCTTTCGGTCTTCCGTGTTCCGAGGCCATGTCTGTACATGCTAGGCTCGTCAAGTCTAACCCGAGTGTTCTGCATGTGCAAAACTGGCTTGCACCCGTTGTATGCGAACATAGAGTCTATCACACCCGATCATCACGTGGTGCTTCGAAACGACGAACCTTCGCAACGGCGCACACTCGGGGGGAACACAATTTCATCTTGAAATTTTAGTGAGGGATCATCTTATAATGCTACCGTCGTCCTAAGCAAAATAAGATGCATAAAAGGATTAACATCACATGCAAATCATAAGTGACATGATATGGCCATCAACTCGTGCTTTTGATCTCCATCTCCAAAGCACCGGCATGATCTCCATCGTCACCGGCGTAACACCATGATCCCCATCATCATGATCTCCATCATCGTGTCGCCATCGGGGTTGTCGCGCGCCCACCATGCTCTTACTACTATTGCTACCGTTTAGCGATAAAGTAAAGCATTACATAGCGCTTAATGATTGACACGCAGGTCATACAAAAATTAAAGACAACCCTATGGCTCCTGCCGGTTGCCGTATATATCGACATGCAAGTCGATATTAACTATTACAACATGATCATCTCATACATCAAATATATCTCATCATGTCATTGGCCATATCATATCACATACATACCCTGCAAAAACAAGTTAGACGTCCTCTAATTTGTTGTTGCATGTTTTACGTGGCTGCTATGGGTATCTAGCAAGAACGCTTCTTACCTACGCAAAGCCACAACGGTGATATTTAAGTTGCTATTTAACCTTCTACAAGGACCGCCTTTGTCTATTCCAATTCAACTAAGATAGGAGAGACAGACACCCGCCAGCCATCTTATGCAACAAAAGTCGCATGTCTGTCGATGGAACCGGTCTCATGTACGTGGACATGTAAAGTTGGTCCGGGCCGCTTCATCCCATAATACCGCTGAATCAAGAAAGACCAAGGAGGGAAGCAATCTAAACATCAACGCCCACAAACCCCTTTGTGTTCTACTCGTGAAAGCATCTACGCAAGAACCTAGCTCATGATGCCACTGTTGGGGAACGTTGCATGGGAAACAAAAAAATTTCCTACGTTCACCAAGATCAATCTAGGAGATGCATCTACGAGAGGAGAGTTGGATCCACATACCCTTGTAGATCACTAAGCGGAAGCGTTCAAGAACGCGGTTGATGGAGTCATACTCGCCGCGATTCAGATCGCCGAAGATCCTAGCACCGAACGGACGGTGCCTCCGCGTTCTTCACACGTGCAGCCCGGTGACGTCTCCCACGCCTTGATCCAGCAAGGAGAGAGGGAGAGGTTGGGGAAGACTCCATCCAACAGCAGCACGACGGCGTGGTGGTGGTGGAGGAGCGCGGGACTCCAGCAGGGCTTCGCCAAGCGCTGCAAGAGACGAGGAGGGAGAGGGGTAGGGCTGCGCCAAGAGGGAGACGTTCTCGTGTGTCTAGCAGCCCCAAAACCTCACATATATATAGGGGGAAGGGAGGGCTGCGCCCCCTTTAGGGTTTCCCACCCCTAGGGGTGCGGCCAGCCCTAGAAAACCCATCTAGGGTGCGGCCAGGGGGGGAGAGAGAGGGGGCGCCCTAGGGTGGGCCTTAAGGCCCATCTGGACCTAGGGTTTGCCCCCTTCCACTCTCCATGCGCCTAGGGACTTGGTGGGGGGGCGCACCAGCCCCCTTGGGGCTGGTCCCCTCCCACACTTAGCCCACGCAGCCTTCTGGGGCTGGTGGCCCCACCTGGTGGACCCCCGGGACCCTCCCGGTGGTCCCGGTACATTACCGATATCGCCCGAAACTTTTCCGGTGACCAAAACGGGACTTCCCATATATGAATCTTTACCTCCGGACCATTCCGGAACTCCTCGTGACGTCCGGGATCTCATCCGGGACTCCGAACAACATTCGGTAACCGCGTACATACTTTCCCTATAACCCTAGCGTCATCGAACCTTAAGTGTGTAGACCCTACGGGCTCGGGAACCATGTAGTCATGACCGAGACAACTCTCCGGCCAATAACCAACAGCGGGATCTGGATACCCATGTTGGCTCCCACATGTTCCACGATGATCTCATCGGATGAACCACGATGTCAAGGATTCAATCAATCCCGTATACGTTTCCCTTTGTCTATCGGTATAGCACTTGCCCGAGATTTGATCGTCGGTATACCGATACCTTGCTCAATCTCGTTACCGGCAAGTCTCTTTACTCGTTCCGTAACACATCATCCCGTGATCAACTCCTTGATCACATATTGTGCACATTATGATGATGTCCTACCGAGTGGGCCCAGAGATACCTCTCCGTCATACGGAGTGACAAATCCCAGTCTCGATTCGTGCCAACCCGACAGACACTTTCGGAGATACCTGTAGTGCACCTTTATAGCCACCCAGTTACGTTGTGACGTTTGGTACACCCAAAGTATTCCTACGGTATCCGGGAGTTGCACAATCTCATGGTCTAAGGAAAAGATACTTGACATATAGAAAAGCTTTAGCATACGAACTACACGATCTGTGCTAGGCTTAGGATTGGGTCTTGTCCATCACATCATTCTCCTAATGATGTGATCCCGTTATCAACGACATCCAATGTCCATGGTTAGGAAACCGTAACCATCTATTGATCAACGAGCTAGTCGTCTAGAGGCTCACTAGGGACATGGTGTTTGTCTATGTATCCATACATGTATCTGAGTTTCCTATCAATACAATTCTAGCATGGATAATAAACGATTATCGTGAACAAGGAAATATAATAATAACCAATTTATTATTGCCTCTAGGGCATATTTCCAACACTTGCTAAAGCCCGTAGCAGCCACGTAAAACTTGCAACAAACAAAGTAGAGGACGTCTAACTTGTTTTTGCAGGGCATGTTGTGATGTGATATGGTCAAGACATGATGAGTTATACGGTTTTGTATGAGATGATCATGTTTTGTAAAGTTATCGGCAACTGGCAGGAGCCATATGGTTGTCGCTTTATTGTATGAAATGCAATCGCCATGTAATTGCTTTACTTTATCACTAAACGGTAGCGATAGTCGTAGAAGCAATAGTTGGCGAGACGACAACGATGCTACGATGGAGATCAAGGTGTCGCGCCGGTGACGAAGGTGATCATGACGGTGCTTTGGAGATGAAGATCAAAAGCACAAGATGATGATGGCCATATCATGTCACATATTTTGATTGCATGTGATGTTTATCTTATTATGCTTCTTATTTTTCTTAGAACGACGGTAGCATTATAAGATGATCCCTTACTAAATTTCAAGGTATAAGTGTTCTCCCTGAGTATGCACCGTTGCGAAAGTTTGTCGTGCCGAGACACCACGTGATGATCGGGTGTGATAAGCTCTACGTTCAAATACAACGGGTGTAAGCCAGTTTTGCACACGCAGAATACTCGGGTTAAACTTGACGAGCCTAGCATATACAGATATGGCCTCGGAACACTGGAGACCGAAAGGTCGAGCGTGAATCATATAGTAGATATGATCAACATAAGATGTTCACCATTGAAAACTACTCCATCTCACGTGATGATCGGACATGGTTTAGTAGATTTGGATCACGTGATCATATAGATGACCAGAGGGATATCTATCTAAGTGGGAGTTCTTTAAATTAATATGATTAAATTGAACTTTAATTTGTCATGAACTTAGTCCTGATAGTTTTGCATATCTATGTCGTTGTAGATCAATGGCCCGTGCTACCGTTCCTTTGAATTTTAATGCATTCCTAGAGAAAGCTAAGTTGAAAGATGATGGTAGCAATTACACGGACTGGGTCCGTAACCTGAGGATTATCCTCATTGCTGCACAGAAGAATTATGTCCTTGAAGCACCGCTAGGTGACAAGCCCCCTTCCGCTGATGCAGACGCTTTGAACGTCTGGCAGTCGCGGTCTGATGACTACACGATAGTTCAGTGTGCCATGCTTTACGGCTTAGAACCGGGACTTCAACGACGTTTTGAACGTCATGGACCATATGAGATGTTCCAAGAGTTGAAGTTAATATTTCAAGCAAATGCCCGAATTGAGAAATATGAGATTTCCAATAAGTTCTACAGCTGCAAAATGGAGGAGAATAGTTCTATCAGTGAACACTTGCTCAGAATGTCTGGGTACTACAATCATATGACTCAACTTGGTTGCAAAGTTGACGAGGATAGTGTTATTGATAGAGTTCTTCAATCACTGCCACCAAGCTATAAAGGCTTCGTGATGAACTATAACATGCAAGGGATACAAAAGACAATTCCCGAGCTCTTCGCTATGCTCAAAGCTGCGGAGGTAGAAATCAAAAAGGAGCATCAAGTGTTGATGGTTAACAAGACCACTAGTTTCAAGAAAAAGGGCAAGGGAAAGAAAGGGAACTTCAAAAAGAATAGCAAGTCAGTTGCTACTTCCACGAAGAAACCCAAATCTGGAGCCAAGCCTGAAACTGAGTGCTTCTACTGCAAGGGGACTGGACACTGGAAGCGGAACTGCCCCAAGTATTTGGCGGATAAGAAGGATGGCAAGATGAACAAAGGTATATGTGATATACATGTTATTGATGTGTACCTTACTAATGCTCGTAGTAGTACCTGGGTATTTGATACCGGTTCGGTTGCTAATATTTGTAACTCGAAACAGGGACTACGAATTAAACGAAGATTAGCTAAGGACGAGGTGACGATGCGCGTGGGAAACGGTTCCAAAGTCGATGTGATCGCCGTCGGCACGCTACCTCTACATCTACCTTCGGGATTAGTTTTAGACCTAAATAATTGTTATTTGGTGCCAGCGTTAAGCATGAACATTATATCTGGATCTTGTTTATTGCGAGACGGTTATTCATTTAAATCAGAGAATAATGGTTGTTCCATTTTAATGAATAATATCTTTTATGGTCATGCACCCTTAAAGAGTGGTCTATTCTTATTGGATCTCGATTGTAGTGATACACATATTCATAATATTGAAACGAAAAGATGCAAGGTTAATAATGATAGTGCAACTTATTTGTGGCACTGCCGTTTAGGTCATATTGGTGTAAAACGCATGAAGAAACTCCATAAAGATGGACTTTTGGAATCACTTGATTATGAATCACTTGGTGCTTGCGAACCATGCCTCATGGGCAAGATGACTAAAACTCCGTTCTCCGGAACTATGGAGCGAGCAACAGATTTGTTGGAAATCATACATACTGATGTATGTGGACCAATGAGTGTTGATGCTCGCGGCGGGTATCGTTATTTTCTGACCTTCACTGATGATTTGAGCAGATATGGGTATATCTACTTAATGAAGCACAAGTCTGAAACATTTGAAAAGTTCAAAGAATTTCAGAGTGAAGTAGAGAATCATCGTAACAAGAAAATAAAGTTCCTACGATCAGATCGTGGAGGAGAATATTTGAGTTACGAGTTTGGTCTTCATTTGAAACAATGTGGAATAGTTTCACAACTCACGCCACCTGGAACACCACAGCGTAATGGTGTGTCCGAACGTCGTAACCGTACTTTATTGGATATGGTGCGATCTATGATGTCTCTTACCGATTTACCACTATCGTTTTGGGGTTATGCTTTAGAGACAGCTGCATTCACGTTAAATAGGGCACCATCTAAATCCGTTGATACGACACCTTATGAACTATGGTTTGGCAAGAAACCAAAATTGCCGTTTCTTAAAATTTGGGGCTGCGATGCTTATGTGAAAACACTTCAACCTGATAAGCTCGATCCCAAGTCGGAAAAATGTGTCTTCATAGGATACCCAAAAGAGACTGTTGGGTACACCTTCTATCACAGATCCGAAGGCAAAATATTCGTTGCTAAGAACGGATCCTTTCTAGAAAAAGAGTTTCTCTCGAAAGAAGTGAGTGGGAGGAAAGTAGAACTTGATGAGGTAATTGTACCTTCTCCTTGATTGGAAAATAATACATCACAGGAAATTGTTCCAGTGATTCCTACACCAATTAGTGAGGAAGTTAATGATAATGATCATGAAACTTCGGATCAAGTTTCTACTGAACGTCGTAGATCAACCAGAGTACGTTCCGCACCAGAGTGGTACGGCAACCCAGTTCTGGAAATCATGTTACTAGACCATGATGAACCTACGAACTATGAGGAAGCGATGATGAGCCCAGATTCCGCAAAATGGCTTGAAGCCATGAAATCTGAGATTGGATCCATGTATGAGAACAAAGTATGGACTTTGGTTGACTTGCCCGATGATCGGCAAGCCATCGAAAATAAATGGATCTTCAAGAGGAAGACCGACGCAGACGGTAATATTACTGTTTACAAAGCTTGACTTGTTGCGAAAGGTTTTCGACAAGTTCAAGGAGTTGACTACGATGAGACTTTCTCACCTGTAGCGATGCTTAAGTCTGTCCGAATCATGTTAGCAATTGCCGCATTTTATGATTATGAAATCTGGCAAATGGATGTCAAAACTGCATTCCTAAATGGATATCTCAAAGAAGAGTTGTATATGATGCAACCAGAAGGTTTTGTCGATCCAAAAGGTGCTAACAAAATATGCAAGCTCCAGCGATCCATCTATGGACTGGTGCAAGCATCTCGGAGTTGGAATATACGCTTTGATGAGGTGATCAAAGCATATGGTTTTATACAGACTTTTGGAGAAGCATGTATTTACAAGAAAGTGAGTGGGAGCTCTGTAGCATTTCTAATATTATATGTAGATGACATATTGTTGATTGGAAATGATATAGAATTTCTGTATAGCACAAAAGGATACTTGAATAAAAGTTTTTCAATGAAAGACCTCGGTGAAGCTGCTTATATATTAGGTATCAAGATCTATAGAGATAGATCAAGACGCTTAATTGGACTTTCACAAAGCACATACCTTGATAAGATTTTGAAGAAGTTCAAAATGGATCAGTCAAAGAAAGGGTTCTTGCCTGTTTTACAATGTATGAAGTTGAGTAAGACTCAATGCCTGACCACTGCAGAAGATAGAGAGAAAATGAAAGTCATTCCCTATGCCTCAGCCATAGGATCTATCATGTATGCAATGCTGTGTACCAGACCTGATGTGTGCCTTGCTATAAGTCTAGCAGGGAGGTACCAAAGTAATCCAGGAGTGGATCACTGGACAGCGGTCAAAAACATCCTAAAGTATCCGAAAAGAACAAAGGATATGTTTCTCGTATATGGAGGTGGCAAAGAGCTCGTCGTAAACGGTTACGTCGATTCTAGCTTTGACACTGATCCGGATGACTCAAAGTCACAAACCGGATATGTATTTTTATTGAACGGTGGAGCTGTCAGCTGGTGCAGTTCCAAGCAGAGCGTCGTGGCGGGATCTACGTGTGAAGCAGAATACATAGCTGCTTCAGAAGCAGCAAATGAAGGAGTCTGGATGAAGGAGTTCATATCCGATCTAGGTGTAGTACCTAGTGCATCGGGTCCAATGAAAATCTTTTGTGACAACACTGGAGCCATAGCCTTGGCGAAAGAATCCAGGTTTCACAAGAGAACAAAGCACATCAAAAGACGCTTCAATTCCATCCGCGATCTAGTCAAGGAGGGAGACATAGAGATTTGCAAAATACATACGGATCTGAATGTTGCAGACCCGTTGACTAAGCCTCTTCCACGGGCAAAACATGATCAGCACCAAGACTCCATGGGTGTGAGGATCATCACTTTGTAATCTAGATTATTGACTCTAGTTCAAGTGGGAGACTGAAGGAAATATGCCCTAGAGGCAATAATAAAGATGTTATTTGTGTTTCCTTATATCATGATAAATGTCTTTTATTCATGCTAGAATTGTATTAACCGGAAACTTAGTACATGTGTGGATACATAGACAAAACAGTATGTCCCTAGTATGCCTCTACTAGACTAGCTCATTGATCAAAGATGGTTATGTTTCCTAGCCATAGACATGAGTTGTCATTTGATCAACGGGATCACATCATTAGGAGAATGATGTGATGGACAAGACCCATCCGTTAGCATAGCATTATGATCGTTTAGTTTAACTGCTATTGCTTTCTTCATAACTTATACATGTTCCTATGACTATGAGATTATGCAACTCCCGAATACCGTAGGAACACCTTGTGTGCTATCAAACGTCACAACGTAACTGGGTGATCATAAAGATGCTCTACAGGTGTCTCCGAAAGTATTCGTGGTGTTGGCATAGATCAAGATTAGGATTTGTCACTCCGAGTGTCGGAGAGGTATCTCTGGGCCCTCTCGGTAACACACATCATAATAAGCCTTGCAAGCAAAAGACTAATGAGTTAATCACGAGATGATGTGTTACGGAACGAGTATAGAGACTTACCGGTAACGAGATTGAACTAGCTATAAAGATACCGACGATCGAATCTTGGGCAAGTAACATACCGTTTGACAAAAGGAACAACGTATGTTGTTATGCGGTTCTGACCGATAAAAGATCTTCGTAGAATATGTAGGAGCCAATATGAACATCCAGGTTCCGCTATTGGTTATTGACCGGAGATGAGTCTCGGTCATGTCTACATAGTTCTCGAACCCGTAGGGTCCTCACGCTTAACGTTTGATGACGATCGATATTATGAGTTTATGAGTATTGATGTACCGAAGGTAGTTCGGAGTCCCGGACGAGATCACGGACATGACGAGGAGTCTCGGAATGTCCGAGACATAAAGATTGATATATTGGACGGCTATATTCGGGCATCGGAAGTATACCGGAAAAGTTTCGGATTTATCGGGAATGCCGGAGGGGGTTACCGGAACCCCCTACGAGAGGGGATGGTCCATAGTGGGCCTAAAGGGAAAGAGAGAGGTAGCCCATAGGGCTGGCCGGCGCCCCCACCTAGGGTTCCTAGTTGGACTAGGATTGGGGGGGGGGGGGCGCCACCTCTCCTATTCCTTTCCCCCTTCTTCCTTTTGGTGAATCCTACTAGGAATAGGATTGCAATCCTATTCCTAGTAGGACTCCTTCCCTAGCCGCACCAGGAAGGGCCGGCCGGCCTCCCTCCCCTGCTCCTTTATATACGGGGGCAGGGGGCACCCAAAGACACACAAGTTGAATTGTTTTAGCCGTGTGCGGTGCCCCCCTCCACAGAATCACACCTCGGTCATACCGTCGCGGAGCTTAGGCGAAGCCCTGCGCCGGTGAACACATCATATCCGTCACCACGCCGTCATGATGACGAAACTCTCCCGTGAAGCTCAACTGGATCAAGAGCTCGTGGGACGTCATCAAGCTGAACGTGTGCTGAACGCGGAGGTGCCGTACGTTCGGTGCTTGATCGGTTGGATCGCGAATAAGTTCGACAACATCAACCGCGTCACTTGACGCTTCCGCTCCCGGTCTACGAGGGTACGTAGACACACTCTTCCCTCTCGTTGCTATGCATCTGGTAGACAGATCTTGCGTGATCGTAGGAAAATTTTAAAATACTACGTTCCCCAACAGGGCCCGTGCGCACGGGGTCTCCAGAGACCAGACGCAGCCCGTGCACATGGGGTCTGAGGCCCATGTGCACGGTACACGCCCGTGCGCACGGGGTGCTACAGCAAAGCGGCCTCAGAGGCCCATGCGCATGGGGTCGCCTTGGAGTTCCTGTCCAGCCAAGTTTGGCCTTCTCCTTCGCTTACTTGGCCTTGGGGTCCTTCTCCTCCTTGGTGATGATCCTCTTTGTACCTAATGATGCACAATGTTCCGTGGTGAGGTAGCGGCCATGTCTAATGGATACTCATAGCAATCTCGAAGAGGAGCGGGTTCACCTTCGGTCCACTTGGGACACGAGGTGCTATGAAGGTGTACTTGGAGATAGCCGTAGGATGCTACGCATCATCTAGTCTAAAATGAGCTAACACAATGCTAGCCCTAACTAGGAGGATGAGTATATATAGTCTAGGGCCACGAAGGGGTAAGTGAGGGGTACATGGGCCTCGGCCCGATTCACTCATAGAGGCGAGGGGCCCGATCTTTCGATGAGATGATAACTATCGTTTTGGTGGAGTCGACTTTGACGATCCGACTACAAACATGCACGACGTTGCGTCTTAGCAATCGCTAAACCAATCTCCTCGGGTTACTGACGATGCCAGAAGCATGATCATCCCGACCACGAAGGTCTATTCCTGCATGCAATCGAAGAACAAGCAAGAATATGATAAAGCAATCTGAATATTGCAAATATAGATGAAGTATTGATAAATGTGGGGATCCATAAGCGGTCTTGGTCTGGTCGTTGGACACAAACGAAGTACACAAAGTTGCAATGGCTAACTTTTGACTAAACAAATCCCAACAGAAAAACTACTAGATGGATCTACTTATATAGGAGCAATGAGTGGCGGCCAATGAGGTGGGAGGATGTCCCGAGGAAACCTACAACTAACGTTAGGTCGTACAAGGCTCATGGGCCCAAGTGGAGGTGATGCAACACCTTTGGACTTATAGTGTGACTCGAATTCTGGTGCAACATCAAATTGTTTCGTCCACAACTCAACGCTCCAGATGAATTTGAATGTGAATCCAATTAGGTTGGAAAGTATACGAAATCTAATTTCCAACAAAAAAATCACCCAATTCGGAGTCCGTGTGAGAGAGATGTTGGCGTTTTGAGTCAAGTATGTATGTGTAGTCCGAATCTGAGTCCAGGACGTGAGAGACTTAGACTCTATCTTCTCTTGGCCCAAAAGTGACATGGGAGAACTATTTGAACAGCACCTAAACTTCTATTTTCCCCTTATCTTCATATGTGGATTGTCCAAATGTCCCATACACCTGCAATTACACATGGCACAAAAGTGTGTGAAGTATTTTTGTCGTAGGTAACATAAATAAATTATTGCATACTTTGCATTAGAATGCACCTCACAAATATGCATGTATGCAATATTTATGGTCATCCAAGGTAGTCATGTCCTTATCATTCACTGTGCACTGACAGGCGTCGGATGTCCAATGGTCACCAGACGTCTGGAGGCTCGCGCGGGTCCGGACGTCCGAGAAGCGCCGGTCTTTCGATGTTTCGGCTCGGGTGTTGAAGTGTCGGACATCCGGTCGGGGTCGGTCGTCCGGCGGAGCACGTTCTTCCGATGTTTTGGTTCTATCATGGAGGCGCCGGTCATCCGGTGGGCGTTGGTCGTCCGGTCGCAGGATCATGTCGTACGTCCAATCGGCGTCGGACGCCCGACTGCTGCAGACTTCGCGGGCATGCACTTTTGGTTGGCTGGAACCTCCAGGTGTCGGACGTCCAGTCCTCATTGGTCATCCAAGGGTTGTGATCTTCAGGTAGCTCCTTCTCTTGGTCCTTGTACTTATCGTCCTTGCTGCCTTGTCCATTGGATGTAGTTGATCCATGGCTATCCTCTAGGTACCTGATCATACATAGGGTTTCCACTTTAGGTAGTAGCCATGTATCATATGAGGGAAGTGGTAGTTCGGAGAGGAGCGAGATCACCTTATCTTCGATAGCCTTGGCTTGGGCTCTTGTCATAGGGCCAAGTGGTGTCGTGGGAGACGTAGATAAGTCCATTGGGATGCTCGTGGGATGCTCCACATCATCATGCTTTTCTCATGCATTTGTGACCCATGCTTTTCATTTCAGATGATTCATGATTCCACTTGTATGTGTATTTGCAAGCTTGGTGGCGATATTGCTTAATATTGTCATGAGTGCTTTGTGCCCAATGCTTACGTTGATACTTTGGCCATGATTTGCTTTCGTGCTTGTGATATGTCATGTGCATTGCCAATATCCACTATTTTCTCACATGACATGATTGCCATGAGTTTATCTACTGTGTTGCATTTACGTGCCACTAGCTTGCACGACATGATTACCATGTTTACTTTGTTTAGTGCCTCACCCATGATTCATACTTGCTCATTGCACGCGGTTGATGGCATCAATTCCTATGCTTTACACATGATGGCTATTGCTTGTTGTCATATGTCTCCACATGTTGCCTCTCTCATGCTAGATGTTGCCATGTATTAAGTGCAACAATGCTTTTTGTCTTGATAATGAGATTGCCCCCATAGCATTCTCGCATTTATTTGGAGATTTTGAAATAATTCTTGTGAAGCATGCTTCTCTTACTTCATTGCACCATATGCCTAGTGCCATGAATATAGCCATTGTTGCGTCATAATATGCATGCAATTTTGCTCCTAACGGTTATGTGCAAGAGAAGAGAATCATCATAATGGATGGTGTGTTTATCTACCATGCGCATACGTTCTTCCTTTTGTTGTGTGCATCTGTAGGATACTTGAACTTCGTGTTGACTTCCACTTCACGTGAGTTGACTAGTCGAGCTCTTGAGAGCGAACCACCTTCGTTCATGATGCTTCTAGATCACACTTGCTTGTGCTTCAGCATTGTGAAGGACACACAAGGACATGCTTTCAAGGTGATATCCTTCTCTTTCGAGAAACCCAAAACCATGAGCATGCATATTGTGGATCACACTACTTGTGTTGCTTGCACCATGAGACTTATTTGTCATCTTGGACCCCTTGTTTGGCACATGTTCATGATGTTGCTTTCATTCACGATCGCCACATTGCCATGCCTCATGCTATATATGCCTTGTGTGTTTCATCCAATTCTTGGATTACTTGTTCCTCTCATATGCTTGGTTGCAACAATGTCGTTTCTTCACATATGCCATGTCCCATTGCTTGTCACATGATTGACTTGCTTGCCTCAAACATGATGAACAATTGCTCTTTCTATTGTGTTCAGTGCCATACTATCTTCACTACACCCTATGCACGTTATGCTTGGATTGTCTTGCACTTGACAAATGTGTTTAGACACTTCATATGCTTGGTTGCAACAATGTCATTTCTTCACATATGCCTGTCATAGACCTTTCATTGAGCGCTTTATGCATGCTTGTTATGACCATAAGGTAGATGCTTCTCCTCTTTTCACACATATTTGCATCCCTACCTCCCATTTACATGCTTGTTTCCATGATGACCTTGATTGTGTTCAATTAATATGCCTACATGCCATGTCACAATCCTTTGTCACACCAAATACTATGCTTGATGACCACACTATTTGGGTGAATCACCTCTTGAATGCTTGGTTTTGCACTAACGCTGACCACATTTGTTTTTCCAAGTGTTTGTTGTCCCTGCTCCTTTTGAAGGAATCACTAGATGGTGCGACATTGGAGAGTGCCCATTTAGAGCTTCAAGATGATGAGTTCTTGGTGACCGGCCACTTTGACACGGCGACGCCATCACTTTCCCATGGTGATTTGGATTTCGATCCGATGTCAGATCTTTTCCAAGAGGGAGTGGAGGATGTGGAGCATGCTATAGACATCACCATGTCAAGACTCCGTTAGGCATGTGACACGTGCGACCTCTACTTCTCATACATAAAGGTGAATCATCTCCTTTACATGTGTTCACTTGACCCCTTCGAGGATGGTATACTGATGTAGGATGGAGACCCTAAGGCCGATCTCATGAAATGGAGGGGATGCGACGAAGAACACGATGAACATGGGGAGAAATTACAAGGGGAAAACACTCAAGAACGACAAGAACAATCACACATATGCTAGATCGATGAACAACACGAGCGACACAATTATCCAAACACAATAAGGGATGATACAAAAGGTAGTCTTCTCCATGAGGAAGTCCTGGGGTCTTCTCCGTTAGGAGGTCTTGAATCCGGTGTGGATCTTCTCCGTAGAGGGGCCGCAGTCTATCGTAGGAGTAGAACCACTCAAATGAGCAAAGCTCTAGGTCTAAGATGAGCTATCACAATGCTGACCCTAACTAGGAGGAGAGGATGGAGTATATATATTCTAGGGGGAGAAAGGTTACATGGGCCTCGGCCCACCACATTAGGTGCGCACAGGTGTCGGACATCTGACAGCTACCGGTCGTCCAGTCGCCGGTCGTCTGGTGGGTCTCGGACTTCCGCTAATTTCTTTCTGCGATGTGGCACTAGATTTACAGAGGGGCTCGATCATCCGCTCGACGGTCGTTCGGTGGGGTCTCAATCGTCCAGATGTTGGAGGTCGTCGGACGTCCGGTACTTGTCGAATGTCCGGTGGCTATAGCGTTCGCTGTCCTAGCTTCTTCTGGCTAGGGTGGCCTTCAGGGGTCGGACATCCGGTTTGGACCGGTCGTCCGGTGGCTGTAGATTTTCTGGCAGCTTCTTCTCTTGGTCCTCAAACTTGTTATCACCGTCTTGTTCACTTGGCGTAGCATCTTCACGTCCATCCTGTCGATACCTGATCATGCATAGGATTTCCGCCTTAGGTAGTAGTCATGTCTCATGTGAAGAAAGTGGTAGTTCGGAGAGGAGGGAGTTCACCTTATCTTTGATAGCCTTGGCTCGGGCTCTTGCCATAGGACCAAATAGCATCATGGGAGATGTAGCTACGTCCATGAGGATGCTCGTGGGATGCTCCGCGTCATCTCCTCCCCCCCTTGGGAAAGATCCGACCTCGGATCAAAAGCTTCATCTCCATGGTAGGGAGAGAGGTCTTTGACATTGAAGATGTCGCTCACGGAGTACTTGTCGCGTGGGATGTCGATCTTGTATGCATTGTTGTTGAAGCATGCAAGCACCTTGAATGGTCCATCAGCTCGAGGAATTAACTTGGACTTGCGCTCGTTGGGGAACCATTCCTTGCGAAGGTGTAGCCACACAGGATCTCTAATGTCGAATGTGATTGGTCGCTTGTTGACGTTGATCTTGGACGCGAATCGTTGAACTTGACGCTCAATGGTGTGCTGATGCGGAGCATCTGACGATCATCCCCATGTTCACTTGGACCACTCCCCATGACCCAAGGAGACATAAGACAAGACCTCAAATATACACCATTGGACACAATGTTAACTCGCTCCTCTCTGAACCTCCACTTTCTACATGTGAGACATGGCTACTACCTCAAACATATGTGGTATGCATGACCAGGAACCAAGAGGGAGACCATGAAGTAGCTATGAGCATTGGACGATAAGGCGAGGACACCAAGTACAAGGATCAATCGGAGAAGCTATCAGAAGCTACAACCACTAAACGACCGGTCAAGACCGGACGTCTGGCCCCTGAAGGTTGCGCCAGCCAGAAGAAGACATACCAGTGATCGCTCTAGCCACCAGACGTCCGACAAGTACTGGACGTCCGACGACTTCCAGCCTCCGGACGACCGAGACTCGCCGGACGACCTGCGACCGAACCACCGAGCCCCTTCGGACGACTCATGCCATATCACACAAGTAAATTAGACTTCCGCACGAGCGGCGACAGGACGTCTAGTAACTGTCGGACGTCCGACACTTGTGCGCACCAAACGTGTTGGGCCGAGGCCCATGTACCCTTTCGCCCCTTTGCCTATATATTCTCTATCCCCTCCTCCTAGTTAGGGTTATGTCGGCGTTCTGGGAACGGGGGTACCCAGACTTGCCTGCCTGCAGCCTAGGGCGTGGCTCATCAGGCGGCCTGGTACGGCCCAACCTCTTCAGCAACCGCTCAAGACCCTCGCGAGGGGCCGAGCCTCGCGAGGCAAACGACGCAAGACCTCCCCTGGGGCGGCCTCACTAGGGTGGCTCCTGAGGAGCGAAGATATCAAGGCAGAGACACCTCGCCAGGTCCTCGTGACGTGAGCAGTGAAGACCAAAGCCAGGCGGGCACCAGCGGGCGCAGAGCGCCAGTTTCCTTTTTGGTGCTAAAGGAGCATGTGTAGGCGAGGAGTCCCGAGGCGTGAGGCAAAGGTTTCCATATCGGTGCAACAAGACCCAGACCAGCAGGATGGCAGAGCGGAGGTCACCGCAGAGCCCACGGTGGCGTCACCGCCAGAGCCTTTGGCAGGCGAAGACCACCTTTTGTCAGGATAGCTTGTACTAGTTGTCCCCCTTCAAATTTGGCCGTTGTGGGATCCCTTCCCGCTCAATATTTGGGAAGAGGAACCGGGCCTCTAAATAGTACTAGCCACCACCATCGAGATCATCTCATCTAGAGTTGATCAGATAGAAGGCCACACACTCACAAGCTCACTCGAGCACAAGAATACCTCTCCTCAAGAGGCAGTTCACTCCATGTACTAGTTCTTCCTCGGCCTACAAGGCAATCCACCACACCACACTGGATTAGGGTATTACACCACAACGGTGGCCCGAACCAGTATAAACCTTGTGTCCTTTGTTCTTCGGATCTGACGAGCTAGGCCTAGGGATCGACGAGTAGATGAGCTAGGGTGGGAGGAGAGATCTGCGTGCACACCCCAGAGTTCGAACCACAAGGGTTTTGCTGGAACCCAAGATCCGACATTTGGCATGCCAGGTAGGGGTGTCCTGAAACTTCCCTTCCGTCGATCCGTGCTCCGTCGTCCCACCAGTTCCATGGCCAACGCTCACAGAGCCCATGCTAAGCGGCGGGCTGCCCTTGCCGCCCGCGTCGCTCAGACGGCTCCTGCCAGCGGACCACCCCGCCGTTCTCCCTCGCCTACTGCCAATGCTGCCATCAGCCCGGCTCGGCACAAACAGCAGGCCTCGTCACTGCACCCCTCCGTGCGGCGAGACAGACGTACCGCGACCCCGTCACTGACTCCAGCGGTCTCGTCATCCCATGCTCGTCGCGGACCCGCCGACGCGCAGGCTGCGCTGCTCATGGCACGCGAGCTCCTGCGCTACCGCCCCGTCGACGACTTCTACGAAGAATGGCTCGACCGCATCGCCGAGCTCGTCAGCGCCGCTGGGGGCTCTCAAGCGCCGTCCCTCTCGCTACATCGTTCGCCTCCCCATGCAGACGACCTGGCCCATGAAGCTCCTCTACTACCTCCACGCCAAGGCATCGTCCAAGACCAAAGGCACGTGGCCCCGCGCCGTGATCACCCACGCGTGGCGCCCGTGAATGAAGAAGGAAGCTGCCAAGAGATCCAGCGGCCCCGTGGAGGAGCGCCAGCGCTCCCCCCACCGCCGCGTCGAGACTGCGCGCCCCCCGCCGCGGTTGCGCGCGAGGACCAAGACCAAGTTCCGCCTCCCCGACAAGCTCCGGCGTCGACAGCAGGCTGCAAGGCCCTCACCCCCGAGCTGCGCAACGTCAACTGGCCTAGGAAGTTCAAGCCCGACCTGCCTCCACGCTATGACGGCACCCTCGACCCTGCGGAGTTCCTGCAGCTTTATGAGCTGAGCATCGAGGCATCCGGCGGCAACGAGAACATCATGGCGAACTGGTTCCCCATGGCCCTCAAAGATGGCGCGCGCTCGTGGCTCCTAAAACTGCCCGCGGGATCGATCTCCACCTGGAGCGAGATGCCCGAGCGGTCCATCGCCAACTTCCAGGGCACCCGAGACCGCCGGGGGGGACCTGCGGCGTATCAAGCAACAACCAGGAGAAACCCTAAAGAAGTTCATCCAATGCTTCAAGAGCTTCCACGTCAAGATCTCCAAGGTCACGGACGAGGCCATCGTTTGGGCGTTCTCAGATGGTGTCCGCGACGTCAAGATGACGGAGGAGCTCGCCATCCACGAGGATCTGTGCACGTCCCTAGAGCTGTTCAACCTCGCGACCAAATGCGCTAGAGTTGAAGAGGGGCGCCTCTCCCTTGTCGAGCTCCCCGCCGTTGAACCTGAAGACAAGAAGGCCAAGAGCAAAGACGTAAAGCGCAAAGGAGCGGCAGTGCTCGCGGCAGAATGGGAAATGAAGTGCGGCCGTGACTACCCGGAGTCATCCAAGTATAGCCGCGCGTTTTGTGCCTTCCACAACGTGCACAGCCACAACACTCACGACTACCAAGAGCTGAGGGCCCTCCACGAAGGACGCATCGGCCAACGCCCCGAGCGCAGCAACCGTGGCTGCGACCGTGGGGGATGTCGGACCGGGGGACGCTGAGACGACCGTGGCCCCCGCTAGGAGTGGCGTGACCAACCTCGGGAGGACCGTTGGTGCGATCAGCCTCGTGAGGATGCATGGAGGGACCAGCCCTGTGAGGGCGCCTGGAGGGACCAGCCTCGTGAGGACCGCCCTCAGGGCAAGGCTGGCCTTCCACCTCCACCGCCACAAAGGAGGAACGACGACCAGGACAAGGGGGCTGGGGGCTTGCAGGAGCCTCGCGCCATCGCCTGCATCTTCGGTGGAGCACAGGCCCTAGCCTCTCAGCGTCTCATCAATTAGTTCGCCCGGGAAGTAAACATGGCTCTCCCCAAGCTCGAGGCTACTCGCCCACTCAGGTGGTCCAAATGCCCCATCACCTTCAGTTCAGCAGACCAGCTCAAGTGCGCGGCTACGGCCGGTGCCCTCCCGATGCTTTGTTCGCTCGTCATCAACAACATCCAAGTTACCTAGACTCTCATCGATGGCGGCGCAGGGCTCAATGTCCTGTCCATCGAGACATTCGACAGCCTCCAAGTACCCTACGATCAACTACTGCCTACCAAGCCCTTCTCCGGAGTGACTGACGGCTCCACCACCCCCGTGGGGCAGGTCCGCCTACCAGTCACCTTTGGCCAGCGCGACAACTACCACACTGAGCTCATCGACTCGATGTCGCCCACATACATCTCCCTTACAACGCCATCCTAGGGTACCCAGGCCTGGCCAAATTCATGGCGGTGACTCACCACGGCTACAACGTCCTCAACATGTCGGGGAGCGGCAGCGTCATCACCATCGCTTGTGAAGAGAAGGACACAGTGTGCTCACTCGAGCGCGCTTACCAGGCGGCAGCAGTCGAGGATCCAGACAATGAAACCATCATCTACCCTCCTGAGGTCGTTCCCAAGAAGAAGAAGAAGCAGCTTCTCGCCCTGGAGCCACATGAGGTTGCAGTACCTGGTGGCAGCACCTCAGTGCCTACACCTAGGTAGGGGCCGCCTCCCTCCCTCGCATAGGCAGGCGCGCTCGACGCCCCCCTCAGACTGGGCTTGGGGGCTCTCCTCTGGAGGGCCTCTAACTTAGCCAATGTCACGAGGGAGGTGCTCAGGTACATTGTGGAGGAGTGCTTCACCGCATGCTTCCCTTTGGAGGCATCAAGGCGTGAGGCACCAAGCGCTCAGGAGTTCATCAGCCAGACCATTGAAGACCTACAGGTGCCAAGGGCAATGCGGGGCGAGCTCCACCCGGCGCCTCGGAGCGCAGCAGTCGCCCAAAGCTCAGGCGACGGGCTGCGTGTCTGCATCAACGTCCCCGCGCTCAACAGGATCACATCTCAGGATCTCTACTGGCCTTCCTAGGTGGGCTGGTGCGAGAGTCACCCTAACATCTATGTTCGCATGCCTTCCGGCCTGCCGAACCAAACGACCCTGCACCAGCGCCATATGCGGGAGGTCCTGGCGACTCGCGAGGCCAGACATCAGGAGATCCAGGCGGAGTTGGACTCGGTTCTCCACGAGATCTGGGAGGTCCCGGAGCCCCGCGGGGCGTTGGAGCCAGGCGACGCATGAGGAGCAGCGTCTGCATCAAGCATCTTCAGCTACGTCAACACTACTTCAACAACTATGCCAGGTGACATTTTCCGGTTTTTTGTTCATCTGGGAGCGCCCCTCGGGCTGCATCATTCCCAGGTCGCATGGGCCTGTCCCTGCGGCGTGTATCCTTCTGCATCTTTAGTTTACCTTGTTGGGGGCGCCCCCGAGCTGCATCATCCCCAAGCCACACAAGTTTGTCCTTGTGGCATTCATCCCATTTGGCGTTACTTGATTTAGTCTGTTTGTGATGGCCTGGCTTATTAGGGATGATAGACTACTCATATCAATAAGGAATTTCTTATTTTCCGGGAGCCCATTCGGATAGAACTCCAAAGTTAAGCGTGCTCAGCTTGGAGTAGTTTTAGGATGGGTGACCGACCGGGAAGTTGCTCCCGGGTGCGCACGAGTGAGGACAAAGTGCGCAGAAAAGACTAGTATTAATATGTGAGGCCAGTCTAGATCCCGCCAGGAGTAACGACCACCGGCGGGTGTGTCCGGGGCGTTACAAGTTGGTATCAGAGCCGACCCTCGCGGTTACACGGATGTTTGCAGACAGTTTGCAGTCATGTTGTGCATGACGTTTGTGACCCGTCGTGGCACACGGCATGGCACATGTGCTGTCCTGGAAGCACAAACGGTTATGCCAAGAGGGAACGTTCCTGTGGCCCGACGAGGATGTCGGTTCCTCTGAGTGAGGGTGTATGTGATGGCCTGGCTTATTAGGGATGATAGACTACTCATATCAATAAGGAATTCCTTCTTTTCCGGGAGCCCATTCTGATAGAACTCCAAAGTTAAGCGTGCTCAGCTTGGAGTAGTTTTAGGATGGGTGACCGACCGGGAAGTTGCTCCCGGGTGCGCACGAGTGAGGACAAAGTGCGTAGAAAAGACTAGTATTGATATGTGAGGCCAGTCTAGATCTCGCCAGGAGTAACGACCACCGGCGGGTGTGTCCGGGGCGTTACACTGTTTCCTCCTGCAATTTGCCTTACGGGCATCATCTACTCACCCATCACCTCTTATGGTCTCCTTCACCGCTTGATGGACTTCTGCTCATCCCGCAACGAGCGCTGCACACGTTGGCACGGCGCTTTTGCTCGGGTCTGTCCCTGCAATGCTGACAAACCCGAGGGACCGAGCTCTGACCCGCGGCCCGCTCCGCAAGCGTTACCTCACCAGTCCTCGGTGCCCTTGTCTTTCCGTGGAATTATCAGGAGCCCGGTAGTAGGTGCGGACTTAAGTTGTGCTACTACAGGCTAACCCGTAGGAGTCTCGGGAGCACGGCAATAGGCGATCCCGCCGGGCTCCCTTCCACACGTAATTCGCTTGCACGTTAAAGGGGGGGGGGGACCTCTGAGCATCGCGTCTCAGGGGTTCTTACCGACTCTCCGGCCCTCACCCCTTGTCCTTGACCACGACATCGTGACCTGGCATACCAACGGCAGCCGAGCTTCGCTCAAGGGTCGGGACCCGAGGACGCAGACCATCAAGAAGGATGGGAGGAGGGGAGGCCGGCTCAGAGAGCTCAGGCCTGTTCGTACATCAAGGGGGACCCTTGGACATCACGACCCAAGGGCCTAACTGGTCCCGTAGCCACTCACTCCCTGGTTTTCTCCAGGTGATCCAGTCTAAGCCAGCGGCGGCTCAGGTACGCGCGGGGCCGGGCCCTGCCGACGCAGAACATCAAGGCCTAAGTCCAGCATTCCCTTCCCGAAGGCCGTTCGTACGTCAAGGGGGACTCTTAAGCATCGCGACTCAGGAGCCTAACTGGCCAAGTAGCCCCTCACCCCTTGGTCCCGTCCTAGTGATCCGGACGATCCAACGGCGGTTGAGATACGCGCGGGGCCGGGCCCTACCGACGCAGAACTCTAGGGCCAGCAGGGAGGAAATCACGAAATCTCAGCCACGCAGCATCAGAAACAATCAGGCGCGCCACTTAAGGAATCACCTCATGCTCATCAAGATAAGTCACGGACTCTTCGAGTGCCCCATCCTTACTTGGAGAATGGGATTCAACAGTCATGCGTCGGCAATACCACCTCACTTTTTAACCTCCGGAAGCCGCTTGCATGCCAAGGGGACCTCTTGAGCATCGCGCCTCAAGAGCTCTTACTGTACCTCGGGCCGCTCACCTCCTAGCCTTGACCATGGCATCGCGACCTAGCATACCAGCGACGACTGCAGCTTGCCTTGGGACTGGGGCCTGCCGGCGTAGAGCACTGTGCTACCGGAAGGGTAAAAAGAAGCGGTATTGCCGAAACGGGGCTCGCAACTAGGGTGTACTAGCAAGGATAATAAGATAAGAGCAAAACCACTACAAGTTCTTTACATGCCCTCATGGGGTTGGCCTTGAATCCTCGCTGGGAACGCCATAGAAGGATTTCGGGAGGTCCTAGCTACGGCCACCATCGTCGACGCCATCATCAATAGTGGGCCATGATGGCCCACCTCCGACCTTGCACAGATCACCACTGGCGATGTGGTCGCGAGCCCGACGCGCTCCGGGCATGCCGCGAGCTTGGGGGCGCGTAGCTATCATCGCTCATCCCTGGAGACTCGTCGGACTCAGGAGAGCTGCTGGACTCCCGGAGGCCATCGTTGCTGCTGGGCAAGCTGGCAGCAGGGTCGACGGCTGGCGCGGCGCCAACCGCTGCGTCGTTCCGGCGATCCCCTCGAGGGCAGCACTCTAGGCGGCATCCCTCCTTGTCAAACGCCTTCAAGAGCAGCACAGAGGCACCGTCGAATTTGAAGTGGATGGCGAGGGTGCCTTCCGCATAGCAGACTCGGGCGACCTCGCCCCATCCGAGAGTCATGAAGACCTTGCCTGGGGAGACGACCTCAACCTCAGCCCTCATTGTCGGCGCCTAGCACTCGGCGTGATGCAACCACAGCTCGAGCGGCCGCCTCGGTGGCATTTCCGCGGCGAAGAATGGCGGGAAGCGTATGCAGGATCTAGGAGGCACCGCCACCCACAACAGGAACTCGCGCGAGGAGCCCCCAGCGTGCATTTGCGGGGCGCTGGCGTGCACCACAACGGCGCGATCGACGCGGCCAGGGTGCGAGTGGCGCAGGGCGCTGCCTCCCCCCCCCCAAGGCCTGGTGCCCTGGCGTACAGTGGCAGCGGGTAGCCAGGGGGAGGCCGCTCGTGCCAAGGCCTCGTCACTTCCAGCCTCGTGGCGGCGCCATGAGGGCGGAATTGTCTTTTCTTTGGTGGGAGCGCTTCTGGCTCCTCGCGAGGAGTCTTCCCCTTCTTAGCAGCAGAAGATTGTCAGATCGGTCCCATGAGCAGCTCAGACAGGAAAGGAGCAATGGTGAAGAAGAAGCGAGAGGAACGAACGAAGAGGATGGGGCAACAAGGACTCCGCCTGCCGCCTTATTTATAGCCAGGAGAAGGCCAACCGTCGGCCTCCATAATCGCAGGTAATGATGATCTTTCATGCATGCAGGGACTTATCAAGTCACGCAGTCGCCGAGGCTGCATGGGGAACTGGAAACGACCACGTCCCATCAATCGCCACACGTCAATCAAGGCCGTAGGCTTTTGGGACCCGTGGCGCTTCGCACTTGGCCCTTGGCTTCGCCGCGAAGCCAAGCCCGAGCGCACCTTGGGCCCATGGGCTACTGTCGGCATTCTGAGAACGGGGGTACCCAGACTTGCCTGCCTGCGGCCCAGGGTGTGGCTCATCAGGCGGCCTGGTACGGCCCAACCTCTTCTGCAACCACTCAATACCCTTGTGAGGGGCCGAGCCTCGCGAGGCAGATGACGCAAGACCTTCCTTGGGGCGGCCTCACTAGGTTGGCTCCTGAGGAGCGAAGATATCAAGGCAAGAGACACCTCGCGAGGTCCTCGTGACGGAGTAGTGATGACCAAAGCCAGGCGAGCGCCAGTTTCCTCTTTGGTGCTAAAGGAGCAGGTGCAGGCGAGGAGTCCCGAGGCGTCAGGCAAAGGTTTCCATATCGGTGCAACAAAACCAAGACCAGCAGGACGGTAGAGCGGAGGTCACCGCGGAGCCCACGACGGCGTCACCACCAGAGCCTTTGGCAGGCGAAGACCACCTTTTGGCAGGATATCTTGTACTAGTTGTCCCCTTCAAATTTGGCCGTTGTGAGATCCCTTCCCGCTCAATATTTGGGAAGAGGACCCGGGCCTCTATAAATAGGACTAGCCACCACCATTGAGATCATCTCATCTAGAGTTGATCAGATAGAAGGCCACACACTCACAAGCTCACTTGGGCACGAGAGCACCTCTCCTCAGGAGGTAGTTCACTCCATGTACTAGTTCTTCCTCAGCCTACAAGGCAATCCACCACACCACACTGGATTAGGGTATTACACCACAATGGTGGCCCAAACCAGTATAAACCTTGTGTCCCTTATTCTTCGGATCTGACGAGCTAGGCCTAGGGATCGGTGATTAGACGAGCTAGGGCGGGAGGAGAGATCTTCGTGTGCACCCCAGAGTTCGAACCACAAGGGTTTTGCCAGAACCCAAGATCCGACAGGTTAGCTTTGTGATAGCTTTTTTGAGACCTAGAGCTTTGCTCATCTAGTGGTTCTACTCCTAGAGAGACCGCGACCCCTCTACGGAGAAGATCCACACCGGATTCAAGACCTCCTCACGGAGAAGATCTTTCACGGATTCAAGACCTCCTCACGGAGATGAACTAGCTACCTTGTATCTTTCCTTTGTTGGATTTGGACCATGTATCTCATTGTTTGAGGATCTAGCACATGTGTGATCGTTTCTTGTTGATTTGAGTGTTTCCTCTCATTCCCGTCGTGGTTTCCCCCTCGTGTTCTTCGTGGGATTTGCCTCCAATCATGAAAGATCGGCCTTTGGGTCTCCACCCTACACCATCTTGGTATCTAGAGCCAAGGTTTCTCACAAATTTGGAGCCCCCTCACCGTTTTCTAGCTTGATTTTGTTGTGTCTTCCCCAATTTTGAAAATTCCCCTCCAAAAATAGCCCCAATTTTTTTGTGATTTGTTGATTAGATGATGTTTTCTTGATTTTGATCCATGGATTTACTTGGTTTGAAGTGGATCTAGCATTTCCCCAAATTTCCCACTTTCCATCCATGAAATCCCATCAATTTCGAGCCCCAAAATCATCATTTTCCGCCCAAAAACGCGTCCTGAAACTCGCATCTCGTGTTGACCCCGACCCACCAGACGACCGGCGTTTACCGGACGTCCAGACACTCCTAAAGCACCGGACGTTCGACATCCACCGGACGACCGGAACCACCCAACAGAACCAAAATAGCAGATTTCCGACGAATTCCGGACGTCCGGTCACCGGACTTCCGACCATCTTCGGACGTCTGACCCCTTTTGATTTCCACTTCGGCTGGTTTATGTTTTGGTCATAACTAACTCATATGAACTCCGATTTTGACATTCTTTAGCTCGTTTTGAAGCTATTGACATCCCCCGTACCATGAAAATACCACCAACAACATTTGACTCCATTAAATTTTGTGAAATTTGGTAAGTTTCCCTAGGCCTTCCAACATATCATCCGCATAGCCACCATAGCTTTCCGCAACCTAACCCATTTTGATCCATATAGCATTTGTGGTTGCTTGAGTAGTGATTTGAGTCTCCTAAGATGTTTTGGCTACTTAGGGACAATTGCTTCTTCATCAACCACCACCACCACTTCCGCATACCCATTGCCCACCATACATTTCCACCCCAACTTAACCCAATTTTGTTCGAGCTTGTTTGAGTTGTGGCTTGTGTCTCCTAAGGTGTTTCGGCTACTTAGGGAATGTGCCTTCAACTCCAACACCGTGTATAGCCCATCATACCCTTCCGCCACCATAACCCATTTTGACCGGGCTTCCACCAAGTTACACCCAATCCTCAAGTACGATCATAGTGTTTCCTAGTTGGTGCTTTATAAGAGAAGATGGAGACTCAAATTTAAAATAAAATTAGCAGAAAGTAAAAGAAAGGCCCATCGCAGAGGGAAGTAGGGATTTGTAGAGGTGCCAGAGCTCAAAGCTTAAATTGAGAGATAAAATTATTTTGGGAGGTATACTTTTCCCACCAACAAAAATGACTTAAGGTTCCCAACACTTTCCATGCTAGATATATCATAGGCGGTTCCCAAACAAAAAATAAAGTTTATTCCTTTTCCACCAAACTTTCACAAGCCTTGGCTAGCCGATCCACGGTTGCCTTCCATACCAACACTTTCTAAGGAATTTATCCTTTGAAAACATAAAGTAAATTTGTTTTTCATTTCGGGACTGGGCGCAATGACAAGTGATAAACGCGCATCATGAGAATAACACATCTAGCATGGAAAATATTGGCCACCCCTCACCGCTTCGTGAGCAGTATGGGCACACAAAAGGGAAATTTATTTTGAAAATTAGAGATGGCACATACAAATTTTCTTAGAACGACAAGAGAATACCGCATATAGGTGGGTATGGCGGACTCATGTGGCAAAACCAGGATAAAGGATTTTGGATGCACAAGTAGTGATCATACTTAGTGCAAAATGAAGGCTGGCAAAAGATTAGGAAGCGGCCAACCATGAAACGAATATTCTCATAAGCGAGCATTGAGCATAAATAACACCAAATAATGCGCCATAAGTAGGATGTAATTTCATTGCATGATTATTGACTTTTGTGCTTGCATAAGTAATAACAAACTTTATCACCAATATTCTTACTAAAGCACAATTACTCAGCAACATGACTCACATATCACATCATCATATCTCAAAACTATTACAACATATCAAGTTTATTTTGTCAAGTGATCTTCATGAAAGTTTTTATTATATCCTTCTCGGATATCTATCACTTTGGGACTAATTTTCATGTGTTGCTTTTGATTAGCTCAAACAAATATAAGTGAAGAACATGAGCATAATATTTTCTTCTATCAAATTAATATAAGTGAAACAAGAGAGGATTTCTTCAAAAATACTAAAGCACACCATGTTCAAAAAGAAAGATATATGTGAAGCACTAGAGCAACGGCGCTAGAAAAGAGTTTCGTTGACGGGATGTGAATGTCGCTTACTTAGCCTCCCTGGCAACTATTTGGGGGCTCTATTTTATTTAAAAACTTTCAGATCTAAGTAATTTATTAAAACAGCAAGCAAACAAAATAAAATGACATTTCAAGAATAGCACATCTCATGTGAAGAAGCAAAAACTTAGGCTCAATCGATACCAACCGATAATTGTTGAATAAGAAAGGTGGGATGCCTACCGGGGCATCCCCAAGCTTAGATGCTTGAGAGTTATTGAAATTTCATCTTGGAATGCCTTGGGCATCCCCAAGCTTGAGCTTTTGTGTCTCCTTAATTGTTCTCATATCACGGTTTTCCTAAATCTCAAAAGCTTCATCCACACAAAACTCAACAAGAACTTGTGAGATAAGTTATTATAAACCAATGCAAAACCTTATTATCCTCTACTGTAGAAAATCACTAAAATTATTATTCAACATTGCATACTAAATGCCCCTGCATATTTAATACTCCTATCCTCAAATAGAATCATTAAACACGCAAACATATGCAAACAATGCAAACATAACAATATTCTGTCAAAACAGTACAGTCTGTAAAGAATGCAAGAGGATCCATACTTACCTAACTCAATTTTTTTTGAAAATTTAACATGCTGTAGGAAATTTATCATAGCTTTCTGTGCAAAAGTTTTCAACCTTTTATCACATTCTGACTTTTCTCGGGAATTTTTGCAACAGTGAAAAACTTTTTGTTTTCAAACAGCAACATATAGACTTGCAAAATAAGCATGGTAAAGGGTATCCTTGACATTTTTATTGAAATAAAAGATACAAAACATTATTCTAAATACCAGCAAGAAAATCTTAAAAAAATGATGCTCCAAGCAAAACACATATCATGTGACGAATAAAAATATAGCTTGAAGTGAGGTTACCGATAATGTTGGAGACGAAAGAGGGGATGCCTTCCGGGGCATCCCGAAGCTTAGTTACTTGGATATTCCTTGAATATTACCTTGGGGTGCCTTGGGCATCCCCAATCTTAGGGTATTTTCACTCCTTATTCTCCTCATATCGACATCTCCCCAAAACTTGAAAACTTCATTCACGCAAAACTTAACAAAACTTCGTGAGATGGGTTAGTATGATAAAACAAATCATTTACTTTGGGTACTGTCAAAGACAAGATTCATAATTTTTCTCACACAATGCCTACTGTAGAATATCATTTCTACAATTTATATTGATCAATATAAGCCATAGAAACTAGAGAACAAGCAAACTATGCATTGAAAACAGAATCTATCAAAAATAGAATAGTCCGTAATGATCTGAACATTCATCATACTTCTGCAACTCTAAAAATCTTGAAAAAAATATTACCACGTGAGCAATTTGTATATTAATCTTCTGCAAAAAGAATGAACTCAAAAACACTCTTTTGTTAAAAATTAGAAAAAATTTCGTGAGTGCAAAAGTTTCTGTTTTTCAGCAAGATCAAATCTACTATCACCCAACATGATCCTAAGGCTTTGCTTGGCACTTTATTGAAACAAAAGCTATAAAACATGATTACTATAGTAGCATAATCATGTGAACACACAAAAATAGTAGGTATAAGTGTTGGGTTGTCTCCCAACAAGCGCTTTTCTTTAGTGCCTTTTAGCTAGGCAAGATGCTTTCAATGATACTCACATAAAAGATAAAGATTGAAACATAACAAAAGCATCATGAATCATAAGTTCCTCTCTCATAATAATTTTCCATAGCATCATGCATAGATTCATCCATATAACCATCATATAAAGCATTCTTTTCATGATCCAAAAGCATAGAAAATTGATCACTCTTTATGGCATACATGTCATCATAATAATCATCATAGGTAGCAACTTTGTTGTCATCATAGTGAATTGAAACCTCTTCCAAAATAGTGGATGTATCACTAAATAAAGTCATGACCTCTCCAAATCCACTTTTATCAATATAATCTTCATAAATAGGAGGCAAGCTACCATCATAATAAATTTTCTTATCGAAAGTAGTAGGAATCAAAGGATCATATTCATTATGCAAAGCATCCCAAAGCTTGGGACAAGCATTATTTTTAGCAAATAAATCTTGAAACATTTCATACTCATAAAACATAGCACCCCAAGCTTGTGGTTTTGCATATCATCAGAATCATTCTTATCAATAGCATGAATGGCACCAATAGTATCGCAAACATTATTATCATATTCTTCCAAACAAGTGCCAAAAAGATTTCCAAGATCATAAAGGACATCATTGTCTTCCCAAGCATAATCATTACAACAAGTATTAGGCATCACAAAATCATACTCAATATCATCATCTTCCCACAACATATTTGATTCACTTTCATGAGGCACAATGGTGATAGGAGCAATATTACTTGGGAGAGTTACCTTTTTACCTCTACTTTTTATTCTTTTCTTTTTCTTCTTCACCACCTCACATGTGGGTTTAATTAAAAAAATTGAGCTTCTTGTTGAAGAGATTGATTGGATAGGAAGCTCCTCCTCGTTACGTGATTCATCCTAATAAACACTAGGAGGGTATTGGGAAACATTTTCCCTTTCATTAGTACTCTCTTCATGTTCCATTTCTTTTCTTGTCTTTAGGTAGTTGGCAATATAAGGATTCTCAATGCAATTTACCGCACAAAACATATAAATTTCTTCTAGATCAAAATCAAGAAATCTCTCGAGATATGGAAAACCCTTAGTTATACATTTCATTTCTTCATACCCCAAAAGAAGACTAAGCTCTTTATGATGCTCAAGGGTAATCAAGTTATCACAATTTTTGGACACGATTTGATCATGAAATAATTTTCATTGGAGATTTAAATGACCGCGTTCATTGCAAAGTTCACAAGGATGGTGGAAAAAATTACATCTTCCAGCACAATCATCTAGCCTCTCTTGCAACTTTTTCGTTTCTAAAAATTTATGCTTCTTACAAAATCTATCTTCCCTTTTTGGTGTGCAATTGCACTCCCAATTCACTCTACAAAAATTGACATTCTTATAGGAGACATTTTTCTCATGACTAGTGCAACAATCATTAGCATTTCGGATATTCAAGGAATTCATACTAACAACAATGCAATCATGCTCATCATTCAAATATTTTGTGCCAAACATTTTATTGACTTCTTCTTCTAACAATTGAGTACAATTTTCCGATCCATCATTCTCAAGAAAGGTATTATGAAGATGATCAATAATATGATGCAACCTCAATTCCATTTTTTAGTTTTCTTTTATAAACCAAACTAGTGATAAAACAAGAAACTAAAAGATTCGATTGCAAGATCTAAAGATATACCTTCAAGCACTCACCTCCCCAATAACGGCGCCAGAAAAGAGCTTGATGTCTACTACACAACTTGTTCTCGTAGACTCGTGTTGGGCCTCCAAGCGTAAAGTTTTGTTGGACAGTACCAATTTTCCCTCAAGTGGATGACCTAAGGTTTATCAATCCGTGGGAGGTGTAGGATGAAGATGGTCTCTCTCAAACAACCCTGCAACCAAATAATAAAAAGTCTCTTGTGTCCCCAACACACCAAATACAATGACAAATTGTGTAGGTGCACTAGTTCGGTGAAGAGATGGTGATACAAGTGTAATATGGATAGTAGATATTGATTTTTGTGATAGTAACAATGAAAACAGCAAGGTAGCAGGTAACAAAAGTGAGCACAAACAGTATTGCAATGCTTGAAAATGAGGCCTAGGGTCCGTACTTTTGCTAGTGCAATCTCTCAACAATGCTAACATAGTTGGATCATATGATTATCCCTCAAAGTGCAATAAAGAATCACTCATGAGTTCCTATTAGCGGAGAACAAAAGATAGAAATTGTTTGTAGGGTACGAAACCACCTCAAAGCTATTCTTTCCGATCAATCTATCCTAGAGTTCATACTGAAATAACACAAAGCTATTCTTTTCGATCAATCTAACCAAGAGTTCGTACTAAAATAACACCATATGACACATCAACCAACTCTAATGTCAGCTAGATATTCCAATGTCACCACAAATATCCATGAATTGATTCTACGATATGCATCAAACAACTTCATGATCATAATATTCAATCCACACAAAGAACTACAAGGAGACCCCAAAGTTTCTATCAGAGAAAATATAATAAAAATATGCATCAACCCATATGCATAGATTACCCCAATGTCACCGCGGGAATCCGCAAGTTGAGTGCCAGAACATACATCTAGTAAATCAATATGATACCCCATTGTCACCTCAAGTATTCATACCGCAAGACATACATCATGTGTTCTCAAATCTGAACATTCAATCTGACATGGCAAAACTTCAAAGGGTAAAGACTCAATTAATCACAACAAGAGTAGAGATGGAGAAATATCATATGATACATCTATGTTAACAAAGCTCATGATATATCAAGATAGTTACATATCGAGATCACGAGAGAGAGAGAGAGATTTAAACACATAGCAATTGGTACAAACCCTCAGCCCCGAGGGTGGACTACTCTCTCCTCACCATGGTGGCCGCCGGGATGATGAAGATGTCACCGGTGATAATTTCCCCCACCGGCGGAGTGCCGGAAAGGGCTCTAGATTGGATCTCATGGACTACGGAGCCTTGCGGTGGCGGAACATCTGATCTAGGTTCTCCTCGACGGTTTTCGGAATATTTAGGAATTTATAGGGTAAAGAAGGGGTGCGGGAGGCCACCGAGGTGGGCACAACCCACCTGGGCACGCCAGGGGGGCCTGGCGCGCCCTGGTAAGTTGTGCCCCCTCGGGGCACCCCCCCAGGTGCAGCACCGGCCCATTAGGTGTCTTCTGGCCCATAAAAAATTTCAAAAAGTTTCGCGGTGTTTGGACTCCATCTGATATTGATTTCCAGCGATGTAAAAAACATGCAGAAAACAACAACTGGCACTTGGCACGATGTCAATAGGTTAGTACCAAAAATGATATAAAATGATTGTAAAACATCCAAGAATGGTAATATAACATCATGGAACAATAAAAAATTATAGATACGTTGGAGACGTATCAATGCGCTCTTGTAGACGTAGAGGAAGAATGTCCAATGGGGACAATGGGTTGAAGCCATAGACGACCTTGAAGGGGGACTTGCCGGTTGTTCAGTGTCTTGTGCGGTTGTAGGCATACTCGGCGATGGGCAAACATTGCTCCCATTCCTTGATGTTCTTCTTGATCAACACGCTAAGAAGTGTCGAAAGTGTGTGGCTCGTCACCTCCGGTTGGTCGTCGGTTTGTGGGTGGTATGTCGATGAAATAGTAGCTTGATTCCGAGCTTGACGCAAAGAGTCTTCCAAAAGTAGCTTAGGGACTTGACGTCGTGGTCCTAGACGATCGTCTTGGGCACTCCATGTAATCGCAAGATTTCCCTACAAAAAGATTTGCAACATGTGAAGCATCGTCTATCTTGTATCATGGAATGAAATGAGCCATTTTGGAAAAACAATCCACAACAACAAAGATGGAATCCTTTCCATTTTGAGTTCTAGGCAAACCAAGGACAAAGTCCATGCTAATGTCATCCCAAGGTTGATATGGAACGGGAAGTGCATGTAAAGACCATGGGATTGAGCTTTAGACTTAGCTTTGCGACATGTTGAGCACCGGTTGGTGAAGTGTGAGACATCACATAACATCTTGGGCTAATAGTAGTTCTTGGAGAGCGTCGCAAATGTCTTGTCAAGTCCAAAGAGTCCCATAAGTCCTCCTCCATGAGATTCTTGCAAAAGTAGCAAACGAAGAGAAGACTCGGGAATGCGAAGTTTGTTAGCTCTCATAAGATAACCATCCTTGATGTAATATCGTTCCCAAGATGTATGCGTCAAACACTTAGCATAAGGATTTGCAAGGAAAACATCATGTGCATACAAGTCTTTTATGTGCTCAAAGCCAATAACATTCAACTCAAGTTGTGTAACGAACATGCATTTGCGGGAAAGTGCATCCACCACAATGAACTCACTCCACTTAGCATGATGCTTGTTCAACTTAGTTTGACCCGTAAGATACTTAAGTGTTTCATGGTCCGTGTGAAGAATGAATTCGTGAGGGCGGAGACAGTGTTCCAAAACATGCAAGACTCTCACTAAAGCATATAGCTCTTTGTCATAGATGGGGTAGTTAAGTTGCGCTCTGGATACTTTTTCACTAAATAAGTAATCGAGCGCTTTTTTTCATTAACACGCCTCCTATGCCAGTACCACTAGCATTACAAAGTACATCGAAAGGTTTATCAAAGTTTGGTAAAGCAAGCAAGGGTGCATGTGTTAGCAAGTTTTTAAGCTCATTGAACGCGGTGTCTTGAGATGGACCCCAAACAAAGGGTGCGTTCTTCTTGCCAAAGCATGTAAAGGCATAGCAATGGTGCTAAAGTCCTTCACAAATCATTGATAGAATCCGACTAGGCCTAGGAAGCTACGCACTTGTTGTAGGTTCATTGGTTTAGACAACAATTTAATACCTTCGATCTTAGTTTTGTCTACATGCACACCTTTTGATGAAACAACAAATCCTAGGAATAGAAGTTTGTCTACACCAAATTTGCACATGGCCATGTTGGCATATAATTTTTCCTTGTGAAGGGTTCGCAAAACGGTGTTAAGATTATTAACATGATGTTTTGGAGACTTGCTAAACACGAGGATGTCATGAAAATAGACTACTACAGATATTCCAATGTAAGGTCGAAGAACATAGTGCATCACTCTCATAAATGTGTCGGGCGCTTCGGATAAGCCCATTGTCATAACAAGCCATTCATATAACCCGAACTTCATTTTGAAAGCGGTTTTCCACTCATCACTGTCTTGTATGCGGATTTGGTAGTAGCCACTCTTAAGATCAATCTTAGAGAAGATTGTGGCTCCGCTAAGCTCATCTAGCATATCATCTAAGCGTGGTATGGGGTGACGATATCTAATGGTGATAGCATTGATTGGACGGCAATCGGAACACATTTGATAAGTACCATCTTTCTTGGGGACAAGGATTAGCGAAATGGCACAAGGGCTCAAGCTCTCGCGCACGTGACCATTGTCGATGAGTTGTTGAACTTGCTGTTGGATCTCCATGGTATCTTCTGGGTTCACGTGGTAAGGTGCCTTGTTAGCAAGATGCGCTCCAGGAATGAGGTCGATGCGGTGTTCGATGCCACGAAGAGGAGGTAGGCCCGGAGGTAGCTCGTCGGGAATGACATCTTGGAATTCCTGCAAAAATTGAGACAACACTAAAGGCAGAGGTGGTGAAGTGTTAGGTAGTTCCGCTTCTCCTTAGCATAGAAGCACAAGTTGAAAGACACTAGATGGGTTCTCACACACTTCTCTCATCTCACTTTTGGTGGCAAATAACACTAGTTGCTTCTTGTCGCTCATCGTGGAGGCACTCGATTTGGGCTTGTGGCTCTCACTTTCCTTTTGGTGGATCACTCTCTCACCGTTCTCTCCATGATGGTTGGTTGATACTTGATTGTCGGCGACCACTTGACTTGGCGACATAGGACGTAGCACAAACTCCTTGCCCTTCATATTGAAACTATATTGATTGGTACGTCCATTTTGGATGACTCCGTGGTCGAATTGCCATGGCCGTCCAAGAAGGAGGTGGCAAACGACATAGGTACCACGTCACATTCTAAGGTGTCCGCATAGGCGCCTATCTTGAAGGATACTTGCACGGCGTGCTCGACTCGAATAGTTCCAGCATCGCTAAGCCATTGCACCTTATAGGGATGAGCGTGCTTCATCTTGACCAATTGAAGCTTGTCGCATAGCTCTTCACTTGCGAAGTTGTGACAACTTCCTCCATTAATGATAACCTTGATGGAACGTCAATTGATGTTGGCCTTGGTGTGGAAGATGTGACAACGTTGTTCTTCATCTTGATGACGTTGAAGTGTCAAGACTTTGGAGACAACGAGATTGGGACTCTTATCATTGTCACAAAAGACTTGATTGTCTTCATCCTCATTCACTCGATGATGCATGGCCACGTGCTCAAGGGCTTCCATCTCGTCATCGCTCATAGAGTCATAGGAGCCATCGTCGTTGATGATCATGGTCCTTACGGTTGTGCACTCAAATGACTTGTGGCCTCGTCCTTGGCATTTGAAACATTTGATGGAACTCATCTTGGAGTTATCGTCGGTAGGAGTCATAGATGATGAAGCTCTCGGCTTGAAGTTGGTCGTAGTAGGAGGACAACTGGATGTTGTCGAAGTCTTGTAGCTTGACCTATCGCATATGCTTGTAGATGGTTTGGTAGAAGTAGGAGGTGCCGAATTCATTGAAGCTTGGTTGTAGGAGCCGTAGTTTCTGGAAGTGAACTTGGAGTACTTGTAGTCTTCTTGTACTTGTCGCTCCACTTTGGTTGCTTGGTGTACTAGCTCGAGAAGATTCATGTACGGTTGGAAGTCCGCAATTTCCTTGATAGGATAGTTGAGTCCATTCAAGAATCTCACCATTGTTTGCTCTTCATCATGGCAATCTCCATTTCCTTGTAATACTATTCAACGGACTTGGTTCCTTGCTTGAGGAGTTGCAACTTCTTGAACAAGTCGCAATTGTAGTGTGTTGGGACAAAACGCGCTCTCATGACATCCTTCGTTTGGTTCCAAGTGGTGATGGGTGGTTCGCCTTTTGGTTCTCGCCTTTCAATGACTTGCCCCCACAAAATAAGAACATAGTCTTGGAACTCAAGGGTGCCATCGCGATATTCTTATCTTCATCATAGTTGTGTGTTGTAGGGTGGAACCCTAGGTGGAGATCCACTAGTACGCGTCGGTCCTAAACAAACGATTTCTAACCCCCTTTCGCGACGGCATTTGGAACCATCGCCAAGTGAGTCTGTGCGATAGGGGGTCCTTCCCACACGACCCAGAAACCGTCGAGGATATGCCTTCCTGGCAGACATGCTCGGCAAAATGAGGTCATGTGCGACCGACGAGCACTCAAATAAGGAAATACGTACAATAGAGCTATAAAATACAATTACATGGCGAAGTTGTTTCCGGTCGTAAGTACATCTCACACAGTCAGTCCCCGCTAAACATTTCCGTTTGTATGTACATCCCACATAGTCGCTCCAAGGAAAAACGTTTCCGTTCACAGGTACATCACACACAGTATTTCTCGTTAAATCGTTTGTGATAGTGTTGCCATTGCACATGATATTAATAATTTTATCGTTTGCGTTATTGAATGCATCAGACACGGTGCATAGAAGAAACTGTGTGGCAAAGGTTGTCCATCAGACACACTTTTATGTGGTAAACGTTTGCGCAAGGTGGCCTAACACAAATAGTTTTCAAGAGAATGTCGTGTGTGTAGTGGAGATTCATCGCACATGTAGTGGATCCTAGAAACGTTTCCGATCTCCACGTATATCATAGACGTTTCGCTTTCGCAAATCATGTGCAGTGTAATCCCTAATTAATCCCTAATTAATCCAATTAATCCCTAATTTAAAAATCACATGTTTTGAATTTGAAAGTAGGCAATCACTTATTTCATATCCAACCATGTTTATTACAAATATAGGTTCAACCACGAATCCATAATTTGATGCACATGTACATATACTGAAGAACTACAGAAGCAGCAAGTAAAGAATGATGAACCACAGTTGTACTAAAGACTGTAAAGAGAGAGGCGAAAGACATTCTGGGTGCTGGAGAAGGTGAAGCGAAATGCCCATATTGTGCCCTCCTCCATGTGTAATGCGAGCACGACTCTAGGCCAACCCCTTGTGATGACTGTCCGTCCATCCTGCACTATCTTCATTAGGACTTCTCGATGCTCATTGTAGTCTGGATGAAATACTTTAACCTTCATTGCGTGTCCACCAATCATGTACTTTCCAAGGTAATCTTGAGTGAACTGCTTCGGGAACCACTAGGAACGAAAAAGATTCAGACATTGTTGTCTAACAACTCATTATGGGCAGTAAAAAGACAAGGCTGCAGAGTTTGTAGTAGCCATCCTACAGCTCACCGTTGTGTTGGATAGAGCATAAACAAATAATTTGCTTGCCACCATTCGTATCTTTTTGCTAATAATCCCTATCAGTTTCCTCACTTGATGCTTGTTCATCAATATCTCATTGCCCCATACGCAAAAAGGGTCGATGCGTGGATCCTTGCTAAGGGCATATGTACCTACAAGCAACAAGTCAATATTAGAAGCTAACTAGTGTCTAGGCCTGGATCTATATGCACTACATTATGGAACGACGGGGGGAGTACAAGCCGAGGGATGAAGCTGACCTCGGTGGAAAATGGTGGCCACTCCCGTTGTTGTCCTGCATAAGTAGTGGAAAGGCATGATAAGTACAGCAATCTTAACATCAAACAAATATAGCAAAGGTAAACTACATCATCTCCAAATGATAGCTTGAATGTGTTGGTTTCAGCGTGCTGTTAAAGCAGATATAAAATGGAAGGCAATGTTACCGACAACAGGTTTAACAGCCATCAAATATTGCAATTCAAACTTGTATTGTTGAAAACGAATAGAACGTAGGTAATGCTTAAACATCACACTGGATAAATGTGTAAAACTAAAATAAAGGGCATGTGTTAACTACACCAGGAATAACTAGAACCAAATATAGCCGTTCAAACTGGTATTTATGTAGTCGAGCGGCACAGTTCCTACTTGCACATAATGAACAACAGATTGTGAATAACTGAAATAAACAAGACATAAATGACCAGTATAACAACCAAATATAGCCATTGAAAACTGGACAGAGTCTCACTGCAACCAACCTAACAAGCAAATACAGATAAACAGGGCATATGATTGAAAACTATACAAATGCTCACTGCAACCAACCTAAGAAGCAGATAAAGATAAACAAGGCATCTCGTTGATAACTAGACAAATGCTAAAAAAGCAACCTAACAACCAAATACAGATAAACAAGGCATCTGCTTGATAACTGGACAAATGCTAAAAAAACAACCTAACAACCAAATACAGATAAACAAGGCATGTGCTTGATAACTGGACAAATACTCACTGCAACCAAACTAAGAACCAAATACAGATAAACAAGGCATCTGCTCGATAACTAGAAAAATGCTCACTCCAACCAACCTAACAACCAAATACAGATAAAAAAGGCATCTGCTCACTATAAACAACCAAATATAGCCATTTGTAAAACTAAAGTGGACAATTCATACTTAAACATCACATAGACCTATTGAACAATACATTTTTGCATAACTAAATTATTAAACATGGCACAGTTAAAGCACCGCACAATAAATGCTACTACAACAAAGGTTATGGGTTGGCAAGCTAGAAAAGGTAAGATTTGCTGATAGAATGTTGCCTCACATTTCATGGACGAGATCCTTCCAGTTGGAAGAGCATAGACCCATGGTGCGCTTTGTGATGTCACAGATGGGCTGTTTCACCTTGGAAGAACCTTCATGGGTGCCCTCCTCGTGGTTGTGGTCATTATTGATGAGATCTCACTTGGCAATTAAGGATCCCAAGCCGCCGCCGTAGAACGTGTCCTTCAGAAGTGACAAAATGGGCTCGATGGCGTATAAAGCTCACAAATCCTTGACCGCTTGGCGGATGAGATCAGCGGCAGGGCCTTCAAAGAGATCGATGGTGGTTGAACCAGAGGGTTTGGGGACGGACCACTTAACATGTGACATGGCCCACGTGAAGTCGTCGAGTGGACAAGCTTGATGTCGTAGCTAGCTTTCCTGAGATACAGTAATATGGTAGCCCGCTGACATGAAGCCTTCGGCAAGGCAACATAGTCAACGTCTTCGCCGGCTTCAGAGGCAACGTGTTGCTCTAGGATCAACAGGTCAGGGCAAACGGCGTCCACCTCGCCAACGTCCGTCGGAGAGGCCATGATAAACCTCTTCATGTCCGAACGCTCGTCGGGCTCCTCAGGATACGTGGTCGAGCTTAGGCTGCGACATTCTGGAGCAGGGGATGTGGATCTGGCGGGGAGGGACACCGCATGCCTCATCTAAAAACTCAGGGGAGTGGGGCGACGGTATGGGTATTGCTGGGTAACCTGAACTTTATTATCTAAGCTAGAAGGAACGGGAACACCGGCAGGGTTGGCAGTGGCCGCGAGCTAGGGTTCGAGGGAGGGAGGGCGCGGGTGGGGCAATGTGGAGGGGGGATGGTGTTTGAGGATACGACGTGGCTACTGAAAAATTTAGTAATGGTGGGTGGAGATGGTGGTGGACGAGGGAGGGCGATGGTTCAAATGCCTCGGCTACTGTAATTTTACTATAATGTCGGTGCTGGAAGAGTGTGGGCGACGGTTGAAGTACGACGGCTACTAAAATTCGGGTAAAGGAATTGATGCGGGGCGGGAGTGCACAAGATCGCGCACGGTCCAATAACAATATGCTTGTATGATAATAAGGAAAAGTGGCGCGGATCCGTCGATTTTTTGCAACGCTCAAGGCGGGTAGTTTGTTTTTTATATTTCTAGCTAGCTGGTCTATCGCACATGGTTTGTCCTAATTTCCAAATAAACTTACCCGCCTTTAGCTTGCACAGGTGGTGGTTTTATAGCGCACTTGCATCACAGACAGTTAAGCCAGTACCTCCACCCTTTGCTCGCGCTTGTGCAGTCATGGTGATTTTGGCGCACTTGCATCGCACATGGTTGAGCTAGTACCTCCACCCTTTAATCGCGCTTGCGCGGTCGTGGTGATTTCAGCGCACTTTCATCGCACACGGTTGAGCCAGTACATCCACCTTAATTTGCTCGTGCTTGCACGGTCGTGGTGATTTCAGCGCACTTGCATCGCACACGGTTGAGCCAGTACCTCCACCTTAATTTGCTCGCACTTGCGCGGTCGTGGTGATTTCAGTGCACTTGCATCACACATGGTTGAGCCAGTATCTCCACCTTAATTTGATCACGCTTCTGCGATCGTGGTGATTCACATCGCACTTGTACCGCACACGGTTAAGATATTATACCCCGTGTCCGTTGAGGGTCATCAGAGTCTTTGCAGCAAAATAGCGTTAGAGAGGGTCAAAAGAAAGCCACACCAGCATGTGGCCCAAATATATATGAGTGAAAAGGGTGGTCTGTGATGTTCAAAATTCCAATGCACAACCTTTACCCCGTGGGCCCACGGTTGGGCGCGTCGTTGAAGATCGATGAGAGCGCCAGAAGTCAAGAACCACCTGGAAGTGGCCAAATATATGTACGAATATTGATGATGTTTAAAACTTTAAATACACAATGCATAACTTTGGTGGCACCTGCCTCGCGAACTCGAAAGCACCCTAGCAACCACCTAGCTAGGATATATATAATGACATAATCTCGTACCTAGCTAGGATGCTTGGCCCACCACCTTCCACTTCGTGTCAGTAGGGCAGATGCACGTAATGATCGATACTTTGGCCATACATGCATGTTGCCATGACCTACCATAAGACGGACCAATGAATCTTTCGTTTGGTCAAATGACAGTTGTTGTTGTCGATAAACCGCGTGGGCCAATAGATTCAACCATCATAAAAATCGCATGAGAGGGACCACAAAACCAGCACCTCTTGCATGCGTCCCAAAATGATGTACGTTGGGAAGGGGTGATGTGTGTTTTCAATGTAGAATAATGTACAATTTAGATGTGGTGCCTACCTCTCGATACAGACAACAACCATGAAGGCATGGTAGTTAAGGACGAGATACGTAAACAGGGTTTAATGTAGGTCGAACCCAGCAATCCGAGCATCTAGGAGGGAATCCTGACAACGCATGAGCTCGAGCTTTGGTTGACCAACATTTGATGGTTACCGGCCCTAAGACGAACTAGGAAGAGTCCATTCATGGCCAACACATACCCATCATTATCGGTCAAAGGGATGATATATATACACTCGGGGAGCCCACAGATATCTGTGTCGTCACAAGAAACCGCACAAGGGAGACGTGGTCGATCAGAAGACCCCGTATACATTGCATGCGGCCCGAAAATATGTATGTGTACGATGGTGTATGATGTGTTTAAATCCCAAATGCAAAACTTTGATGGGCGATGCCAACTACATTACAAACCGAACACCGTACCCGACTCCAAGCCTGGTTCAATACCTATGATGTCAGTTTCCCAACTTCGAGGTGGCGGAGGGGGGGGGTGGGGGTTGTCCCACGAATGCGCTCAAACTTTATTTTGTCTAGCATGGAACACACACACACACACATATATATATATATATATATATATATATATATATATATATATATATATATATATATATATATATATATATATATCTATACATCTATACACCTATATAGTGTGCGAATAACTTTCAAAGTTGCTCGTTGGATGAAGCCAATCCGACGGTACAGAGATGGCAAATCTGAGCACTACTGGCCGTTGGATATCATCTACATTCCACCAGATTCTGCCACATGTACAATCTAGAACACTCCATGGTTGAACTTAAGCATAATGTACAAACCTCAAAACACAAGCACTTCTCCTTTGTTCTCTAGAATCTTCCATATCTTAATTGCCCAAACCTTGTTTTTCTAAATGAATTGTCACTTTTTGTTTTTACCTTTACAATGCACACTTCCATGAATCTTAAAATAGTTTTTTATGAAAATAATTGATTTTGGATGAGATAAACTATAAGAATTAAACGAACATCTACATCATGCATATCTAGGAGAAGAGGCAGGAAACCGATGAGAGGAGTGGCGAGAAATGGTAGCCTGTTTTGAATGAAAACCTAGTAGCGAAGGAAGTGTGAGCTACACGACGCATGCACACAGTGATTACCCATGTACTGCATGTGCTATCGAAAGGGCTCGGGGTTGTCGTTCGATCTGGGAGCATCCGACGATGCACACGGCCCAATCAGAATGCACGACTCAGATCGCGCACGCGGCGGGGGGGGGGGATATCACACGGAAACCAACATTTGGTGGAAACCAGTGAAAACCATGACAAAAAGATGTTTTAAAGTTTTTAAAAATTCAAAAAATGTGGGATATTAAGAGCATGATGTTTTATTGCCACACAAAATTTCAAGTTGAAACACATTACGAGATGTGAGCTATGAAAAAGACAAATATTTTGTCTTTTTCATAGCTCACATCTCGTAATGTTTTTCAACTTGAAATTTTGTGTCGTAATAAAACATCACCTTCTTAACATCCCACATTTTTTTCAGATTTTTATGAAACTTTAAAATATGGTTTCCATGAAGTTTTCATTGAATATCGGCTTTGTGAGTGAACCGTGTGCTATTTGAAAACATTTCGTGAGAAGAATCTCGGTTTTTAAATCCCCGTAAATCCAAAACTAAGCTAAAAATCGTGAAACATGTCATGGTGTCACGACATGGCACTTATATGCCGAGGAATTTCTTTCGTCCATTGTGGCGGAAGTTTTATTACAAGCCTCTTACAAACCGGAGCTTCTCTCAAAGAAGCCTCATGGTTCCGATAGGGAAACGTGTCCCCCTTGTGGGCGAAACGTAATCACTGCCTCTTTTCGCCTCGTATTTTCTTCTACGGGCAACATGGAACGACAGGATATCCGTGCTGAAATTTAAACTTATTCAGGGTTCGTTTGGCCTTTTTTATACACTAATTGAGTTTCCTAGGAATTTAATGTCCATAATTCAAATCTGAACTACAAATTCATGATCCAGTTCACCAAAATGCTTAGAAAAATTATACATGTGTCCTTGGGTGCATGTTTAGGTCCCATGCCAGGATTGTGAACGAATTACAACCGTACCAGTGTCATGGCTCGTCCTCAAACATTTCGAATCCCGGTTTTTAAGTCCCCATAAATCCTAAAATCACCAGAAAGTCATCAAAGGTGGCATGGTGTCACGTCGTGGCACATATATGTCGTGGTAAAAACATTGTCCAATTTGGGCCAAGCTTTATTACAAACCTCTTACAAAAATTGGAGCTTCTCTCAAAGAAGCCTCGTGGTTCTGATAGGGAAATGTGTTCCCCTTGTGGGCGAAACATAATCACTTCCTCTTTTCGCCTTGTATTTTCTTCCACGAGCAACATGGAACGACAGGATATCCATGCTGAAATTTAAACTTATTCCGGATTCGTTTGGCCTTTTTATACACTAATTGAGTTTCCTAGGCATTTAATGTCCATAATTCAAATCTGAACTATAAATACATGCTCCAGTTCACCAAAATGGCTAGAAAAATTATACATGTGTCCTTGGGTGCATGTTTAGGTCTCATGCCAGGAATGGGAACGAATTACAACCATATCGGTGTCTTGGCTCATCCTCAAACATTTTGAATATCGGTTTTTAAGTACCCATAAATCCTAAACTCACCAGAACGCCATCAAAGGTGGCATGGTGTCACGTCATGGCACATATATGTCGTGGTAAAAAAATTGCCAATTTGGGCCAAGCTTTATTACAAACTCTTACAAACCGGAGCCTGTCGCAAGAACCCTCGTGGTTTCGATATGGAAATGTGTCCCCTTATGGGCCGAACGATAATCACTCCCTCTTCTAGCCTCGTATTTTCTTCTACACGCGACACGGAACAACTAGAGATTCGCGCTGAACTTTGAAATTATTCAGGGTTCGTTTGACCTTTTTAATTCATTAATTGAGTTTTCTAGGCATTTAATGTCCATCATTCAAATCTGAACTACAAATACATGCTCCAGTGCACCAAAATGGCTAGAAAAAACATACATGTTTCCTTGGGGTGCCTGTTTAGGTCCCATGGAACGAATGGGAACAAATTTAACCGTCTTGTCATCCTGGCTTGGCCACAAACATTACGAATCTCGGTTTTTAAATGTCTGTAAATCCAAAACTTACCAGGAAATTATGAAACTTGGCATGGTGTCACTACATGGTACATATAATTGTCCAATTTGGGCAAAGCTATATTAGAAGCCTTTTACAAACCGGAGCCTGTCGCAACTCTCGTGTTTCAGATAGGGATACATGCCCTCTTGTGGGCGAAACGATAATCGCTGCCTCTTATCGCCTTGAACTTTGTTTTCTACAGGCAACATAGAATAACAGGAGTGTCGGGCCGAAATTTGAAACTGTTCAGGGTTCGTTTGGCCATTGTATATATATTACTAATTACTAAGTTTTCTATGCATTTAATGTAGTCCATAATTCAAATTTGAACTACAACCACATGCTCTAGTGAAGCAAAATGGATGGGAAATCGTACATGTGTCATTGGGTGCAAATTTAGGTCTCGTTTAAGGAATGAGAATGAATTACAAACTTGTCGTTGTCCTCAAACAATGAGAATCTCGGTTTTTAAATCCCAGTAAATCAAAAAGTCACCCAAAAAACATGAAACTTGGCATGGTTTTATTTCATGGCACATATACGCCGTGGTAAAAAAATCGTCCAGTTTGAGAAGAGGTGCACACATTAGTTGCCAACAAAGTCCTTTTTGAAACAAAAAGCTGACACGCTAACATCGCACATGATTGTATTATATTTACCATGTCGAAATTTAACCATACTCGGTGGCATGCGTGCAGTTGTTTGATTAGACAAGACAAGCACGAGAAGTCCGACGTGCAGGCTCAACGGGATGCCTGCGAGCAGTCTGCCGTGCAAGCTCGACGGGACGCGTGCGAGCAGTCCGCCGCGCAGGCTCGACGGGACACGTGCATCATGTCCACCTCACGGGCTCGACGAGACACGTGCGAGCAGCAAGGCCGCCCATGCTCATCGGGAAGCGAGCTCTTTGACCTCCATGCACCAGCCGCCGCCCGCCTCACTCACAACTTCTCCATTAATGGGTTAATTAAAGCACCTGGACGGAGGGTGTTTGCTTGTGATCCCATGGCAACATTTTCTATGTTCATGTTTTTAACTCGTATTCCGCCCTAATTTAAATTGCCACATAGGACAGCGGATAATACGACCACAAATAAAATGGCAACAGATAATACGACGACAAATTTACAATGGCGCAGATAATAATTGTCTTACATATTCTGGATAATTATAATGCCACATGCGGCAAAGCCAGGAAGACACGGGGGCAAGAGAAGAAGGAAATTGTAGACAACGATCTGGGTCGCTACTGTCTCTACTCGTTGATGGATCACTGGGCGGAGAAATCCTCCAGCTCCTTCTTCAATTTCTCATGACTTAGCTTGAAAGCAGCCACAGATTCCTCCACATCCTGCTCGCGCTCCATCCGGAGCTTCCTCAAGCCACCCATAAGTTCCTCGACGACCGCTTTCAGTGTCATCTCTGAGGCACCGCTCTGCTCATGCAGCATCTTCCAGCCGGCGGCCTCTTCCTCCTTCTCCGTGAACAACTTGAGGAGCTTCGCATTGTCACCCATGAGTTTCCGGTTGCCTTGTCAACCGAGGCATCGCTGATCTTGAGCAGCTTCATCAAGCCATCGACCAGCTCCTGCTGCGTAGTGACGCCAGTGAGAATGTCATCGTCGCTAGCGAAGGACTTCAGGAACGATGGCTCATCGCGATGGTCGACGCCTCGCATGCGCTTGTGAGAGCCCACTCGTGCCCATGAGAGCTTGTTCGAGGGCTCCGCGACGCGCCGGGACATCTCTATTGCGGCCACGGCTACGTGGCGGGACCTCTCGAGTGCTTCTGCGGCCTAGGTATTTGCCGCCTGGTTATATGTCCACCCTAAACTCCTCCTACCGGTCATGGCGGAACGAGTTGACAGATAAAACCAGTTTTGTGGATGATGAGGAGAGGATCTGTGAAGTAATTTTCGAGTGGGTGGTTTTTATAGCCCGGTGCTAAGTGTGAACACATTTTAGTTTGATAGGTGTGAACAGATTTGCAATTACTTATTGCGTTGTAATAAGCAATGGCATGAGGAACAAGGTCAAAATTTATTGATGGTAGAAGGTTGACCACGTGGTTGCTCGCCATTGAGGTAGCCGCGGTGCGCTCCGCTCTGGCATCCCTACGCGCGCTCTGCTCACCGTCGAGGCAAAGTTACAATGGCAAGGTTCATAATTCTTAATAATTGTCTTATATATTCGGGATAATTTAAAATCCCAAATGCGGCAAGGCCCAGAACACTCACGACCTACATATGGATACAATTATAATAAAATATAAGCTAAAAGCCTGAGCTGGCGGCCTTCCGACGATGGTCTTCGTGGACTCCATGATCAGCATAGCTCCCTTGCGGCCGTTCACTCCGAGTGTCCCGACCCGCCTCCACCTACGAAGCTGCTGGCGCTGGGAGGCTCTTGGGGCTGCTGGGCCTCTTCCCGAAGAGCTTGACAGCGTGCAATCGCGCGCATGAAAACTCCACGGAACCGCTCCATTTCCATGTCTCTAGCCCGATAGCAAATTCAGTCGATCACCTGCATCCTCAAGATATCACGTTGGCGATGTTCTGCTTCGTCGGGGACGTCAACTCTGCCAAGGATGTGCTCGAGCCTGGTCACCACATCATCGGGATCAAGGTTGACATGGCCGATGCGGGCCATGATGAAGCCACAGGGTGCCTTTGTCTTGACTGAATCGCAGAGGTCCTCTGCCCATTCCTTGCGGGGCATCAGGCTCTCGATGAGCACTGGTGACGGCGGTTCTTTGGGTGGGTCATCGATCATGCCGTCGAGCAGCTCTGGATCTTTTGCACGGTGGATGGCAAACTGCTCATCACACCTCCTCTACAATATGTCGATTGTGCTCCCAAGGACTGTGACGCCGATATCGCTGTCGATGGGCCATGGTGCCTGCACCGGCCGATGAAGCTCTTGCTCCCAGACCTGCTACGGCTCGTTCTCCTCGCCGAAGATGTAACGCAGGTAGGCGTTGACGTCGAAGCTTTGGTCATTGCCTGGCATGCTTGGAATAACTAATGGTAGATGGTGAGGACTAGATCTTCACAGAGTGTCGCAGCGGTGCGTTGCCGCCTGGGTTATATGCAGCAAGCCGTTAGCTAGTGGCGGGAAACCAGTGAGGGAATAGGCGTGGATTTTACAATCCACCCATGTGGAGTAGGGGAAGCATTCGCTGGAGCGCGGGAAGACTAAGTGGAGCACATACACAACCCGAATACCGTATCTGGTGCCACGTTTTATTTATCACACAAGTGTTAACATAAGGAATTGCATGTGTAACTTACTAATCATCGCACACGAGTAGTCGCAGACGCATCGTGTGCGATACTCCTAGCCACCTCAAGCAACTAGTTTGCATTTTTCAAAGTTTTTTGTACACACAGAATCGCACACGAACTAACTGTATTACCCGTCTGTGTTGTAAATTCTCATCGAAAATAGTTCATCCGAGTTGGCTGTTTGCCACGTATCACACACATCTTGTTAAGTTGAACCGTTTCTGTTGCGTTCGCTAATCGAAAACAGTTCGTCCGAGTGAACCATATGCCCTATATCACACACACCCCGATCTGGCTAACCGTTTATGTTGCACTCCCTAATAGAAAACGGTTCATTGGAGTGAACTGTATGCCGTATATCACACACACGTTAATATGGCTGCCCATTTCTGTTGTACTACCTCATCGCAAACAGTTTGAACGGGTTAACCGTGTGCCCTGCATCGCACACGTAACTAAAATCTGAACCGTGTTTGATGCATCCTCCATCACAAACGTTTTGCACCTTTTTTGACGGCTTTATTTACATCCCCATTTGTGATTAATGCATCGTACACAGTTTCGTGAAAGGGTCTCTGATTGTAGTGTCGTGTTAGCAACATCCTGCAGTAGTGATCTTTCACGAATTGGAGGGGAAATCCCTAAGAACTCGAAGAACACAAGAGAGGGAAAACACTCAAATTGACTAGATCCAATCACACATATGCTAGATCCAAGAACACACAAGAGGTCACAATGATCCAAGGACAACAAAGGAAAGATATAAGGTCTTGATGATTATATGATGGGGATCCTTCCCTAGAAGGGTTGTTGATAATCCACAAGGATTCTTCCCTAAAGGGGTCTTGACCCACAAGAGGGAAGGAGCAAAGCTCACAAATGTCTCACATCTACTTTGCTATCCCTTCTAAGGAGCTAGGTGAGGGGTACTTATAGTCTAGCAACAAAATTGGGGAAAATGGGGGTACATGGGTCTTTTGCCCTTAGTGCACGCACGCACAAACCGGATGGGTCCGGGCACCCGCGGCAAAGGGTCCGGGCACCCGGAGGGGCGCGGCTCTATTTGGCCCGGGCACCCTGGGGTTCCAAGCCCGCGCACTTGGGGTGGCACCATGCGGCTGCTGGCGGGAGGCCGGGCACCTGGGGGTCCAAGGCCCGGGCACCCGGGGTGCAGCCAGCCGGTGGCTGGCAAAGGGGCTGGGCACCCGGGGCTCCAGGCCGAGCACCCAGGGGTGGCTGGGGTAGCGCCCAGGCGGGGTGCGGGCACCCGAGCCCTCCATGGCCGGGCACCCGGGGCCGGTAGGGGTCACGCCCAGGTTAGGGCCGGGCACCCGGGGTAGCCATTGTCTCCGTCGGCTGTAGGGGAGGGTCGGGGTGGTCCGGGGCCTCCTTTGCTTCGTGCTTCTCGCACGTCCTTCTTCCTTCTCCTCCTCCGTAGGTATCCGGAGAACTTGGTGATCCCTCCGTGCTTTCTCGTGACGATCTCCGAAGTACCTAAGAATGCACAATGTGTCTCTTTGAGGTAGAATCCCATTCTCAAGTGAATCGAGGCGAAACTCGGAGAGGAAAGAATTAACCTCAATTTTGATGGTGTGTGCTCTTGTCATTGTTCCACGGGGTGCTTAGCGAGTCGTAGTAGAGTCCATGGGGATGATGTAGGGATGCTCTGCATCATCTCCCCCCCCCCCACCTTGGGT
>LR738713.1:292188025-292282942 GCA_902687465.1 Secale cereale
TAGGGATGCTCTGCATCATCTCCCCCCCCCCCACCTTGGGTGAGATCCGTCCACGGATCATGATCTTCATCACCATGGTGTTGGAACAATGCCTTGAAGTTGAAGATGATGGTGTCGCACATCGTGTACGCCTCCACATGACCAAGTTGTATCGTGATGATACCACCTTGTGAATCCATCAAAATGAAAGAACATGACAACCACTTGGAAAAACAAATGAGGTTAGCAGGATTGTCAAACCTATTCGTGTGGTGAGTCACCCAACAAGTATTTTCGTCATTATTATCATAAGGAAGGACCAGGGGACATGGCATTGTATGGAAGCATATGATGCGATAACAACCTAATGCATTAGGCTCAAACACGCAAGCATGCATCACAAGTAAAATGCCTGAGTCTCCGAGATCAACAAGTATATCACGGTTCCGAGATCAACAAGTATAGCACATTTGCACTCACAATAAGTGAATATGAGAGATGCAACTATTGGAGACAAGTGACAATGATCAACATATATCATGTGAAATGCACGAACATATATGTCATCAACCCAAGAAAGCAAGTAAGAGTGGAACATGGGTGATGCTATATAGCAAGCAATCATAGTGATCAAGTCAAGCAAGCTAGTAGTGCAAAGATGCAACATACTAGAGGTAATCATGGCAATCATGGGATGTGTGCCAATAGTAGGCATGAATAATACACATGGCATATCACAAGCATGAAAGCAAGATATGAGCAAAATAGGATCAATGTATTGGCGAGAGGCCATATGTAAATAGCAATGGGACATCACGACTCTCCCAACACAACAAGCATCAATAGCTTGGGGCACAAAGAAATCATGGCAATAGCTAGCAATAACTCCACCAAGCTTGCAAATACACATACACGTACCAGAATCAATCATCATGTGTAATGCAAAGCATGGGTCACAAAAGCATGGCAAAGGCATAGGAGTGAGCGTATCATGCAAAGTGAACATGGCAAGATGGGCATAGAATGTGCAATTGACAATAACCCATCACCATGTGAGGGTCATGTAGAATAAATGCATGAAGTCGTTGCGTGGAGGACACGGTTGGTGAAACATCTCACGGGTTCCCACGACATCGTTGCTCTTTAGAGCTCGTTTCGTCAACTCATGGTCTTGTGAGGTTGACGAGTATTCGTGATTACCTATGCAAAACAAAGATAAAAAAAGATCGTGTGTGCGTGGTATATGTACACATCATCCATTTTTATGCGCACATGCGTGTGGTGGTTAGCACAAAATATCCAATTCTCAAAAAATGAGATGTGTGATATAGAAATATGTTATACATCATGAGAGGTTTTTTGTTATGTATAGCATAATGGAGACACAAATTAGAGCAAGTATGTGGCACAACAATAGCATTTTCATTCATGGAAAGCATACGGTGCACACAATCATGAGAATCATGCAATGGATGGGTTGGCTCAAAATCTCCTAAAATGTATGTGGAAACTATGGGGGTCTCCTCATGAGCAATATTTGAAACATCATATGGAGAAAATTGAAAACATCCAAAACAATGGATATCCCAAGCTATGTGGTCATGGCATGTCATATGAGATAAAAGATGCAAAGGGAGCATATCAATATCATCACAAGAAAAACAAATGCCAATAACCATGGGCTTGTCATCTATGTCATAAGTGCAAATTGGGTTTATCTTAATGGCATATGCATAGTTACTACGATGAGATTGCAAGTATGACATACGAGTGATCTCATGCATAGCATATCACAAGTCAAGCAGATTGTCAAACATGATGTGACCTAGAGAATTGTCACAAGAAATCCTATATAACATGGCATCACAACTAATAGACTCCACATGGCAATCATCATACTCATCATAAATGGGCAATAAATCATATGGGGAAATCATACTAGCATGAAACATGGCAATAGGTGGATCAACATCAGGCAAGCAATCAGTGTCAAGAATGTCCACTAGTGGGACTAGAGCATCACCTTCACCTATTTTACCTTTCGCATTCCACTCATGTGGTGTAGGTGAGGTGGGAAAGGCCAAATGGTGGTCATCTTCATCTTGATGGAACCATGTGGGGGGTACATCATAGTTCACCATGGCCATCGTCTTGTCCCTAAGAAATACCAAGTCATCGCGGATCGACGCGTCATCATAAATGGGACCTAGCACCAAATAAGAGGACACAGTAGAGGTAGAGGTCAAGTCGTTAGTGTTTATAGTGGCCTCACATGACCTATGAACTATATCACTCTCTCTATGTGTTGGTGTCTCACTCACTCCCTCAAGGTAGGTGCACTCAAAGTCACATATGGTGGAGTCACTTATGTCACTCAAGTGGTGGTGGTGGTGGTGGCTCTTCTCACATGGGAAATGGAGCATATCATCATATATGGGGCTAGTAGTGAAGTCACTCTGACTCTCAATATAGGTGGCACAAGTCTCTCAACTCATCACCATACGCCTCCTTGGTCCAAGGGAAAATCCCATGCTCAACCATCTCATAGTCGTCGTTGTGGATGAAGGCCGAAGATGGCACATCATCACTCTCGTCCATGACCGAAGGGAAAATCCCATGCTTGATCATCTCGATGGTACTAGCCTCATGCTCGCCGTCTTGGAGCGTGGTCGTCATGAAGGATGCTTGGGGTCGAGTAGGCTTGGCCTTCATAAGCTCTTGTTGCGCCTTGAGAGCACCAATGTACATGTCGTCGAGGGACTCGTAGTTGTTGTTGAAGATAGTCTCGGCGATGTCATTGTTCAATCCCATTGAGAAGTATAAATTCATCCAAATGGAGTTTTCCATGCTGGCTCATCGCAAGGCTTTCTTCATGTTCTTGAAGTACTCGTCAAGGGACTTGGATCCTTGTATGGTGTTCTCCAAGTGGCGTTGAAGATGTTCTGTGTAGGAGGAAGGAACAAATTCTCGCCTCATCACTTTCTTCATCGTGGGCCACGTCATGGTGAAGCTTCTCGAAGGTCTATGAAGCCACCATGTCGACGCGCAGTCGTGGAAGGTACTTGTGGCGCACTTCACTTGATCGTCGGAGGGTACTTGGTGTAGCTTGAGGTAGTCGTCCATCTTGTGCTCCCACTCGAGGTACTCTTCGGGGTCATGAGTCACAAAGAATGGAATCTCGTAGTCGGTGTCAAAGTCATAGTAGCTCGTGGAAGTCGCGGACTTGAGCTCGTGGAGTAAGCTAAGATGTCATACATCCAAAGGCGAAGATGCCTGGAAGTCACATGGCGAAGATGCCAAGGTAGAGAGTGAAGTCATAGAGCAGTTGTTGGTGTTGAGCTCTTGACATTCACATTCTTGGCGGTGATGGTGTCGATGCCAATGTGATCTCACCGTAGATGGTATATCAGAAGGATGTGCACTTGAGCATCTTCTCAAAGATGAGGGAGACCCCTTGCGGTTCTTGATGAGGGCTTTTAGCTCCTCCATTTGAGCATCCATCTTGGCGTCCAAATTGTTCTTCATGCCATCGAACTCATCATTGTTGTTGTAGACTGAAGTTGATGTGCTTTGACTATCCATCACAAGACTCGAGCAAATGTGAGTGGAAGAAAGAGAAGGACTAGACCAAGTGTACCTTACCCGATGTTGAAAATGGATCAATGATCACTCAATAATGTATCAAGGAAATAACATAATTGGTACTGGATCTTGTCAATTCTCACACCTACACAAGTAAGGCTTATGGAGTAGCTTGGTGAGGATAGTGGGACAAAAATTTGATGCAAAATGTTAGCAAGAGTCAATAAAGTTGAAAGAGATTCACAAATTTGCAAGTGAAACAACTAGACCAATAGCAATGAATGGCACACGGAAACACACACATGGATAGACAAATGGGGTCGTGCAACCAAGGAATGAGCTCAAAATGTGGAATCCACGAAATCGCTCGTGTTGCACAACTCAAGAGCGAATCTAGCACGATTGCTCTATAGGCGGATACGACACTTGTGCACAACCTATGATATGCAAAATGTATCAACTTTCTATCCCAAGTATGCTATATGTATGATGTTCCGGTGCTTTTAGCACAAGATGATCCAAGATGATCGGATATGATACCATATGATATATTGTGATGCGATGCTATGGCTCTTGCTTACAAGCTTCTTTGTTTTTCTCTTTTGCTTAAAAGCTTATTCCTCTATTTTTTGTATGGCCACAATTTGAAATGCACAAACCAAGATAGCAATTGTGTATATGCGGGAATAATCTTGTGACACAAGGGGTGTTACTATGATACCAAGATGATACCAATATTATATGGTACGTATGCAATGTAAGGTACAGATCACTAATGTGCACAAGTAACATTGCCGACAATACTCAATGGCTAGTCTCTATAGGCAAGTGACGCAAAATGGGCTAGGGGTTAACAATGCAATGGCAAGGGGGAATATACAATGATGTCGTCGAAGTTACCGTCCGATGATGATGATGAGATGCGGTGTTGTCGATGTTGAACCGTCTGTAATTAGCCGAAACACCTTAGGAAACGGAAAAACCGCGAACTTAAAATCTCAAGGACAAAGTCAATGGTAGCGGAAAAGCAGTGGTGATTTTGCACTCGGTAATGAGGAAGTGGAATGGTGCGTTATGCAAGTCGAAGTTGAAGTGACTGTTCCTAAGTAGCCGAAACACCTTAGGAGACTCAATTCACCACTCAAGCAACCACAAATGCTATATGGATCAAAATGGGTGAGGTTGCGGTAGTCGGTGGTGGTTATGCGGATGAAGTGGTGGATGGCCTAGATATCTGGTGACTTCCTTCAGGTGTCGTCCAAATGGTGTATCGTCATCCGGTTGAGTGAACTTGTTCTTTGCATCCACCATCCTAAAAGAGTAGAAAAGATGAGGAGTCAGAAAAGAGAAGAGTGAATAGTGCTCTAGGGCTTTAGCTTAGTGGTCGTGTCCTACAGTCAGCATGTGCTCTGATACCATCTTGTAGCGACCAGACCTCAAACAGTCTGATCTCTGTGCATCAGTGTCATCCCTGGATCAGTTATGCTGACACGCATAGTACTTGAAGAATTTATAACAGAGTAGCAATCACACACTTATTACATCGATAGTTCCAAAGATGAACTTATTACATTAAAAATGGCTTAAGGCCATCTAACACGATAACAAGGGAAGGCTTGGAAGATAAGTGAGTCCATCAACTCCAACGGCATCACTGAGTATAGAACCACGACCTATAAGGCACCTTAGTCGTCATCTGAAAAGTCTGCAACATGAACGTTGCAGCCCGAAAACGGGTCAGCACATGGAATATGCTGGCAAAGTAACACAAGAGAGCAATGAAAGTAAAGCTATACTATATGCAATATGGCTGGTGGAAAGCTCTATGGTTATAGTTTTTGCGTAAAGCCAATTTTTCCCTACTTCAAAGGAATATATTTTAATTAACTATCATGGTAGTTGAAACATCGTTGAGAAGATAGACATCCTCTCAACCCCAATTAAAGTTCATCATTAAACCCAACAATATAAATTAAAGTAACATGATGAGATTCACATGATATCTAGGTACTAGATACTCAAGACATCCATAACCGGGGACACGGCTAATCATGATCAGTTTGTACACTCTACAGAGGTTTGTGCACTTTTCCCCACAAAACCCGATCTCCTCCGTTTAGTTTCTCGCACTGCATGGTGTTTGAGAAACGGATGACAGAGACACAGTGTTTCGGAAGTACTCGCACCGTACAAACGGGTGGACCGTACCAACCTACATCCCCTACATCTGCTAGTCCACCACTGTAAGAGTTCACACGACTTATTCAACTATGCTAGAGCCCATAATAGCATTGTGGCTGCACACGGAAGTTTCTAGTATGAACAATCTCATGATCCCTTTGAGCCTGGGTGGCGGTCCGAAGAAAAACAGGCAATCGCTGGAATACCCAGGTGCCTCAATCCACCCAGATGTGTATTAATGTTGTCACCTTAAGTTGAACCATTAATTAACAAACTCACATCTGTCATGGATACACTCACCCAATCCACATCTACTAGCATAGCATGGCCTAACAGCAAACGTAGAAGTAACTCCCAAAGGTTTGAATGTAATGCAGGTAATAGGTACTACCTCAATCTACTTCCCAGTCCCACAAGTTAATTGATCCTACTCATGCAATGTGTGAGGGTTTGACTAATGCAATGAAAACTGGGTAATAGGGAAGTATGATCAAAGTGTTACTTGCCTTGCTGATGATCCGCAAAACCTAGAGATTCAAAGTAGCAAGCGGCGCACTCCGGGTACTCTGTCGTAAACAAACAAGCACACAATAATTACTTAACTAATGCACGGGTAAAACTCAAATAAAAGATCTAACCAGAAGGTTCAACTTAAGAACTCCAGTTTGCAAAAGAAACGGCAAAAGAAAAGCAACGAAAGACAAACGGCGAAAGAAAAACAACTACCGAACCGATCTGGACCTAAGTCCAAATTTAGCAGAGGCAAATGCTTGAGTGACAAGGTTAAACTGAAAGAAAATTTTGAGATGAAACTCCAGGCGCTTGAATTGCCTAATTCCGATAAACGAGCGAAAAGATAAACTAAAACAAAGATCGGATCAGAGATCGCGATCAAAAAATAAACTAGAAAAAGAAAACTAATACAGCTTAACGAACGAACGTTCGTCAGCTGAGACTAAACGACGAACTCGTTCGTTAGAACGAACGAACGGGTGAACGTTTACAAATTAACTAAACCGAAAAAACAGAAAATCGATCTAATAAAACTGATCTAAAGAAAAACCGACTAGGGTTCTAAAAAAAACCAACGGTCTTCTAAAAGAAAACCGGGCGGCGGCTACCTCGTCGGAAACAGGCGCCGGCGGCGGCTTGCGGCGACGGTGGGCGGCGGGGCTGCTGCGGTGGTGGCGGTGGGCAGCGGCGGTGGCGTTTGCGGTGGCGGCGGCAGCGGTGTACACCGGCGGCGGCGGTGTACAGCGGCGGCGGTGGTTTCGCGAGCTCGCGGCGGCGGCGGCGTCGCGGGCTTGCGGCGGGGTGCGGTGGAGGAAGAGGGGGGGCTGCATTTATATAGGGGGGAGGGTAGAAGGCTTGGGGGAGGGGGCAACCACGGCGGCGGCGGAGTCCGTCTCGGCTTTGGCCATCGCTGGGGAAGGCGGTGCGGGGCGGGGCGGTTGGGCCTGGCTCGGCTGGGCTTCGGCCCAGTCGGGTCGGTCCCCTATTTTTTTTTTAATAACGCCGGCGCTAAGAAAAAGAAATCTAGAAAATAAAATAAAATCTAAAAATTGCCAAAACAAATTTTGACCGTCTAAATGGAATATTTAGAACAAGATGAACATTTTCTTGGCACTAAAATGCATTTTTGAAAACATGCATTTTTTCCTAATTCAAATAAAATCCCAATAAACTCCAAATAAAACTTGTTTGATTTTTCTATTAAAATCCTCCGTATTTCTTTATTTTTGGGTGAGTCATTTTACTCCCTCTCTCATATATTTATGATAGAAATACTTGAAAATAAATAGATAAAATCAAATGATCCTATTTTCCAAAATTTGAGAAACCTCAAACATGAAAATATTGAAATCCCCAACTCTCTCCGAGGGTCCTTGAGTTGCTTAGGATTTTCTTGGATCACCAAAAGCAAGAAATTATGATATGCATAATGATCTAATGTATAACATTCCAAATTGAAAATTTGGGATGTTACAAACCTACCCCCCTTAAGGTGAATCTCGCCCTCGAGATTCGGGTTGGCTAGAAAATAGGTGAGGGTGGTCCTGGCGTAGATCTTCCTCTCTTTCCCAGGTGGCTTCTTCCTCGGTGTGGTGACTCCACTGAACTTTGCGAAATTTGATAACCTTGCTGCGGGTGACTCGGCTCGAAAAGTCGAGGTCAGATCACTGTCCAACTGAATTGCTTCCAGGGGTACTGTGTTTCTAAGCGGGATATCGGTCATCTCTGCATGGCATTTCTTCAACTGCGAAACGTGAAACACGTCGTGCACTGCTGACAATCCTTCGGGCAGTTCCAACTTGTAGGCTACTTCTCCCATGCGTTCCATAACCTTATAGGGTCCTACAAAACGCGGCGCTAGCTTTCCCATAACTCCAAAGTGCTTAACTCCTCGAAGCGGAGATACTCGAAGATAAACTCTGTCTCCAACCCCGTAAACGATCTCCTTGCGTTTTGAATCTGCATAGCTCTTCTGCCCGGACTGGGCTATCTTAATCCTATCGCGAATCAACTTCACCTTCTGTTCTGATTCCTTGATCAAATCTGGCCCGAACAGCTTGCGGTCTCCAACTTCGTCCCACGACAATGGAGTCCTACATCTCCGTCCGTATAACGCTTCGAAAGGGGCCATCTTCAAACTGGATTGATAACTATTGTTGTAAGAAAATTCGGCATACGGCAAATTGTCGTCCCAACTAGATCCATAATCTAGTGCGCAGGCTCTCAGCATATCCTCCAATATCTGATTGACTCTTTATGTATGTCCATCTGTCTGCGGGTGAAAAGTTGTGCTAAACTCTAGTCTTGTACCCAAAGTTTCATGTAACTGATTCCAGAACTTTGAAGTAAACTGGGTTCCTCTATCTGATACGATGCTCCTCGGAACTCCATGCAAACATACAATTCTGGTCATGTATATCTTTGCCAACTTTGCACTGGTATAAGTAGTCTTTACGGGGATGAAATGAGCTACCTTTGTTAAACGATCGACTACGACCCAAATTGAGTCATAGCCAGAATGAGTTCTGGCTAGTCCCGTAATAAAATCCATACCTAGTTTATCCCACTTCCATTCGGGTATTGGCAATGGTTGTAACAATCCTGCCGGCTTCTGATGTTCTGCCTTCACTCTCTGACATACATCACAAACTGCTACATACTTCGCAATATCTTTCTTCATACCGGTCCACCAGAAAATATCCTTCAAATCCAAATACATCTTAGTATTTCCTGGGTGAATCGAGAATGGTGAACCATGGGCCTCCTGTAGAATCAACTTCCTGATCTTCGGGTCATTAGGCACATAAATGCGGTCCTCAAACCATAAGGTGTCGTGTTCATCCTCACGAAATCCTTTAGCTTTTCCTTCGTTCATCCTTTCCTTTATATAGGCAACCTCTTTGTCAGTTTTCTGAGCTTCTATGATTTTATCCATCAGGGTAGACTGGATCTCTAGTGTTGCTAAGTAGCCTCTCGGAACTATCTCCAAACGTAGTTCTCGTAAGTCCTCGGCTAACTCCTTTGGAAACTCTTCCGTCGTTAGCGTATTGACATGGCTCTTACGGCTTAGTGCATCGGCTACTACGTTAGCCTTTCTGGGATGATAATGCAATCTCATGTCATAGTCCTTAATGAGTTCCAGCCATCTCCTTTCCCTGAGATTCAACTCCTTCTAAGTGAATATATACTTCAAACTCTTGTGATCCGTATATACTTCATAATGGTTTCCAATGAGAAAATGTCTCCACGTCTTCAATGCATGCACTACGGCTGCTAACTCCAAATCATGAGTGGCATAGTTCAACTCATGAGGTTTCAGTTGTCGTGAAGCATACAAAACAACTCTTCCTTCCTGCATAAGAATTGCTCCAAGTCCTCGACGTGAAGCGTCGCAGTACACTTCATAATCCTTATGTTGATCTGGCAGAATCAACACAGGTGATGAGACCAAGCGTTTCTTTAATTCCTGGAAACTGGCCTCACATTCTTCTGTCCAACTGAACTTGGTGTCCTTCTTTAACAACTCTGTCATTGGCTGTGCAATCCTCGAGAAATTCTCAATAAATCTCCGGTAGTATCCTGCAAGTCCAAGAAAACTCTGGATCTCTCCAACTGTTGTCGGTGCTTCCCAATTTGTCACAGTGTCCACCTTGGCGGGATCTACTGCTATTCCTTCTCCAGATATAACGTGTCCGAGAAATCCGACTTCCTTCAACCAAAACTCACACTTGCTAAACTTGGCATATAACTGATGTTCTCTGAGCTTCTCCAATACCAAACGCTAGTGCTTTGCATGCTCCTCTTCATCCTTTGAGAAGATCAATATATCATCTATGAACACCACGACGAACTTATCCAAATACTCCATAAACACTTTGTTCATCAGGTTCATAAAGTATGCTGGTGCGTTAGTCAGACCAAAAGACATAACGGTATACTCGTACAACCCATACCTGGTGGTAAAGGCCGTCTTAGGTATATCCTGCTCTCGGATCTTCAATTGATGGTACCCCGATCGCAGATTGATCTTGGAAAATACCTTAGCTCCTTGCAACCTATCGAACAGATCATTGAACATCGGTAGTGGGTACTTGTTCTTGATTGTTACTTCGTTCAATCCTCGGTAATCAACAACCATTCTTAACGATCCATCCTTCTTCTCCACTAGAAGTACTGGCGAACCCCAAGGCGAAGAACTTGGGCGTATAAATCTTTTTATCCAGTAACTCCTTAATCTGTTTCTTAATTTCCTCCAAATCCTTTGCGGGCATCCTATATGGTCTCTTAGATATTGGCCCTGTGCCTGGCAAAAGCTCAATCAAAAACTCTATATCCCTGTCAGGTGGCATTCCTGGCAGTTCTTCTGGAAACACGCCAGGGAAATCTTTCACCACTGGTACTTCCTCCTGAACAACTCCTGATAAAGAAATTTAATATGTTCCTCTTCGGCTCATGCCGGGATACATACTTGATCCTTCTTCCTTCTGGCGTAGTAAGCAAAATGGACTTACCGGCGCATTCAATATTCCCTTCATACTTAGATAACCAATCCATGCCTAATATCACATCCAATCCTTGAGATTCCAATACTATTAGGTCCGAAGGGAAAATGTAGTTACCAATCCTTAATGGCAACTGATCACACCATAACTTAGCCATATACTCAGCTCCTGGTGAGGTTACTAACATGGGCGACCTAAGGGCTTGGATTGGCAGTTTATACTTATCCACAAATCCCCTTGAAATGTATGAATGCAATGCACCAGTATCGAAAAGAATGAGTGCAGTAAAGGACTTAACGAAAAACTTACCTATTACTGCATCTGGCTGAGCTTCAACCTCCTCCACGCTAACGTGATTCACTTGTCCTTTGTTGAAGGGGTTGTGCTTCTTCGCGGCGTTTACATTTCTGTTCCCATTCTTAGCTTCTGGGCAGTCATTGGCATAATGTCCATTCTTCCCGCACTGGTAACAGGTGACATGACTGAAATCCTTCTTGGTGGGTGTGGACGGGGTAGGGCGGCTCTGGTTACTACTTGCTCCATTCCCATTTTCATTCTTAGGGCCATTATGATTGTGCGGGCTACCTCCTCCATGGGTATGCTGAAACTGTCCTCCCATTTTAGTGGTAAAACGGGGCTTCTGTTGTGCTCCAGAGTTGTACTTTCCTTGTCCATACTTCCTCTTGCAACTTTCAATCTGTTGATGCTTCCTTTCAATCGTTAGGGCGCGATCAACCAGCTCCTGGTAGTTATTGAAAGTTGCCACCATCAACTGTACACTCATCTCATCATTCAGCCCTTCCATGAATCTCTCCTTCTTAGCGGCATTTGTGGCCACATCATCTGGGGCATAACGAGATAGGGTACTAAACTCATCCACGTACTGGGCCACAGTACGGTTGCCTTGGCACAAATTGCGAAACTCCTACTTCTTCATACTCATAGCTCCAGTTGAGACATGGGTACGAAAAGCTTGCTGAAACTGATCCCAAGTCACATTGGCTATGGGATAAGTGGCTGTGTAATTCTCCCACCATGCTGCCGCTGGTCCAGACAACTGGTGTGCGGCAAAACGCACCTTCTCAGCATCTGAGCAATTGGCACTGGTCAAATCCCTTCCAATCTTGCGTAGCCAGTCGTCAGCGACTATTGGTTCAATGTTGCTAACAAACAGTGGTGGTTGCAACCTTAAGAAACATGGCAGGTTGTCCACGGGTGGTGGTGGTGGAGGGTTGTTGTTGTTGTTCTGGTTGTTCTGAGTGTTCTGGACAAGAAGTTGCATCAAGGTGTTCTGCTGCTGGATCAAGTGAGTGAGCTCAGGGGGAAACTCAAATCCGGGCTCACGTCTAGCAGGCATCTGATGGGTGTAGAGGGAAGAGATTAGAACATAACGGAGGTCTAAGGGAAAATCACTACCCATATGCACATGAGGCAAACACACAATTCATCACACCAAAATCAATTCAAACAAGGGCTTACACGGATCTAATCGTTACAAAAGTGCTCTAAGTCTACTAAATGGGAAAAACTACTAGTCATAGGAAGGTCTTCTAGAAATTTTGATCAACAGAGGATTCCATGATATCTGCTCCGGCTTCATCTTCATAGTCTTCGTCTTTGCTATCATCAGGTTCTGAATCCGTGTCGCCAATGATGATGTAGTCTTCGGGTGGAATCTCCTTGGGTTCTTCTTCCTCGTCTTCTTCTCCCATGAGTATCACTAACTTCCGTGTCAAGTCATCATTCTTCTCCACAAGTATTAGCATCTCCTCGTATCCGTCGCGTGTAGACTTGAGTTCTTACTCTAGCTCCAAATTCCTATTTAGGGCTTTCATCAAATCTATCATCCTGCACACATCTGGTGCTCCTGGCGATGAATGTGATGGTTCAACTCCTGGATGAAGGCTGCAATGGACCTATCCTTCCGAGTGCTGATCATATCCCAATTCTCATCTCGGCGTCCACAAATCTGGTAGATGGTGTCCTTTAGCTCCTGCTTGTAAACTTCTCCAATCCTTCCCATAGCGATGTGGGCTGCCATGCTCCTTCCTAGGCTCCATGTAGGCGCATTAAAGGAAAATTCTATGGGTGCGGTGACGGGCTTGAACGTCCTTCCTGGAACATGAACTTGAATCAACCAACGCTCCTCCTCAAGTAGAGTGGCATTGTAGGTTTGGGTGAAACTTGGTAGTCCAATGTTTAGATATCTGGTGACTTCCTTCAGGTGTCGTCCAAATGGTGTATCGTCATCCGGTTGAGTGAACTTGTTCTTTGCATCCACCATCCTAAAAGAGTAGAAAAGATGAGGAGACAGAAAAGAGAAGAGTGAATAGTGCTCTAGGGCTTTAGCTTAGTGGTCGTGTCCTATAGTCAGCGTGTGCTCTGATACCATCTTGTAGCGACCAGACCTCAAACAGTCTGATCTCTGTCCATCAGTGTCATCCCTGGATCAGTAATGCTGACACGCGCAGTCCTTGAAGGATTTATGACAGAGTAGCAATCACACACTTATTACATCGATAGTTCTAAAGATGAACTTATTACATTAAAAATGGCTTAAGGCCATCTAACACGATAACAGCGGAAGGCTTGGAAGATAAGTGAGTCCATCAACTCCAACGGCATCACTGAGTATAGAACCACGACCTATAAGGCACCTTACTCGTCGTCTGAAAAGTCTGCAACATGAACGTTGCAGCCCGAAAACGGGTCAGCACATGGAATATGCTGGCAAAGTAACACAAGAGAGCAATGAAAGTAAAGCTATACTATATGCAATATGGCTGGTGGAAAGCTCTATGGTTATAGTTTTTTCGTAAAGCCAAATTTTTCCCTACTTCAAAGGAATAGATTTTAATTAACTATCATGATAGTTGAAACATCGTTGAGAAGATAGACATCCTCTCAACCCCAATTAAAGTTCATCATTAAACGCAGCAATATAAATTAAAGTAACATGATGAGATTCACATGATATCCAGGTACTAGATACTCAAGACATCCATAACCGGGGGCACGGCTAATCATGATCAATTTGTACACTCTGCAGAGGTTTTTGCACCTTTCCCCACAAGACCCGATCTCCTCCATTTAGTTTCTCGCACTGCATGGTGTTTGAGAAACAGATGACCGAGACACAGTCTTTCGGAAGTACTCGCTCCTTACAAACGGGTGGACCGTACCAACCTACATCCCTACATCTGCTAGTCCACCACTGTAAGAGTTCGCACGACTTAGTCAACTATGCTAGAGCCCATAATAGCATTGTGGCTGCACACGGAAGTTTCTAGTATGAACAATCTCATGATCCCTTTAAGCCTGGGTGGCGGTCCGAAGAAAAACAGGCAATCGCTAGAATACCCAGGTGCCTCAATCCACCCAGATGTGTATTAATGTTGCCACCTTAAGTTGAACCATTAATTAACAAACTCACATCTGTCATGGATACACTCACCCAGTCCACGTCTACTAGCGTAGCATGGCCTAACAGCAAATGTAGAAGTAACTCCCAAAGGTTTGAATGTAATGCAGGTAATAGGTACTACCTCAATCTACTTCCCAGCCCCTCAAGTTAATCGATCCTACTCATGCAATGTGTGAGGGTTTGACTAATGCAATGAAAACTGGGTAATAGGGAAGTATGATCAAAGTGTTACTTGCCTTGCTGATGATCCGCAAAACCTAGAGATTCAAAGTAGCAAGCGGCGCACTCCGGGTACTCTATCATAAACAAACAAGCACACAATAAGTACTTAACTAATTCATGGGTAAAACTCAAATAAAAGATCTAACCAGAAGGTTCAACTTAAGAACTCCGGTTTGCAAAAGAAACGGCAAAAGAAAAGCAACGAAAGACAAACGGCGAAAGAAAAACAACTACCGAACCGATCTGGACCTAAGTCCAAATTTAGCAGAGGCAAACGCTTGTGTGACTAGTTTAAACGGAAAGAGAATTTCGAGATGAAACTCCAGGCGCTTGAATCACCTAATTCCGATAAACGAGCGAAATATAAACTAAAACAAAGATCGGATCAGAGATCGCGATCAGAAAATAAACTAGAAAAAGAAAACTAATACAGCTTAACGAACGAACGTTCGTCAGCTGAGACTAAACGACGAACTCGTTTGTTAGAACGAACGAACGGGTGAACATTTACTAATTAACTAAACCGAAAAAACAGAAAACCGATCTAAAGAAAAACCGACTAGGGTTCTAAAAAACCAACGGTCTTCTAAAAGAAAACCGGGCGGCGGCTACCTCGTTGGAAACAGCCGGCGGCGGCGGCTTGCGGCGACGGCGGGCGGCGGGGCTGCTGCGGTGGTGGCGGTGGGCAGCGGCGGCGGCGGCGGCGTCGCGGGCTCGCGACGGGGTGCGGTGGCGGGGTGCGGTGGAGGAAGAGGGGGGTGCATTTATATAGGGGGGGAGGGGTAGAAGGCTTGGGGGAGGGGGCAACCATGGCGGCGGCGGAGTCCGGCTCGGCTTCGATCGTCGCTGGGGAAGGCGGTGCGGGGCGGGGCGGTTGGGCCTGGCTCGGCTGGGCTTCGGCCCAGTCGGGTCGGTCCCCTATTTTTTTTCTAATAACGTCGGAGCTAAGAAAAAGAAATCTAGAAAATAAAATAAAATCTAAAATTTGCCAAAACAAATTTTCACCGTCTAAAAGGAATATTTAGAACAAGATGAACATTTTCTTGGCACTAAAATGCATTTTTGAAAACATGCAATTTTTCCTAAATCAAATAAACTCCAACTAAAACTTGTTTGATTTTTCTATTAAAATCCTCTGTATTTCTTTATTTTTGGGAGAGTCATTTTACTCCCTCTCTCATATATTTATGATAGAAATACTTGAAGATAAATAGATAAAATCAAATGATCCTATTTTCCAAAAATTTGAGAAACCTCAAACATGAAAATATTGAAATCCCCAACTCTCTCCGAGGGTCCTTGAGTTGCTTAGGATTTTCTTGGATCACCAAAAGCAAGAAATTATGATATGCATAATGATCTAATGTATAACATTCCAAATTGAAAATTTGGGATGTTACAATATATCTGTGGACTTTGTTTTGGGTTTACCTCGAACAAAGAAGGGGAGGGATAGCATATTTGTTGTCGTGGATAGGTTCTCGAAAATGGCACACTTTATGACGTGTCATAAAAGCGATGGTGCTGCTAATGTTGCTGATTTGTTCTTTCGTGAAATTATTCGCTTGCATGGTGTGCCAAATACTATTGTTTCAAATTGTGATACTAAATTGCTTAGCCACTTTTGGAGATGTTTATGGGCTAAGTTGGGCACTAAACTGCTTTTTAGTACTACTTGTCACCCCCACACTAATGGACAAACTGAACTAGTCAATAGAACTTTGTCTACTATGCTTAGGGATGTTTTGAAGAATAACAAGAAAATGTGGGAAGAATGCTTGCCTCATATTGAATTTGCTTATAATCGTTCGTTGCATTCTACTACTAAGATGTGCCCTTTTGAAATTGTCTATGGTTTCCTACCTCGTGCACCTATTGATTTGTTGCCTATTCCATCTTCGGAGAATGTTAATTTTGATGCTAAACAACATGCTAAATTGATCTTAAAAATGCATGAGTTAACTAAGGAAAATATTGAGCGCATGAATGCTAAATATAAACTTGTTGGAGATAAGGGTAGAAAACATGTTGGCTTTGCACCTGGAGATCTTGTTTGGATACATTTACATAAGGATAGGTTTCCTAATTTGCGCAAGTCAAAGCTAATGCCACGTGCTGATGGTCCTTTTAAGGTGTTAGAGAAAATAAATGATAATGCATATAAACTTGAGCTGCCTGCTGATTTTGGGGTTAGTCCCACATTTAACATTGCAGATTTGAAGCCTTACTTGGGTGAGGAAGATGAGCTTCTGTCGAGGATGACTTGAATTCAAGAAGGGGAGGATGCTGAGGACATCACTAACAAGGTTACACCCACAGCCCCAACTGATACATATACATGACCAATTACTAGAGCTCGCGCATGCCAATCAAATTACCAGGTACTTTCGATTCTTGGTAATAATTCTAATGTTCATGAGAATATGATGCTGCCTAAATTGGATACATTTGTGTTGCTTATAAATGAAGGGACTAGCTTGGACAAGAAGGATGAACATTGGAGCAAGATCAAGCATGAAGATGATGGCATGCGCAAGGGGAACAAGAACGGAGTTACAAGTGATGATTTCAGGACTTTGAAGCCACCATAATGAGTGTGTCAAGCCTTGGACGAAATATACAAGATGCCACTTCATAAATTTCGTCCAGAGGCTATTATAGGTCCCGTGTCACCTTATTATTGGGCCAGGTCCATGTAGTTTCAAAATACTTGAGTATAGGTTGTTTTTAGAGTCCGTATGTGTGGGGAAACAAGAGTTAGGGTTGGTTTCGGACCCCTCCTCCAAGGGCCATGAAATTCCCCCCCCTCTTCCTCCATATATACATCCCATAGGGCGTCGTTTAGACTTTGGGTTTTGTTTAGATTAAAGTTCGCCATAGCTGCAACTTCGCGTACTTCGTTTGTGTTCAACGACCAGACAAAGGCGTCATAGAACCCCACCTTGATCAATAAAGCTTTCCTCTTATATTCGCAATATCCAGATTGCAATCTCAGTTTCTTGGTTGTGCTTCGTTTGCTTGCAGGAAATAGACCCTCGTGGTCAAGTTGATCGTGCTCCGGCGTGGTCAATAACCTCTCGGAGTTGGTTTAGCAATTGCTAAGGCGCGACATCTTCGCACGTTCGTAGTCGGATCGTCAAAGTCTACTCCTCCGAAAATGATAATCACCATCTCATCGAAAGACGGGACACCTTTGCCTCTATCAGCCAGCCCCCAGCCTCGTCCCCCTATAAAAAGGGGCAGGGGCGACGCCTCTCTGCACACACTCCTTCTTGTCCTTATCCGCAACCATTCCCTTCTAGCTATGGTGAGAGGGCAAGGGCGCGGTGGAGTCTCAGCGGCGACGACGAGGGCTTTTTCTCGACAGCGTATCCCCCTCCTCCGGATCATGTGGCGGCGGAACCCATCGCGAGGGGAGGAGGAAGGGGACGAGATCGAGGTCGCCACGGCGCTCGAGGAGGAGGGTCGGGGCAGCATCTTGGCTGTGGCCCCACTGGCGGCTCCTCCTCCAATGGAAGGTCACGTAGGGGACCAACCTCGGGAGTTCATCATCAGGCTGTACAAGCCCATGTGTGGTCACCTTCACCTTTCAACTCCCTTTGCGCTTGAGATGGAGCTCGAACAACCACGTGCTCTGAGGTTGCACATGAGGGGATGTGGGAACGGCGGTATGCGAGTTGATGTCGACTTCACGGCCCCTCACGTAATGTACCTCTGCCGTGGCTGGAAGACCTTCGCCTGTGCCCATGGTTTCTCGGAGGGGCACATTCTCCAGTTCAAATTAATGGAGAACGACTTGCTCTCCATTAAGATCTTCGAGCGCTTGGGAGGTCGCTTAGGGTGCTGCACAGAGAGCTCGACCGACGATAAATACTCCTCCTCGAGCAGAAGCGATGAGGAGGACAGTGACGGTGATGACGACGGCAGCGGGCGGGAGAGAGACGACTTTGACTCCGGCTGATTGCTGCCCGTACCATCTTCATCAGGCGGCAGCACCATCATCTGCATCCGCATCTCCTTCCCGGCAGTGGGATTTGCCAGGGATATGGATGCAGAGGTGGGGATGGTGCTCTCGGGCTCCTTCAGCAGTCTTCCAGCTGGACCCCGGCAAGCTTCCTCTCAGGTTGCACCTCCGTTAGCCCTATCATGTCCTGCTGGCCCTGGTGACGGTGGTCGACGGGTCGCCTCCGCCATGCTCTCCATCGATGTGTTCCATGGTGCTCCCGCTCCCGTCGGGCTACCTCTCTTGGAGCTCGAAGGGGGGCGGGTTGGGTTCTTGTCCAGGTGCTCCTTTTGCCCTTCCTCGCCTTCGATGGCCATGCCTAGGAGGAGAGGGGCAAGAAAGGGCATCACGGGCACTTATGTTTTTTCAACCTTAAATCTGTAGGCACTTGCCAAATTTTAATTCAAATAATGTAACCCCCGAGTCCATGTTTGTGTTCTGTAATGCTTGTACTTGTATCAGCATGTTAATGTAAAAGATGAACCTTGCTGGGAACCCGTGCATGTGTATGTCCATGCAGAGGCGAGATACCTCTTTAATATAAATAAACGAGTTTTCCCGGCAAGCTATCCTGCCGGCACCCTTTTTGTCTACCGGAGAATCATATCTGTCGGGGAACAGATGAAGGGGCCAGCCCCCTCGTCAACTTCTTTTTACCAAAGGCCACTACAACCATCCCGTCCGAAGCAGCGTTTGAGTCAGGGATGGGAGCACCTAAGTCTCAAAAGAGTGGCAAGGTTTTCTTATGCACAAGTTATAGCTTACAAAACACTAAAAACAGGAGGTAGAACTTATATGCTGGGCTTGCCGGGGTCGCAGTGCCGGGCAATCTTCTCAACTCCTTGTCGAAGCCAAGTTCACGGCAGGAACCTGCAGCTTCATGCAGATGAGGATGAATGCAGGATGCAATACTATCTATATGCATATGCAAATGCTCATGAAATGCTTATGAAGTGATCTTGGAATGCTTATGCATGCATGCAATCTTGGTCGGGGGCCCCCCATAGCGCTTCTTTATTTTTCTCTTGCACGGGGTCATCACCCCGGCTTTGTACAAGGGGTTACATGCAGCTGAGGCAAAGCATGCACAAATGGGTGGCTGTCGGGCAGGGCCCGACAGCCGCGCCTTACGGGTAGAACTTGCGGAGATGCTCAATATTCCATGAGTTTTGCAATTGAATGCCATCTCCGGTCTCCAGACGGATTACTCCAGGTCTGGAGACTCGTACTACCCGGTAAGGGCCTTCCCACTTCAGTGACAACTTGTTTGTACCCTTGGCGGACTGAACGTGCCTAAGAACAAGGTCACCTTCCTCAAAACACCGGGCATGAACCCTGCGGCTATGATAGAGACGCAGGGCTTGCCGATAGCGTGCAGCACACGTAGTGGCCCGGAGATGGTTCTCCTCGAGTAGCACAGTGTCGTCACACCGGTGCTGATCTTGTGCTACTTCATCCTAGGCAAGCACTCAAGGTGACCCGTAAATGAGTTCCGTGGGGATAACTACTTCTTCCCACAGACCAGGGAGAAGGGAGTCTGCCCGGTAGCTCTATTTGGTGTCGTTCTGAGGGACCAGAGAACTACCGGCAGCTCCTCGACCCATCGCCTGCCGTGCTTCTGCAGCGTATCAAAAGGTCTTTTTTTAGTCCACGCAGCACTTCAGTGTTCGCCCTCTCAGCTTTTCCATTGCTCCGGGGGTGTGCCACAAAGGCAAATAAGATCTTGCATCTGAGGGCATGAACATATTGCATGAAGGCGCGGCTCGTGAACTAGGTGTCGTTGCCGGTAATGATCCTTGCCGAAACTCCAAAATGACACACTAGATCTTTCAAGAACTTGATAGCTAACTGAGGAGTCACCTTTCTCACGGCAGTCACTTCCAGCCACTTTGTAAACTTGTCGATAGCAACAAACAAGAATTCAAAGCCCCTGATTGCTCGGGGGAAGGGGTCGAGGATATCGAGCCCCAGACCGAAAATGGCCATGATTGAGGGATTCTTTGAAGAGCTTGGGAAGGTAGGTGGGTTTCTCTTGGAATGGAACTAGCAGGCTTCACATTTTGTGACTAGCTCGACCGCATCTTGGAGGGATGTGGGCCAATAGAATCCTTGCCAGAATGCTTTCCCAACTAATGCCCTTGATCCAATGTGGGAGCCGCACATGCCTTTGTGTATTTCAGCCAGCAGTTCCTTTCCTTCTTCCCGACACACACACTTCCATTTCACACCATTGGGCCTCCTCTGTACAGCGTGTCATTGACAAACTGATACATACTGGCCCTCCGGGCTACTTTTTCAGCTTCATCTTGGTCGCCGGGAAGCTCAACGGTTTAGAGGAAGTGTACAATGTGCCTTGCCCAAGTTGGAGCCTGGGGCTCGGCAACGAGGACTAGCGACACCTCCTCTGCTCCGGGAGCACATGCCTCGTTCGCGGGGTCCATGGGCCCAGCTAGAGGGGGTGGTCCGGCAGGCTGCGATGGGTTGTTTTCGGCAGGGTCTCTGCCAGGAGCGGACGGCTCTACCGGGAGAGGCTTACGAGTGTCCAACTTTGTCCTTTTCCGGTCCATTGTTCCTAGGGATACAAAGGGCTAAGTGAGATGGAGAACAAAAGTTCCTGGTTCCACAGGAAGCCTCTACGCAGCACACTTTGACAGATGATCGGCTATGCTGTTTTCCGCACGGGGTACGAGCTGTGTTTGCAATCCGTCAAAGTGCTCCTCCAATCTCCTCACTTCCTCGACGTATGCCTCCATCAATGGACTTTGGTAATCCTTATTGACTAGTCTCACCACACGCTGTGAACCTCCTCGAATGATCAGTTTCTTAATTCCCAATTCCACTGCAATCCTCAGCCCGACAAGGAGCCCTTCATACTCAGCTGTATTGTTGGTTGCTACTTCCCGGGCAAAATGCATTTGGACGACGTACTTCAAGTGCTCCCCGTAGGGGGGCGATGAGAAGCATGCCAGCTCCTGCACCTTGCAGGGAAAAAGCAGCATCAAAATACATAATCTATTCCTGGAGTGATTCCTTGCCAGGGATAACTGCCTCTATTATTTCCTCATCAGGTATTGGCGTCCATTCGGCAATAAACTCTGCAAATACCTAGCTCTGAATAGTTGTTGTGCTCTCAAACTTCAAACCAAAGCTGGATAACTCCAAAGCCCACTCCAATATTCTACCGGTAGCCTCAGGGTTTTGTAGTATCCTTTGCAATGGGAAACGAGTGACAACCGTTTTCTCATGGGCTTGGAAGTAGTGGGGCAGTTTCCTTGAGGCTATGATGAGACCAAAGATCAACTTTTGCACACTAGAGTACCTTGATCTAGCCCCGTGTAACAGGGATATGACAAAGTACACTGGGCGCTGCATCACTTTCTTCCTTGCTGAAGGAAATATGCCCTAGAGGCAATAATAAAGTGGTTATTTATATTTCCTTATATCATGATAAATGTTTATTATTCATTCTAGAATTGTATTAACCGGAAACATAATACATGTGTGAATATATAGACAAACAAAGTGTCACTAGTATGCCTCTACTTGACTAGCTCGTTGAATCAAAGATGGTTAAGTTTCCTAGCCATAGACATGAGTTGTCATTTGAATAATGGGATCACATCATTGGTGAATGCTGTTATTGACTTGACCCATTCTGTTAGCTTAGCACTTGATCGTTTAGTTTTACTGCTATTGCTTTCTTCATGACTTATACATGTTCGTATGACTATGAGATTATGCAACTCCCAAATACAGAAGGAACACCTTGTGTTCTATCAAATATCACAATGTAACTTGGTGATTATAAAGATGCTCTATAGGTGTCTCCGAAGGTGTTCGTGGTGTTGCATAGATCAATAATAGGATTTGTCACTCCGAGTGTCGGAGAGGTATCTCTGGGCCCTCTCGGTAATACGCATCACTATAAGCCTTGCAAGCAAATGACTAATGAGTTAGTCATGAGATGATGCATTGCGGAACGAATAAAGAGACTTGCCGGTAACGAGATTGAACTAGGTATTGAGATACCGATGATCGAATCTCGGGCAAGTAACATACCGATGACAAAAGGAACAATGTATGTTGTTATGCGGTTTGACCGATAAAGATCTTTGTAGAATATGTAGGAGCCAATATGAGCATCCAGGTTCCGCTATCGGTTATTAACCGGAGATGAGTCTCGGTCATGTCTACATAGTTATCGAACCCGTAGGGTCCGCACGCTTAACGTTCGGTGACGATCGCTATTATGAGTTTAAGTGTTTTGATGTACCGAAGGTAGTTCGGAGTCCCGGATGTGTAACATCCCAAATTTTTCTATTTGGAATGTTATACATAGATCATATTGCATTTTCATTTTTTTGCATTTTATCGTCGCGTTCCTCGAAAATTCTAAACAACTCAAGGACCTACGGAGAGAGTTGGGGATTTTACCGTTTTCGTATTTGAGTTCGCTCGAATACCGGTACGAGGACAGTGTGATTCTAATTAATTTTCTCTCCTAAAAATATTTCTAAATAAAATAAATGAGCGGAGATAATATGACTTCTCCAAAATAATAGAAATATTGGAGGAAAAATCTTAAAATCACTTTTGGTATTTTTCTGGATTTATTTTCGGATTTATTTGCATAGGAAAAATACGCGTTTTTCAAAATTTCATTTAGGTCCGGGAAAAATGTTCACTTTGTCCTAAATATTATTTGAAGACGGTGAAAATTTATTTCGGGAATTTTGGAGTCCGTTTGATATTTCTTTCGTTAGTTTTACCGCACCGGGACTCTATTTAAAAAAACGGAAACCGACCTAGTCTCGTACCGGACCGGGACTCCGGGCTTTATATAGCGCCCAGGCCGGCCCGCTCGCCCTCAACCCGCCCGCGCCTAACCCTAGCCGCCCTAGCCGCCCTAGCCGCCGCCGCCGCTGCCGCGCGCCGCCAGCCCGCGCCGCCCCCGCCACCGGACGCCGCCGCCCCCGCCGCCGGACTCCGCCACCCCGCCGCCAACCTTGCCGGAGCCGCCGCCCCCGCCGGAGTTGAGGTAGACGCCACGGTAGATTATATACATATATATATATATATATTGAAAAGATCAGATCGGTTTTTTTTAAAAGAATCCTAGATCTGTTTTTTTCGGTTTAGATTGTTTTTTCGACGGTTTAGTTAAACAGCGGACGTTCGTCCGTACGTTCGTTTTAACGAACGGTTTTCGTTAGTTAACCACAGACAGCGAACGTTCGTTCGTTAGCCTGTTCGTCGTTTTTCTTTTTTTCAGGGTATTTAACCATGATTTTTCAGATCGCGATTTCTGCCCTGATCTTGTTTTTCGTTTATCTTTTCGCTCGAGAGTCGGAATCAGGTGATTCAAAATCCCAGATCTTCGTCTCGAAGCCCTATTTACGTTTAACCAACTTGAACAAAGTTTTGGCTACTGTAAAATTTGACTTTAGGCCAACTAGTAATTCGGAGCTCGTTTCTTTTGCAGTTTGAGTTTCGTTGCTTCTTTCGAGTTGAATCTTTTTGCAAACCGGAGTTCTTAAGTTGAACTTTCTGGTTAGATCTCTTATTTGAGTTTTAACCATGCATTAGTTAAGTACTTATTGTATGCTTGTTTGTTTGATTGCGATAGAGTACCCGGAGTGCACCGCTTGCTACTTTGAGTCTCTAGGTTTTGCGGATCATCAGCAAGGCAAGTAACACTTTGATCATGCTTTCCAATTACCCAGTTTTTATTGCATTAGTCAAACCCCTCACACATTGCATGAATAGGATCAATTAACTTGTGGGATCGGGAAGTAGATTGAGGTAGTACCTTTTACCTGCATTACATTCAAACCCTTGGGAGTTACTCTACGTTTGCTGTTAGGACATGCTATGCTCGTAGACGTGGTTTGGGTTTGAGTGAAATCCATGACATATGTGAGTTCTAATTAATGGTTCAACTTAAGGTGGCAACTTTAATACACATCTGGGTGGATTGAGGCATCTGGGTATTCCAGGACTGCCTGTTTTTCTTTTGGACCGCCACCCAGGCTCAAAGGGATCATGAGATTTTTCATACTAGAAACTTCCGTGTGCAGCCACATGCCAATATGGGCTCTGGCATAGTTGAGTAAGTTGTGGGAAACCTTTCCATGATGGGCTAGCAGATGTAGTTGGGTTTTGTAGGTGTACCGGCCTATCTATCTGGTTAAGGCGACCTCTTCGGAAAGACTGTGTCTCGGTCATTCGTTTCTCAAACACCATGCAGTGCGAGAAACCAAACAGAGGCGATCGAGTCTTGTGGGGAAAGTGCACAAACCTCTGCAGAGTGTACAAACTGATCATGATTAGTCGTGTCCCCGGTTATGGACATCTTGAGTATCTGGTACTTGGATTATCATGTGCATCTCAACATGTTACTTTAATTTAATTTTGTTGGGTTTAATGATTACTTTTAATTGGGGTTGAGAGGATGTCTATCTTCTCAACGATATTTCAACTACCATGATAGTTAGTTAAAATACAATCCTTTGAAGTAGGGAAAAATTGGCTTTACGCAAAAACTTAACCATAGAGCTTTCCACCAGCCATATTGCATATAGTATAGCCTTACTTTCATTGCATCTCTTGTGTTACTTTGCCAGCATATTCCATGTGCTGACCCGTTTTTCGGGCTGCAATGTTTCATGTTGCAGACTTTTCAGACGACGAGTAAGATGCCCCTTTTAGGTCGTGGTTCTATACTCAGTGATGCCGCTGGAGTTGATGGACTCACTTATCTTCCAAGCCTTCCGCTGTTATTGTGTTAGATGGCCTTCAGCCATATTATTTGTAATAAATTCATCGTTGGACTATCGATGTAATAAGTGTGTGATTGCTACTCTGTTATAAATCCTTCGAGTACCATGCGTGTCAGCATTACTGATCCAGGGATGACACTGATGCATGGAGATCAGACTGTTTGAGGTCTGGTCGCTATAGGATGAGATCAGGAACATGACGAGGAGTCTCAAAATGGTTGAGACGTAATGATCGATATATTGGACGACTATATTCGGACATCGGAAAGGTTCCGAGTGATTCAGGTATTTTTCGGAGTATCGGAGAGTTACGGGAATTCGACGGGGAGCATATGGGCCTTATTGGGCTTTAGGGGAAAGAGAGAGAGGAGGTTGCACGCCCCCCAAGGCTTAGTCCGAATTGGACTAAGGGGAGGGGCAGCGCCCCCTCCTTCCTTCTCTTCTCTTATCCCTTTCCTTCTCTCCTACTCCTAGTACTTGGAAGGGCTCCTAGTTCTACTCGGAAAGGAGGAATCCTACTCCCGATGGGAGTAGGACTCCCCTAAGGCGCACCATAGAGAGGGTCGGCCACTCCCTTCCTCCACTCCTTTATATACGGGGGTGGGGGTACCCCATAGACACACAAGTTGATCATTGATCTTTTAGCTGTGTGCGGTGCCCCCCTCCACAGAAACACACCTCGGTCGTACCGTTGCAGTGCTTAGGCGAAGCCCTGCGCCGGTAGATTCATCATCTCCGTCATCACGCCGTCGTGCTGATGAAACTCTCCCGTGAAGCTCAACTGGATCAAGAGCTCGTGGGACGTCATCGAGCTGAACGTGTGCTGAACGCGGAGGTGACGTACGTTCGGTGCTTGATCGGTTGGATCGCGAAGACGTTCGACTACATCAACCGCGTCACTAGACGCTTCCACTTTTGGTCCACGAGGGTACGTAGACACACTCTCCCCTCTTGTTGCAATGCATCTAGTAGATAGATCTTGCGTGATCGTAGGAAAATATTTGAAATACTACGTTCCCCCACAGTGGCATCATGAGCCCGGTCTATGCGTAGATGATATGCACGAGTAGAACACAAGTGAGTTGTGGACGATAGTAGTCATACTACTTACCAGCATGTCATACCTTGTTTCGGCGGTATTGTTGGATGAAGCGGCCCGGACCGACATTACGCGTACGCTTACGCGAGACTGGTTCTACCGACGTGCTTCGCACACAGGTGGCTGGCGGGTGTCAGTTTCTCCAACTTTAGTTGAAACGAGTGTGGCTACGCCCGGTCCTTGTAAAGGTTAAACCAGCACATACTTGCTGAAAAATCGTTGTGGTTTTTGTATACGTAGGTAAGAACGGTTCTTGCTAAGCCCGTAGCAGCCACGTAAAACTTGCAACAACAAAGTAGAGAACGTCTAACTTGTTTTTGCAGGGCATGTTGTGATGTGATATGGTCTAGACATGATGAGTTATACGTTATTGTATGAGATGATCATGTTTTGTACAGTTATCGGCAACTGGCAGGAGCCATATGGTTGTCACTTTATTGTATGAAATACAATCGCCATGTAATTTCTTTGCTTTATCACTAAGCGGTAGCGATAGTTGTGGAAGCAATAGTTGGCGAGACGACAACGATGCTACGATGGAGATCAAGGTGTCGCGCCAGTGATGATGGTGATCATGACAGTGCCTTGGAGATGGAGATCAAAAGCACAAGATGATGATGGACATATCATATCACATATTTTGATTGCATGTGATGTTTATCTTATTATGCTTCTTATTTTGCTTAGATCGACCGTGGCATTATAAGATGATCTCTCACTAAATTTCAAGGTATAAGTGTCTCCCAGAGTATGCACCGTTGCGAAAGTTCGTCGTGTCGAGACACCACGAGATGATCGGGTGTGATAAGCTCTACATTCAAATACAACTGGTGTAAGATAGTTTTGCACATGCAAAATACTCGGGTTAAACTTGATGAGCCTAGCATATGCAGATATGGCCTCGGAACACTGGAGACCGAAAGGTCGAGCGTGAATCATGTAGTAGATATGATCTACATAAGATTTTCACCATTGAAAACTACTCCATCTCACGTGATGATCGGACATGGTTTAGTTGATATGGATCACGTGATCACTTAGATGATTAGAGAGATGTCTGTCTAAGTGGGAGTCATTAAGTAATTTGATTAAATTGAACTTTAATTTATCATGAACTTAGTCCTGATAGTATTTGCAAATTATGTTGTAGATCAGTAGCTCGCATTATAGCTCCCCTATGTTTTTTATATGTTCCTAGAGAAAACTAAGTTGAAAGATGTTAGTAGCAATGATGCGGACTTGTTCCATGATCTGAGGATTTTCCTCATTGATGCACAGAAGTATTATGTCCTTGATGCACCGCTAGGTGACATATCTATTGCAGGAGCAGATGTAGACGTTATGAACGTTTGACAAGCTCGGTATGGTGACTACTTGATAGTTTAGTGGGCTATGCTTTACGGCTTATAACCGGGACTTCAAAAACGGTTTGAACGCCATGGAGCATATGAGATGTTCCAAGAGTTGAAATTAGTATTTCATACTCATGCCCATGTCGAGAGGTATAAGACCTCTGACAATACTTTGCCTACAAGATGGAGGAGAATATCTCAACCAGTGAGCGGGATTGTCTGGGTACTACAATTACTTGAATCAAGTGGGAGTTAATCTTTCAGATAAGATAGTAGTTGACAAAGTTCTCTAGTCACTATCACCAAGTTAGTAGAACTTTGTGATGAACTATAATATGCAAGGGATGACGAAAGTAATTCATGAGCTCTTCACGATGCGGAAATCGGCAAAGGTAGAAATCAAGAAAGAGCATCAAGTGTTGATGGTTAACAAGACCACTTGTTTCAAGTAAAGGGCAAAGGGATAGGAGGGGAACTTCAAGAAGAATGACAAGCAAGTTGTCACTCCCGTGAAGAAACCCAAAGCTAAACTCAAGCCTGAAACTAAGTGCTTCTACTGCAAAGGAAATGGTCACTAGAAGTGGAACTTCCCTAGATACTTGGCGGATAAGAAGGATGGCAAAGTGAACAAAGGTATATTTGATATACAGATTATTGATGTGTATTTTACTAGTGTTCATATCAACCCCTGGGTATTTTATACCAGTTCAGTTGCTAAAATTAGTAACTCAAAACGAGAGTTGCAGAATGAACAGAGACTAGTTAAAGGTGAAGTGACGATGTGTGTTGGAAGTGGTTCCAAGAATGATATGATCATCATCGCACACTCCCTATGCTTTCGGGATTAGTGTAAAACCTAAAAAATGTTGTTTGGCATTTGCGTTAAGCATGAATATGATTTGATCATGTTTGTTGCAATACGGTTATTCATTTATAGTCATAGAATAATTGTTATTTTATATACATGAATAAAACCTTCAATGGTCATACACCAAATGAAAATAGTTTGTTGGATCTCGATCGTAGTGATACACATATTCATAATATTGAAGGCAAAAGATGCAAGGTTAATAGTGATAGTGCAACTTATTTGTGGCACTGCCGTTTAGGTCATATTAGTGTAAAGCGCATGAAGAAACTCCATAGTGATGGACTTTTGGAATCACTTGGTGCTTGCGAACCATGCCTCATGGGCAAGATGACTAAAACTCCATTCTCCGAAACAATGGAACGAGCAACAGATTAGTTGGAAATCATACATACCGATGTATGTGGACCGATGAGTGTTGAAGCTCGCGGCGGGTATCGTTATTTTCTGACCTTCACTGATAATTTGAGCATATATGGGTATATCTACTTGATGAAACACACATCTGAAACATTTGAAAAGTTCAAATAATTTCAGAGTGAAGTAGAGAATCATCGTAATAATAAAATTAAGTTTCTACAATCTGATCGCGGAGGCGAATATTTGAGTTACGAGTTTGGTCTTCATTTAAAACAATGTGGAATAGTTTCACAGCTCAAGCCACCCGGAACACCACTGCGTAATGGTGTGTCCGAACGTCGTAATCGTACTTTATTAGATATGGTGTGATCTATGATGTCTCTTACCGATTTACCACTATCATTTTGGGTTATGCATTAGAGACAGCTGCATTCACGTTAAATAAGGGCACCATCTAAATCCTTTGAGACGACGCTTATAAACTGTGGTTTGGCAAGAAACCAAAGTTGTTGTTTCTTAAAGTTTGGGGCAGCGATGCTTATGTGAAAAAGTTTCAACCTGATAAGCTCGAACCCAAATCGGAGAAATGTGTCTTCATAGGATACCCAAAGGAAACTGTTGGGTACACCTTCTATCACAGATCCAAAGGCAAGATATTCGTTGCTAAAAATGGATACTTTCTAGAGAAGGAGTTTCTCTCGAAAGAAGTGACTGGGAGGAAAGTGGAACTTGATGAGGTAATTGTACCTTCTCCCGAGTTGGAAAGTAGTAAATCGTATAAACTAGTTCCAGTGATTCCTACACCAATTAGTGAGGAAGCTAATGATGATAATCATGAAACTTCGGATCAAGTTACTGCAGAACTTCGTAGATCAACCAGAGTACGTTCCGCGCCAGAGTGGTACGGCAACCCGGTTCTGGAAATCATGTTACTAGACCATGATGAACCTACAAACTATGAGGAAGCGATGATGAGCCCAGATTCCGCAAAATGGCTTGAGGCCATAAAATCTGAGGTGGGATCCATGTATGAGAACAAAGTGTGGACTTTGGTTGACTTGCCCGATGATCAACAAGCCATTGAAAATAAATGCATCTTCAAGAGGAAGACCGACACCGACGGTGATGTTACTGTCTACAAAGCTCGACTTGTTGCGAAAGGTTTTCAACAAGTTCAAGCAGTTGACTACGATGGGACTTTCTCACCCGTAGCGATGCTTAAGTCTGTCCGAATCATGTTAGTAATTGCCGCATTTTATGAAATCTGGCAAATGGATGTCAGAACTGCATTCCTGAATGGATATCTCATAGAGGAGTTGTATATGATGCAACCAGAAGGTTTTGTCGATCCTAAAGGTGCTAACAAAGTGTGCAAGCTCCAGCGATCCATCTATGGACTGGTGCAAGTATCTCGGAGTTGGAATATACGCTTTGATGAGGTGATCAAAGCATATAGTTTTATACAGACTTTTGGAGAAGCCTGTATTTACAAGAAAGTGAGTGGGAGCTCTGTAGCATTTCTGATATTATATGTGGATTTGATTGGAAATGATATAGAATTTCTAGATAGCATAAAAGGATACTTGAATAAGAATTGTTCAATGAAAGACCTCGGTGAAGCTGCTTACATATTAGGCATCAAGATCTATAGACATAGATCAAGATGCTTAATTGGACTTTCACAAAGCACATACCTTGATAAAGTTTTGAAGAAGTTCAATATTGAATCAGTCAAAGAAAGGGTTCTTGCCTGTGTTACAAGGTATGAAGTTGAGTAAGACTCAAAACCCGACCACAACAGAAGATAGAGAAAAAATGAAAGTCATTCCCTATGCCTCAGTCATAGGTTCTATAAAGTATGCCATGTTGTGTGCCAAACCTTTTGTATACCTTGCCATGAGATTGACAAGGAGGTACAATAGTGATCCAGGAGTAGATCACTGGACATCGGTTAAAATTGTCCTTAGTTACTGGATGAGTAAGGAAATATTTCTCGGTTGTGGAGGTGATAAGGAGTTTGTCGTAAAGAGTTACATTGATGCAAGCATTAACACCGATCTGGATGACTCTGAGTCTCGATCTGGATACATATTGAAAGTGGGAGCAATTAGCTAAAGTAGCTCTGTGCAGAGCATTGTAGACATAGAAATTTGCAAAATACATACGAATCTGAATGTAACAGACCCGCTGACTAAACTTCTCTCACGAAGCAAAACATGATCATACCTTAGTACTCTTTGGGTGTTAATCACATGACGATGTGAACTAGATTGTTGACTCTAGTAAACCCTTTGGGTAGTGGTCACATGGCGATGTGAACTATGGGTGTTAATTCACATAACGATGTGAACTATCGGTATTAAATCACATGGCAATGTGAACTAGATTATTGACTCTAGTGCAAGTGGGAGACTGAAGGAAATATGCCCTAGAGGCAATAATAAAGTGGTTATTTATATTTCCTTATATCATGATAAATGTTTATTATTCATGCTAGAATTGTATTAACCGGAAACATAATACATGTGTGAATATATAGACAAACAAAGTGTCACTAGTATGCCTCTACTTGACTAGCTCGTTGAATCAAAGATGGTTAAGTTTACTAGCCATAGACATGAGTTGTCATTTGATTAACGGGATCACATCATTGGCGAATGATGTGATTGACTTGACCCATTATGTAAGCTTAGCACTTGATCGTTTAGTTTTACTGTTATTGCTTTCTTCATGACTTATACATGTTCCTATGACTATGAGATTATGCAACTCCCGGATACCGGAGGAAAACCTTGTGTTCTATCAAAAGTCACAACATAACTGGGTGATTATAAAGATGCTCTACAGGTGTCTCCGAAGGTGTTCGTGATGTTGGCATAGATCAAGAATAGGATTTGTCACTCCGAGTGTCGGAGAGGTATCTCTGGGCCCTCTCGGTAATGCACATCACTATAAGCCTTGCAAGCAAATGACTAATGAGTTAGTCACGAGATGATGCATTGCAGAATGAGTAAAGAGACTTGCCAGTAACGAGATTGAACTAGGTATTGAGATACCGATGATCGAATCTCGGGCAAGTAACATACCGATGACAAAGGGAACAATGCATGTTGTTATGCGGTTTGACCGATAAAGATCTTCGTAGAATATGTAGGAGCCAATATGAGCATCTAGGTTTCGCTATTGGTTATTGACCGGTGATGAATCTCGGTCATGTCTACATAGTTCTCAAACCCGTAGGGTCCGCACGCATAATGTTCGGTGATGATCGGTATTATGAGTTTATATGTTTTGATGTACCGAAGGTAGTTCGGAGTCCCGGATGAGATCGGAGACATGACGAGGAGTCTCGAAATGGTCGAGACATAAAGATCGATATATTGGACGACTATATTCGGACATCGGAAAGGTTCCGAGTGATTCGGGTATTTTTCGGAGTACCGGAGAGTTATGAGAATTCGCCGGGGAGCATATGGGCCTTATTGGGCTTTATGGGAAAGAGAGAGAGGAGGCTACGCGCGCCCCAAGACTTAGTCCGAATTGGACTAAGGGGAGGGCAGCGCCCCCTCCTTCCTTCTCTTCTATTTTCCCTTTCCTGCTCTCCTACTCCTACTACTTGGAAGGGCTCCTAGTTCTACTAGGAAAGGATGAATCCTACTCCCGGTGGGAGTAGGACTCCCCTAGGGCACGCCATAGAGAGGGCCGGCCTCTCCCCCTCATCCACTCCTTTATATACGGGGGTGGGGGACACCCCATAGACACACAAGTTGAGCATTGATCTTTTAGCCGCGTGCGGTGCCCCCCTCCACAGAAACACACCTCAGTCGTACCGTTGCAGTGCTTAGGCGAAGCCCTGTGCCGGTAGCTTCATCATCTCCGTTATCACGCCATCGTGCTGAGGAAACTCTCCCGTGAAGCTCAATTAGATCAAGAGCTTGTGGGACGTCATCAAGCTGAACGTGTGCTGAACGCGGAGGTGCCGTACGTTCGGTGCTTGATCGGTTGGATTGTGAAGACGTTCGACTACATCAACCGCGTCACTAGATGCTTCCGCTTTTGGTCTACTAGGGTATGTAGACACACTCTCCCCTCTCGTTGCTATGCATCTAGTAGATAGATCTTGCGTGATCGTAGGAATTTTTTGAAATACTACGTTCCCCAACACTTGTCGCGTCCTTGGGGTTGCTCTCGCTGCCATGCTCACTGCTGTCCTGATCCTTCTCTGACTCTGCCGGCCTCTGCTCACTCTCTGCCTCATCCACTTCTCGTTGTGCTACCAAGGCTGCACTGGCCACTTGGTTGGTTGCCGCTAAGTATAGCAGAAATGGCTCCTGGGTTTGGGAGCAACCAAGGTAGGCACAGAGGACAAATAGGCCTTCAATTCTTGCAAAGCTGCATCTGCTTCCGAGGTCCACTTCATGGGCCCCGCCTTCTTCAAAATTTTGAAGAACGGCAGGGAGCGCTCGGCAGACTTGGAGATGTATCTGCTTAGCGCAGCAACGCATCCTGTTAGACGCCTCACATCCTTAACTGTCCTTGGCGCTTGGATGTGCTCGATAGCCTTGATCTTATCGGGGTTGGCTTTGATCCCGCGATGGGATACAAAGAACCCAAGCAGCTTGCCGGAGGGAACACCAAATACACACTTCTCCGGGTTGAGCTTCAGATTGATCTTGCGTAGGTTAGCAAATGTCTCCTCCAAATCTTGGATAAGGGTGGCCATATCCTTGGTCTTGACCACAATATCATCCATATGGGCTTCTATATTTCTGTGCAGCTGGGTCTCAAAACCAATGGACTCGACACTCTATAATCCGAATGGCATGCGGACAAAGCAGTACGTACCACATGGAGTGATGAACGGTGTCTTCTCTTCATCTTCCTTGGACATGAAGATTTGGTGATACCCAGAGTATGCATCCGGAAAGGAGAGCAAATCGCAACCTGAAGTGGAATCCACAATCTAATCAATACACGGCAAGGGAAACGGGTCCTTCGGGCAAGCCTTGTTGAGATCTTTGAAATCTATAGAAAGCCTCCACTTACCGTTAGCCTTCCGGACTACCACTGGATTTGCCAACCATGTTGGATGTAGCACTCCTCTGACCAAACTAGCTACCTCAAGCTTCTTGATCTCTTCCGCAATGAACTATTACCTCTCCAAGGCCTACTTCCGGACTTTCTGCTTAACAGGTCAGGCATGTGGGCAGACAGCAAGGTGGTGCTCGGTTACCTCCCTGAGAACACCGGGGATATTAGATGGTTGCCAGGCAAACACATCGATATTCACCCGCAGGAAGGCAACGAGCGCACTTTCATATTTGTCATCGAGGGTGGTTCTGACAGTAAAAGTAGTGTCAACGCCAACCAGCCCTTCTGGGACCTTCTTCACCCGGGGTGCAGCGACTCTGGATCTCTTGCTGTTGGCACACTATGGCATGTCGCCAATGGGTGCCATGCACTCGGTGGGGGGCACGCTTCCCAGACTCTTTGCCAGAGGTCCTACAATCCCTCTTCTTTCCTTTACAGGAACTAATGTTGTCGCTGCCTCTGCCGCGACCGCGTCCCTATACATCTTGTCCAAACAAATGATTGCGTCCTTCTCATCTAATGGGATGGTGATAACTCCTAGTGGCCCAGGCATCTTTAAGGTGTTGTAGGCATAGTGGGAGGCCGCCATGAATTTAGACAGGGCCGGGCGTCCAAGTATCCCATTGTACGGCTGGGGGAATTCAACCACATCAAACACAATCCTCTCAGTCCGGTAGTTCACTCCCCCAAATGTTACTGGCAACATGATCTTTCCCTTAGGATGACTCATGCCGGGATTAACTCCTTGAAATGTGTCGGTAACCTCTAGCTCTTCCTCTGCTATCGGAAGCTTGCTGATAATTGCTGGGGAAATTAGATTCAACCCGGCCTGCCATCCACCAACATCTTTGTGACCTTGAGGTTGCGATTTTTTGGGGAGACCAACGACGGCAAGCATCCTACCGCAGTGGTACGGCTAGGATGATCCTCCTCGTCAAAGATGATGGGAGTACGGGACCATTTGAAAGGCTTCCAGGCCTCTAGCTCTAGCTCCACGACATTGACTTATCGCGCCCACCGCTTGAGTTGATGGTGAGAGGCGTGCAGAGACGCACCTTTGTCAATGCACAGGACATCAGTGGCCTTCTGGAACTCTTGCTCACTGGTTTCCTCTTCATCCCCTCCATCACTCTCATCATCACAGGCTCCCTTTTCTCGACCTCTGGCGGGCTTTCCTTGGTTCTAAAGGGGTTTGCGAGGGCGATTTACTTCACCACCTCGGCCCTTACCGCCAGCAACATTCTGACCCTTTTCCTTATCACGCTTCTCATACTCTGCTCTCTGTCTATTGACAAGCTACTCAACCCGATGACACTCTTGAAGGTTGTGGCCCTTGGTCTGATGAATCTTGCAATACGGCCCATCACCTTTCCCGACTTTCTCGGCAGCAGCAGCTTCCGACAGTCAGTGCACATGGCAGCTTCCTTCCCAGGGGCCTCAGCTTTGGCCTTCTTGCCAATACTTGGCGTACCCAATCCTTCGACAGTCATCACTGCCTTATCTCTGCGGTTCTTACTGCGCTTCTTTCTCTTCTTCTGACTGGTTGATTCATTATCATCCTCTGAATCAACATTGATGCAATCTTCCTCTCCGGGCAACTTCCTTCCCTCCTCCATCCAAGCACACTTATCCACCAGCGTGTAGAGCTTCTTCACAGTCTTGGGAAACCGCACGTTCATATTAGAACGAATTCGGCGGTTGCACACATTGGACTGGAAGGCGGCTATTGCGGCTGCCAGATGGATATTTGGGATATTTCTATGAACTTTGCTGAATCTTTGTAAATACTTATGGAGGGTTTCTCCTTCCTTCTGTTGGAGAAGCTGCAAGTCGCTGGGCCTGACGGGTTCTTGGTGGCCACCCACGAAGGCGCCAATGAATTCGTGGAACAGGTCTGCCCACGATGAGATGGAGTTCTCCGGCAGGTGCATCAGCCAAGACCTCACATTGGACTTGAGGGCCAAAGGGAAGTAGTTGGCAAACACCTTCTCATCTCTTCCCCTGGCAGCCTGCATAGCGATGGTGTAGATGCTCAAGAACACTGCCGGGTTCAGCCTCCCATCGTACTTCTTAGGTATCTCTAGCTTGAACGTGCAAACGGACGGCCAACAGACTTGCCGCAGCTCAAGAGTAAAAGCAGGGCAGTTAACCTCGAAAGGTAGTCACCCGCCAATACCGAGTGCGGGCTCGTCGACGTCGGGGCCATCGCACCCGTCGGTCCGGCGGAGGTCGTCGCGGCGTTGGTCGGTAATGATGCGTGCATCTCCTCTCCTCTTATCCTCTGGGGCTCGTCGTTGGCCTAGACACGCTCGAGGGTCAGAAGAGGCCATTGAGACATCGTTGGGGTCTTGATTCTGTTGCGCTCGCGCTGGCTGCTGTGGCAGGGATTGCACCATGGGGACGGCTCCCTCGGTACGGTCAGCAACATGAGCCGTTGCTGTTGCTTGGGGAGGCCACGGCGGGTTAGCTCACTGTGAGCCCCCAGCTTTGGCAAAACTGAGTAGACTTTGGATTGTGGCACGCCATTCCTCCATCTGCTCGGCCACTGGTGGAAATCTCAGCAGCAGATGAGTCCGCACCATGGCCTGTGAGGATGTACTTGCCATGGGTGATGATGAAGTCGTATCGTCGCTCGACTCCTGACGGTGCCGGCGGCGGCAACACTGCAGACCCGCTGCTGCGGGGCGACCACCTAGATGGCAGGGTGGTGCAGCAAAGGCACACGAGGGCTAGTGGCTCCGTCGAGCGCAGCGGCTAGGTCGACTCGTCCCGGGGGAGGCACACGCGCTACAACCGCCCCTGTAGTGGGAACGGTCGGAGGCCGGTGATTCACCCTAGTCTGAGCACCGTTGTGGTGGCTGCGCTCGTCGGAGTGCGAAAGGGGCATAGCTGAAGTAACCCCTTCGCCCGAGCCTTGGGGAGCATGGTCGTCGACGTGTTGCTGATGTTGCTCTCCTCCGGTGCCTCATGCTCCTACATCGGTCGCATGGGAAGTGGTGACAGTGTCACCTACTCCAACCACATCCCCAGCAGTGTTCGCATCCTCGCGTGCCTCCGCACCTCCCGCAGTGTTAGAGGCCGCGGGCAGCGGATCCTTTGAGGTGGATGGATGCGCCAAAGAAGCGGGTTTCTTCCTGGGCGCCATGGTCGACGGCGTCGTCGAAGATGAAGATGGCGATGAAGATGACGCGCTGCACACGCCTTCAGGTTCGCGCAAGCGAGCCCCCTACCTGGTGCGCCAAAGATGTCGCGGGAAACCACAACCACCTATGGGACCAGGAGGCCCCTTGATGGTTCAGTAGGGGGACGTCGCGTTACACGCAGAGCAGGCGAGCATGGGGCAGCACGGTAGAGATCACGCGGGCAGTTTTACCTAGGTTCAGGCCGCCGCAAGGCATAAGACCCTACTCCTGCTTTGGTGGATTAATGGTGGAAATGAGGTGGTGGAGCGTAGTACACTTGCCCGGCAGGGGTTGCCTCAAGGCGGGAGCGACTACGTGCGTATGGGGTGTGAGTTACCCAATCTTCTAACCCTATCTACGGTTGCCATGTGCCTCCTTTTGTAGATGAAGGGGTTGCCACAATGGCAAAGTAGTCATTATGCACTAATAAGATAGCAACAGTGCTATCATACCTAACTCTGTGGGCTGATAGGGCGCATTAAATGTACCGCTTAATGTCACATCACTGGTTGCTCGGCAAGGCTTGCCGGGCTATCTTGCTAGCTCCGCGCCTGCTCACTTGACACGTCGCAGGACGGTGTCATCTATGTGTTTTTCCTATAGGGAGAGGCTGCCATGTGGCGAGTGGCTGCCACTTAGTCACTCGGCGGCTTGACACCGCACTGATCAACGACGTGAGTCATGGTTGGGTGGTTGGTTAGGTGGTTTAGCCTCCGCGAGTCCCGGCAGGCTCTTGCCGGGAGGCCTTGGTTGTCTTTTTCTGGGGGTGGCCTCGCCCGTTGTCGGGCTCGCCTACCTGGCAAGGGAGGCCTTTCTCTTGGCGATATATTGCTTCTCTGGCTTGGTCCTGGTCGCTCTGATGTGCTTGTTGGTCCTTCGAACCTCTTGGTTCCTTGTACTCTGACTTGGGCTAGTGCTTCAACCTTGATCCCATGCCTGTGCACAGTCAGGGCAACAGACCCAGGGTTGGTTGCACCAATAGGTATGTCGGTTGCGTGCGGCAATGGCACAATGTGAGTCACGTTGTGCACGTTGCCCCTCAAGAGCTTGCTCTTCTCGCCATTGTTGTTCTTGACGTTGTGCCTTGGCATCTTGCTCTTCTTGGTGTTGGCGCACTCGCTCTTCTTGTTGTTGGCATAGGCGTGGTCGTTCTTGTGCTTGCTCAAGTGTAGCTGTGTTTTGACGGTGTCAACGTTCTTGCTCTTCAAGTTGCTCTTGTGAACTCTTGCCGTGAAGTGGGTTCCGGTTGGCATGTCGGTCTTGACGCTCGGCTTGACGAAGAGAGTTTTATGTAGGTGTACTTGAGCCGAAGATGGAGTCGGAATGACAACTTGAGCGGCTCTGTCTTTGAGATGACGGAGAGGAAGGGTGTCGATTGATCATCAAAGTCTTTAGCTCATTCATTTGAGAAGACGTGATGGCGTTGATGTGGTCGAAGTGTTCTTTTGTTCGCCCTTCGGAATGTCTCAAGTCGGTGGTGAGTAGGTCAATGCACTCTTGCATAGCTTCATTCTCTTGATATAGAGCTCGTTGAACACCAAATAGGTGAACCTTTGTGACGTAGTTGTTCAATGCTTGAGAATCATCAAATAGCGTGTCATAGACGTACTTGGCCTATCCATCATTGCAAACAAGAATGTGAGTAGAAGAAGGAAAGAATAATACCAAATGTACCTTGACCGATATTGAGAGCGGAACAAAGATCACTCAATGATGTAACAAAGAAATAGCACAATTGGTACCATATATGATCAATCTCTCACACCTACACAATAAAAGCTTTTGGGTGGAGCTTGGTTAGGATGGTGGACCAAAGTATGCAATCGTTAGTAAGACTCAATGATGTTGAAAAAGATTCGCAAATTTGCCAATGCGACAAGAAGACCAATAGCTATAAGTGGTACCACACACGCAAATAGATAAATGGGGATGTGCAAACCAAGGAATGAGTGGAAAATGTGGAATCCACGGAAAATGCTCGTGTTGCACACCACTAGAGAGACGCTAGCATGATTGCACAATAGGCGGATACGAGAATTGTGCACAACCTACTAGGCAAAAATGCAACGACTTCTATCCCAAGTATGTTATATGCTTGTTGTTTCGATGATATGATCCAAGATGATCAAGTATGACAATCTTAATGTTGCTACGGTTCTTGCTTAAAAGCTATTTGTTTATCTTTCTCTTTTGCTTAAAAGTTTGGTTGGCTCTTTCTTGTTGAGCTCTTTTGCTAGGGTACTTATGCAAAACTTCTCGAACCAAGATAGCAATTGTGTATATGCTATGACAACCATGTGACACAAGAGATGATGTCAAGATACCAATATGATATAGGATATCACGATGATACCATGATTTTATATGCGATGCAATTGAAGCTCATATCATTGATACCAAGATGACTTCGTGATGATGCTTCAACAAGATGACCACTAATGTGCACAAGGTCATTGCCCGACAATACTCAAAATGGCTAGTCTCGATAGGAAAGCTATGCAAAATGTCGATGAGGGTTGTCAATGCAAATGCAAGGTAGGATATACAAGGTGTCGTCGATGTTACCTTCCTTGTCGAGGTTGAGAGGTGTTGTTGTCGATGTCGTTCCGAACCACAACTCAAATGATCCAAGACAAAACGAGTCAAAATTGTTGTAGTCGGTAGCGGGTAAGCAAAGGTGGTTGCGGAAAGCGTTGGTGGTTTGCGTAAGTTGGTGCAGAAGTATAGGTCGTATACGAGTGTCTATACGTATGCGGAAGATTATCGGAAGCTGGAAAAAATCAGTTTCGTCAGGGATCGTCGGACGTCCGGTGGTGGTCGGACGACCGGTCGTCGAATGTCCGGTGATTGTCGGACATCTGGTGCCTGCACGATTTCGGGCACGAGAAGAATAGCTAGGGTTCGTGGATGGGGTGGCCACATTTGTCAGAATTGGCCGAATTTGTGGGTGAAAATTGGGGAAAGGTGGGGAAAAGCTAGATCCACTCATGGGAAAGCAAATCCACGGATCAAATCCAACAAAACTTCATCATACCAACAAATCACAAGAAAAAAATTGGGGCTATTTTTGTGGGGAATTTTCGATATTGGGACAAAATCAACAAAACAAGGCTAGAAACAATAGTAGGGGCTCCAAATTCGTGATCAACCTAGGCTCGTGATACCAAGATGATGTAGGATGGAGACCCTAAGGCTGGTCTTTCACGAAATGGAGGGGATCCCACGAAGAACATGATGAACACGGGGAGAAATCACAAGGGAAAAACACTCAAGAACGACGAGAACAATCACACATATGCTAGATCGATGAACAACACGAGTGACACAATGAGCCAAACACAATAGGGGACAATACAAAAGGTAATCTTCTCCGTGAAGAGGTCTTGAAGAGGGTTTTCTCTGTGAGGAGGTCTTGATTATGCTGTGGATCTTCTCCGTAGAGGGGTCGCGGTCTCTCGTAGGAGTAGAACCACTCAAATGAGCAAAGATCTAGGTCTAAGATGATATATCACAATGTTGAACCTAACTAGGAGGAGGGGATAGAGTAAATATAGTCTAGGGGGCAAAAGGTTACATGAGCCACGGCCCAACACATTTGGTGTGCACAGGTGTCAAACGTCCGACACCTACCAATCAACCGGTCGCCGGTCGTCCGGTGTGTCTCGGATTTCCTCTAATTTTCTTCTATGATGTGGCACGGATTTCCGGAGGGGCTCAGTCGTCCGGTTGCCGGTCGTCCGGTGGGGTCTCGGTCGTCCGGAGGCTGGAGGTCATCGGACGTCGGTAACTGTCGGGTGTACAGTGGCTGTAGCGTTTGTTGTCCTGGCTTTTTCTGGCTCGGGCGGCCTTCAAGGGTCGGACGTCTGGTCTGGACCGGTCGTCCGGTGGCTGTAGATTTTCTGGCAGCTTCTTCTCTTGGTCCTCGAACTTGTCCTCACTGTTTTGTTCACTTGGCGTAGCATCTTCACGTCCATCCTCTCGATAACTGATCATGCAGAGGATTTTCGCCTTAGGTAGTAGCCATGTCTCATGTGACGAATGGTAGTTTGGAGAGGAGCGATTTCACCTTATCTTCGATAGCCATGGCTCGGGGTCTTTTCGTAGGACCAAATGGAATCATGGGAGATGTAGGTACGTCCATGGGGATGCTCGTGGGATGCTCTGCATCATATACTAGTTGACATTCCTCTCATGTACATGCATAGGTATTGCCGGAGCTTCACGGACGACGACGAGGAGTGCGAGGGCCAAGGAACACCTACACCGTCTGTAAGGGAAGCGTGGAAGCGAAGACAAAAGAAGACGGAGCTGCGGAGTCTACGGCGACCGGACGACCGACGTGCACTAGACGTCCGACACTCTACAGCGGTGGGACGACCGGCGACCTCCGGACGTCCGACAAGCCCCAACGCCCGGACGACCAACGCCAATCGAACGACCGACATATTCATACCCGAGCCGAAACATCGGAGTTTCGACGCCCATCGGACGTCCGATCCCCCACGAGCCGTTGGACGTCCGACACTGACTGTACATCCGGTACCTATCTGCGCACACAGTTTAGGCCCGAGGCCCATTGATGAGCACATGACTACCTTGGATACGACCAAAAATATTACATACATGCATATTTGTGAGGTGATTTCTAATGCAAAGTATGCAATAATTTATTTATGCTATCCAGGACAAAAATACTTCACACACTTTTGTTCCATCTGTAATTGCAGGTGTATGGGGCATTTGGAGAATCCACATATGAAGATAAGGGAAAAATAGAAATTTAGGTGATGTTCAAAAAGTTCTCTCGCGTAACTTTTGGGCCAAGAGAAGATAGAGTCCAAGTATCTCACGTTCTGGACTCAGATTTGGACTGCACAGACATACCTGACTCAAAATGCCAACATCTCTTTCATACGGACTCCGAATTGGGTGATTCTTTTTTTGTTGGAGTTAGATTTTGGACACTTTCCAACCCAATTGGATTCACCTTCAAATTCATCTGGACCGTTGAGTTGTGGACAAAACAATCTGACATTGCAGCAGAATCCGAGTCAAACTACGCGTCCAAAGGTGTTGCATCACCTCCACTTGGGCCCAGTAGCCTTGTACAACCCAGGGTTAGTTTTAGGCGGCCTGGTTAAGTCCTCCCACCTCCTTAGCTGCCACCCATTGCTCCTATATAAGTAGATCCATCTAGTAGCTTTTCCCTGGTGATTTGTTTATTCAAAAGTTAGCCATTGCAACTTCATGTACTTCGTTTGTGTCCAACGACCAGACCAAGACCGCTTACGGATCACTACCTTTATCAATACTTAATATATACTAGCACATATGCCCGTGCATTGCAAGCGGGAGAAAAAATATTGCATGTCCTTAACTCAATAACCATATATCAAGACTTCCACAGGTGATGTCATATATTTCAACACGGCGCCACACCCCTGCCGCCTCTTATACTTCTCCCGCCCTCGTCGATAGTTGCCACATTGTCCACTTGATCATAACACGTCTGAAGGTTGTCAATCCTTATCAGCTCGGCCACTTCACTACACACCTGTCATTGAAGTGTACCAATGCAAGGGGATGTTTAAAATTTTAAAAACTATAATCTCATCAAGTTGGCATAAGGGCCGCCCTTCGCAGTCTACTCCTCGCACCTGGTCCATGGATCATCCCTCATAAGCATTGTTTACAATCAGTAGCGGGAAAACACTACCAAACACTTTCATATTTTTTGGGATATATAACACATGGACCTTATATGAAGACAATTTGTTTTGTACATACCTAAAGACAATTGTGTTATTTTTTGATTCCATGTATAAATCTTCGTCGTATACTTCACAGGCCATCTAGGTATATATGTTTCCCGCGTGTGTGCTAAGTTGTGTACATAACGTTAGTCTAGCAATGTGCATTCCTATTTGGACTATGTATGGTGTTAATTTCTTTTCTAGCTTTATTGTGTCGTAGTAGTTATTACCATGCTTCCCGCTACTGTGCTAACACGTGTAAATGTGTTAGTCCAAAAATGTCTTGTCCAATTTAGACTATGGATGGTGTTCGTTTGCTTTCCGGCTTTTATGTCGGGCAGTAGTTAGTACCAGTGTACCAGTCTGTGAAGGACACAAAAAAACACCAAATCCAACTTCAGTTAACAACGATCAACACCAAAACCTCTTCATGTTTTTTTCTTGAGACTTTCAAGCATGGAGTTGAGTTATTTTCCATGTCAATTAAAAAAGATCAGCACCACTCACGTTTTTTTTCTTGAGCCTTTCAACCTGGAATGTGCATGGTGAGTTTGAATTATTCACATCCTCTTCTCTTAGTCCCTCCAGCTATTTTTTCCATTCATTTGTCAGGACCCCGATCCTAAGTCACACCGATCTAGCTGTAACACGTCATATCACTTTGCGGCCTCACGCACGGTAATCCCACGGGTGCCACCTTACCTGGCCCGGGACCGTTTGCGCATCTTGGCACACGTATATGACGGTGTCGCTAGCATCCATATGACAGAGAACCCGGGCTGACATGGCTAGTTATAAACCAAAAGTGGCACTAGATTACAGAGACAGGCATCCATGACCCAGCAACGAACGTGTCGGTCATCAACGTATAAACCCAAGTCGTAGCAAGCTACATGGACTTAAAGGAGCAACGCGTGACATTTCCCCTAAGGGACAGACACAGGAACGAAGGACACATGCCGGCCAGCCTACGTGTTCCAAGCAGTAGCAAGCTACCAAGGCTCATTGGAATCACTAGGAGGCATTTCCCTGTAAGGTAGGCTACCAAAGGAAAACAACTAGGTGTCGGATCCCACACATACCAAGAATTTCAACCATACACACAATATGCTCAATATGTGCAAATACAACATTGCATCACAACAGAACTCTATGACTCAAAGTACTTTATTTAAAAGGCTCCAAGATCCATACATAACATATCCATACAGGTAGGGGTCACATGACCCAACACTCAAGTCATACAGTCATACAAGCACAAGCGGAAGCTACATGTCTGAGTACAGACAACTTAGGAAATAAAACAGGCTTGGTGTAGCCTGACTATCTACAAGGCCCTTCACAAGCTCCAGATGTCCGTCTGGGTGTCAAGCTACTCGTCGACGTCAACGTCTATGTAGAACCCATCAGCAGGGGCAGGGTTCTCCTCTGCAACAGTTATTAAGCAAACATGAGTACAAAGGTACTCAGCAAGTCTTACCACAGAACCTATCATACATGCAACATTATCAAAGGGGGTAGTGGAGTTCATAGCAGAAAGCCAGCTTTGACTCTTGGCTAACCTATACTACAACTCTCAACGGATTGCAAGATGTTATTACAAACACGAGTCCTCTACTCACCACAACAATACACTACCGAGGATCCTCTTCCGTCATCCTACGGAAGGGCCATCCACGGTACTCACACTTATCTTGAGGCTTTTAGTAGTATCCATCATCTTGTCTATGAACTGTAAGAGTAACCAAGTAGTCCGTACCGCGAACAACGGCTATTCGAATAGATTGATAACCCTGCAGGGGTGTACCTCTTCACACACGCTCCCACCACTTATCGCCGTTTACTCGACCTGTACTCGGCAACCTTCAAGCGGAAGCCCAGCGAGGGTGTCGGCCACGACCTGACTAACTACTCAAGTCTCTCATCCAGGTTTATCGCCTATTTGGGTTCCATCCGTGGGGAGATCCGGCCGGGGTGTCGCTCACGGCCCCAAACGATGTGTACAGGGTTCCCGAGTCACCAAACGGGCAACCGGTACACCGTGCCACGTACCTGTCGCATCACAACCCACCCCGAGGGTCAGCGTTGTGCACGACCTCCAGTAAACTATAAACACCAGAAACTAGTTGCAACTCCTGGACAGAGATCGAGGGTAATTAATAAGCCGAGAGGGTCAATTAAGGATCCCAATGTGTGGTAGTAGCTGTAACTTGAACCACACATACAGATCTCGGGTCCTATGGACGATTCCAATGAAACAACCCACCATGTACTCCTACATGGCCTTTCATCGATACCTTTACCAAGTGTATTCCACACTTCCCTCTCTTTGTCGGTATGATCATTTCACTCTGATCCATCACCCAGATGAACCAGACCAGACACAACTCTAAGCATAGCAGGCAACATAAACAAATAGTATGGTGGATCACACATCACATGGCTCAATCAACTCCTACACATGCTAGTGGGTTTCAACTATTTACTGTGGCAATGACAGGTCATGCAAGGGAATAGGGTTCAACTACCGCAGCAAGTAGCAGTTCACACGCTGTTGCCTTAATGCAGTAAAAGAGAGCAGGAGCGAGAAGATTGGGTTTGTATCGGAATGATCAATGATTGCTTGCCTGACAAGGTGGTTGTCGGATACTGCTCTTCAACTGGATACGCAGCAGTATCCTCGGGAGCAGGACCTAACACAGAGAATACCGGCGATACAATCATTAAACAAACAAATGCAACAATATGATGCATGCTCATGACATGGCAAGATGCATGTGTGTTGGGCTAATGCAACTACAACCAGAAGGGTTTGAGCTTATTTGAATCAAAGATTCAAATTGGCACTTTAGCTATTATTTAAATAAGTGCATTATCATGTTTTAATGTATACAGCAAGGTTAACTTGCTCAAACATGCATGAAACCTGTGCCATTGGAAAGATTGGATTTTTCTGATCATTTTTCATATATAAATCTTTTCCATCTGAGCTACTGTTGAATTTATATGATTTTTTGAAGTTTTGGGTATTTTCTGGAATTTCCTGAATTATTTTTAAATCTAAAAATCCCAGAAAATCCTTTACTGCGTCAGCATGACATCATGCTGACGTCAGTCAGTCAACAGGAGCTAGTCCAAGTCAAACATGACATGTGGGCCCGGCATGTCAGTGTCATAGCTAACTAACAAAATTAATTAGTGAACTAATTAGCTGTCAGTGGGGTCTGGGCCCACGGGTCAGTGACTAAACTAACTAACTAATTTAATTAACATTTATTTAATTAAACTAGCTAAATAGGGGAGGGGTGGCCCACGCGTCAGCGACCCAGGGGTGGTCAACCCCCCGGTCAAACGAGTCAAACTCGCCGGCGAAGTGACGCCGGCGAGGCCAGACACGGCGGCGTGCTTTGGAAAACGTCCACAGGGCTCGGTTCGAGCCGCGGTTGGGCGCGTTGGAGAGCCCTTGTCGTTGCGCGTCGAACGGTGGTGGTCGCCGGACCTGTGGTGGCCGGAGGCGACGGCAACGAGCTCGACGGCGGCGCCGGTGTTCGGGCGTGTGTGGAGACGCAGCTACGGTGGCCTAGGCGATGCGTGTGTGGTACCTAGCTCGTCTACGTGCTGCGGCGAGCGAGATGGACATGTGCCAATGATCAAATGGTCACCGGAGCATCGCCGGCGGCAAGCACGGCGGTGGTGGGTTTCGGTGTTCAGTGGAGCAGCAACTACACGGCGCAAACGAAGTGGAGAAGAGAGGGGTTCGACGTAGGAGCTCACAGCGGTGCTAGCGAGCTCGACGGAGGGGTCGGGGACACTCTGCAGCTTCTTAATCGACGGCGAGGTGCTCCGGTGATCCGAGGTTGGGGACGATGGTGTGAAGGCGTTGCAGGGCTCCCGGCGATCCGTGGCTCAGCGAGGAGGTAGAGAGCGTCGCGGCGAACCTTCTGGACATGGTCACGGGACGAGGGGAAGGCTCTAGGTGCGGCAACGGTGAGCGGCGGTGACGGGCGGCTCGGTGGTGAGAGGGAGAGAGCCAGGGGAAGCGACGGGGACGAGGGGAAAGTGCGAGAGGGGTCAGGGCAGCTGCGTGGCGACGCCAGGAGACGTCCAGGCCGTCGGGAGGCAGGCAGGCAGGGTGGAGGTGGCCGGGCGCGTGCCGGCGCGCGGTGGCCACGCGCGCTGCTGACTAGCGCGAGGAGGAAGGCGACAGAACGGGGCTGGTGGGCTGGGCCGGCCTGCAACAGTGCTGGGCCCAAGGTAAGTGTTTTCTTTCTCTTTCTTTTTCCTATTTCTTTTCTGTTTCATTTCTTTTGCAACTTTGTTTAATTATTAAAAATGCCAGAACATTTTTATATCTCATGAAACTTGTCATGCCCACTGTATATAATATGAACAGCATGGAACATTATAGTTTATGATTATTTGAGCATTTAAAATATTTTATAGCATTTAAATGCCCAAATGCAAATACCATATGATTTAATCCAGAGACCTTGGATGTCCTAGAAAATTGTGCACCATTTTTGGCAGAGGTTTAAGACCAAGGCAGAAATGATGGACATTTTTGAAGGGCATTTTGGGTACATTGGAAAAGATTTTATCAAACCCTAGTTGTTAGAAGAGGGGTGCTGGGGTTTCTGCCATTCCCATTTCAAGTTTCTTTGATAAGTAAACATGATGCACACTCTAGCTAGCCCTAATGCAAGTGCTAAACTAGGGATGTGACAACTCACCCCCACTTAAAAGAATCGCGTCCCGAGATTCGGGTTCCTCCGGAAAGAGGGTGGGATACTCAAGTCGAAGACGATCCTCCCTTTCCCAAGTAGCTTCACTCTCGGAATGATGTGACCATTGAACCTTGAGAAACTTGATATTGTGGCGTCGAGTGGTGCGCTCGGTTTGATCAAGAATACGAACGGGGTATTCTCAATATGTGAGATTGTTCTGGAGATCAAGCATTTCATGGTCCACTCCGCGGATAGGATCCAAGAAGCAACGCCTGAGTTGAGAAACGTGGAACACGTCATGAACTCTGGATAGGTGCGGAGGTAGTTCCAATTGGTAGGCAACTTCTCCTCGTTTGGCAAGAATGCGAAAAGGACCGATGTAACGAGGGGCCAATTTGCCTTTGATACCGAAGCGATGGGTTCCCTTAAGAGGAGTAACCCGAAGGTAAGCCTTATCGCCGACTTCAAAAGTCACGGCCTTATGATGACTATCATATTGGCTCTTCTGGCGAGACTGGGCTGTTTTCAATTTCTCACGAACGATGCGAACTTGGTCTTCTGCTTCCTGAATCATGTCCGGGCCAAAGAATTGTCTTTCCCCGGTTTCTGACCAGTTAAGAGGTGTTCGACACCTTCGTCCATATAGAACTTCGAAGGGGGCTTTTCCCAAGCTGGCTTGATAACTATTGTTATAAGCGAATTCGGCAAATGGAAGACACTTTTCCCATTCCATACCGAAAGAGATGACAGAGGCTCGAAGCATGTCTTCCAGAATTTGATTGACTCGTTCCACTTGACCACTTGACTTGGGATGGAAGGCAGTACTGAAGGAGAGATGAGTTCCCATAGCATTCTGGAAACTTTCCCAAAATCGTGAAGTGAAAAGACTTCCACGGTCTAAGTTAATCTCCAATGGCACACCATGAAGTGATACTATCCGAGAGACATACAAGTCTGCTAGCTGGCTAGCGGTAATACTCTCTCGAACAGGCAGGAAATGAGCTACTTTAGAGAGGCGGTCGATAACGACGAAGATAGCATTATTCCCTTTCCTGGTCCTGGGAAACCCGGTAATGAAGTCCATACCGACTTTGTCCCATTTCCGTTCAGAAATAGCTAAAGGTTGAAGGGTGCCAGCAGGCCGTTGATGCTCTGCTTTAACTCGACGACAAACGTCGCAGTTAGCAATGAATTGAGCGATTTCTCTCTTCATCCTAGTCCACCAGAATCTCTGACGTAAATCCTGATACATTTTGGTACTACCGGGATGAATTGTGAGAGGAGATTCATGAGCCTCCTTAAGAATCATTTGTTGTAGTTGTTGTTTCTTGGGTACCACCAAGCGGTTCTCGAAGTACACAACACCTCGATCATCCATAGAGAAACTCCTAGCAGCTCCGCTAGCAATGTTCTCCTTGATCCGAGATATGCCTTTATCATACCGCTGGGCAACTATGATTTGATCCATAAGGGTAGGTTTCGCCACCAAGGTGGAAAGGAATCCTCGAGGAACAATGTGAAGGTTAAGCTTACGAAATTCCTCGTGGAGAAGTGGTTGTCCTTGTTGTAACATTAAGTTGTTACAATAAGACTTACGACTTAGCGCATCAGCCATGACATTGGCCTTTCCAGGGGTATAGGTGATTCCTAAGTCGTAGTCTGTGAGCAACTCAACCCAACGTCTTTGCCTGAGATTTAGATCCGGTTGGGTGAAGATGTACTTCAAACTTTGATGATCAGTGAAAATTTCACAGCGATTACCAAGGAGGTAATGTCGCCATGTTTTGAGTGCATGGACTACAGCTGCAAGCTCTAGATCATGAGTAGGATAGTTATCCTCATGTGGACGCAACTGTCGAGATGCGTATGCAATCACTTGACGATCTTGCATGAGTATGCAACCTAGTCCTTGTCGCGAGGCGTCGCAGTAGATTATAAAATCCTTGGAAAAGTCTGGTGGTACCAGTACAGGTGCAGATGTCAGGCGTCTTTTCAGTTCCTGAAAACTGGATTCGCACTGTGGGGTCCACTCAAACTTTTTATCTTTCTTGAGGAGTTCAGTTAGAGGTTTAGCAACCTTGGAGAAATTTTCGACGAAGCGTCGGCAATAGCTCGCTAAGCCAAGAAAACTCCTAACTTGCTTGACCGATTCAGGGGGAGTCCAATCAAGGACGGCTTGAACTCACTCGGGATTGACAGCAATACCCTTGCCAGAGATCACATGACCTAGATAGGTTACTTCCGGCAACCAAAATTGACATTTAGAGAATTTGGCATAAAGGTGGTGCTCTCGAAGTTTCGTCAATACCAGTCTTAAATGCTCGGCATGATCTTCCTTGTTCTTGGAGTAAATGAGTATATCATCGAGGTATACCACGACGAATTTATCCAAGTACTCCATGAATATAGAATTCATTAACCGAGAAAAGGTAGCTGGGGCATTGGTTAACCCGAAGGACATGACGGTGTACTCATATTGGCCATAACGAGTAACAAAAGCCGTTTTAGGAATGTCCCCGTTCTTGATTTTGATTTGATGGTAACCCAACATCAAATCCATCTTAGAGAAGACTGAGGATCCAGCGAGCTGATCATACAGGTCGTTGATCCTTGGAAGCGGATACTTGTTCTTTATGGTGACTAGATTGACAGGTCGGTAATCTAAAACCATCCGCTCTGTTCCATCCTTCTCCTTGACGAAGAGGACGGGGCAAGCCCAAGGGGAAGAACTAGGACGGATGAAACCTTTTTGCAAGGACTCATCAAGTTGTTTCTTAAGCTCAACTAATTCTAGGGGTGCCATCTTATAAGGTCTCCTAGAGATTGGGACAGTTCCAGGGATAAGATCTATCACGAACTCGACATCTCTGTCAGGTGGAATTCCTGGCAGTTCTTCTGGAAAAACATCCGGAAAGTCACGGACTACCAGGATATCTTCGAGTTCTGGTAGAGGGCTGGCATTAAGAGAGTAGAGCTGACGCTCAGCCATTCGGGTCAAGACATTGGCTATCTTGCCGGATGGATGTGTAAGTTGAACGGTCCTAGTATAGCAATCAATCTTGGCGTAATGAGTTGTCATCCAATCCATACCCAAAATGATGTTTATGTCCGAGGACTTGAGAGCAATTAGAGATGCTAGGAAAACAAGTCTATCGACAAGGATTTCATTTCCATGGCTTACCCTAGAGGTTTGCCACTTTGAACCAGGAGTTTGAATAACCATGGAAGTAGGCAAGTCACAAAAAGTCAAGTTGTGCATTCGAGCATAGCTCTCAGATATGAACGAATGTGATGCTCCAGTATCAAAAAGAATAGATGCCGGATCGCAGTTTATGAGAAGCGTACCAAGGACGACGTTAGGATCCTCATAAGCTTCCTCGGCAGAGACATAGTTGACATGACCACGTGCAGTGGGGATTGGCTTGACATAATTCACCTTGCCGGTTGGCTTAACACGGCCAACGGGTTTTCCTGGCTGGTTCTGAGGACACTCACGCATGTAGTGCCCCGGTTCTCCACACTTGAAGCAGGTCACAGTGTTAGTGCGTGGAGCAAAGTTGGAAGGTGGTCCTCCATAGGTCTTAGCAGGTGCAAACTGTTGAGTTGGGCGAGGCGCCTCATAGGATGGCCTCGGTGTGTACTTGGGTGGCAGAGCAATGTTAGGAACCCACACACGACGCTTATGAGAGCCAGAGCCGGATGAAGAACCAAAGTCTCGAGTATGCTTGTGTGTGGCCTCGAAGTCGGTCTGGCCCGTTTCAGCACTGATAGCCTTGTTTACCAACTTCTGGAAAGAAGTGCACTCGTGCAGACATAGATCTCGGCGGAGTTCAGGGCTGAGTCCCTTGCGGAACCTCGCCTGCTTCTTGGCATCGGTGGATACTTCCTCAGGTGCATAGCGTGCCAAGTTGCCAAACTCGCGACTATATCCATCTACAGTTAACCGGCCCTGGGTGAAGTTGCAGAATTCCTCCCGCTTGCGATCCATGAGACCTTCCGGAATGTGATGTTCACGGAATGCCTCACTGAACTCAACCCAAGTAGTGATTTGGCCAGCAGGACGCATAGCTTCAAAGTTTTCCCACCAAAGACTGGCAGGGCCCTCAAGATGGTAGGCGGCATAGGTAACCTTGTCAGCTTCGGCCACACGGGCAGAGTGTAGCTTGTGGGTGATACTACGTAGCCAGTCATCCGCATCCAGAGGTTCATTGGAGTGATGGAACTTCAGTGGGCACATCTTGATAAAGTCATTGATTGACACCACGTCATTCCTCTGACGGAACCCAGTGTTCTGCTCTATACGTTCCAGCAGACGGTTGGTCTCTCTCTTGTTCCGTTCTGCCTCGAGCATAACTTCCGCCAAGGAGGGTGGCTGGGGCAGATTCCCATCTCTAGCCCCACTAGCCTCACCCTGCTCCTGAGCAGCAGGAGTGTTGCGAGTGTTGACCATCCTAAGAAAACATAACAACGGTTTAGACAAGGATGGCAAAAATTTGACATAGAAGTGCAGAATGTAATGGATGACACGGAATGCAGAGATGTTCATCCGTACGACATGGTAATATAGAAACTGCTATATATACACCAGTGGTCATACACACCATACATAGTTAGTACAAGCCAAGGCTAAAGTACAACTGCGGTGAAAGACGATACATCCCATCAGAGGCATTTGAAGCTCCTATACATTATTTAAATACACCTCCGGAACTCAGTACACACTAAGTCATATTCCACAAGACGCGTAGGACTGTGGGAATACAACTACTACAATACTACTACTACCACGGTCTAACTCAGACATTCCCGTAGTAATCTTCGTAAAGATTACCACCGTAGCCTGGAAGTGGAACAGACGGATCTTGAAACTCGCGAGCGCTCGAAGGCTGTGGACCATAGGGACATGGATGTGGCCTCGGTCCCGATGCTGGTGGTAACCGACGCCCACGTGGAGGTGTAATACCCCCAACATCACGCCAATCCATGCGATCTGGCAGACGAGTCCGCATGGGGTACAAATCCCACATGTCCAGATATCCGGCTTGCATAGCAGGTGCAAGCCGTGTCAAAGTAGTCCAGTGGGCGGCTCGAGTGTTATACAGCTCCATTCGGAGGGCACGGACCTCATGGTCCCTATCCTCCAGCATCTGAACAGTAGTCTGAAGCAGTGGCTCTTCATGAGCAGTATCAGTATACAGACCAGTGTAGTAGCCTTCCTCTCCGGGAAGTGAGGCTGGCATGTAACAGAACTCAGTGTTCAGCAACAGGGCATGCCTACCCCGGAGAATGGTCATCATCGAATAGGCGGCATCCTGTACTGCCATCTCGATGGTAACCCCGAGTCCATAAGACCAATGGATGGGATCGTTAGCTCAATGATATGAGGGGTATATCCGGACTATGCAGAAATACTGACTCTGATTGAAATCCCGGTACTGTTCCTCCACGGTGTACTCAGGATACCAGCGATAACCGGTCTCAGTCAGCACACGGACTAGCATGGCCGTGTGACCGGGCACATTAATGCACCGCGTCAAACGAACCACTTGGTGAGGGGTGCGGCCAGACATCTGAAACACGAAGTAATGCAAAGGCATTAGTGTTTCTGGAAGAAATCGGGCAGCATAACAACTGTAAATGCTCAAACAAAGATTTGAGACATCATACAAATGATAGCATAGCCACTCAACAATTCTAAATCAAGGTTCCGGGTCCAACAATCATCATACTAAAAGGATAGAAACTGAACTGAGGCTTGAAACCAACAATCCTAAGAGTCTACGGATTAGTAACACGTGAACCTAGTAAGGATAAGAGGCCTAGTCCTAAATCTCCGTAGAAAGAATAGACTGACTCAGATCAAAAGGGCATAGGGTAAAGGAGTAAAAAGAGCCTTACGTTCCCTTCCACAATCAATTCCCCTACATATAACTAAGAATTTTTCTAGACTCAACATCGACCAGTTTGGCTTGAGAAACCTACATGCAGTCCAGCTCTGATGCCAACACTGTCAGGACCCTGATCCTAAGTCACACCGATCTAGCTGTAACATGTCATATCACTTTGCGGCCTCACGCACGGTAATCCCACGGGTGCCACCTTACCTGGCCCGGGACCGTTTGCGCATCTTGGCACACGTATATGACGGTGTCGCTAGCATCCATATGACAGAGAACCCGGGCCGACATGGCTAGTTATAAACCAAAAGTGGCACTAGATTACAGAGACAGGCATCCATGACCCAGCAACGAACGTGTCGGTCATCAACGTATGAACCCAAGTCGTAGCAAGCTACATGGACTTAAAGGAGCAACGCGTGACACTTCCCCTAAGGGACAGACACAGGAACGAAGAAGGACACATGCCGGCCAGCCTACGTGTTCCGAGCAGTAGCAAGCTACCAAGGCTCATTGGAATCACTAGGAGGTATTTCCCTGTAAGGTAGGCTAGCAAAGGAAAACAACTAGGTGTCGGATCCCACACATACCAAGCATTTCAACCATACGCACAATATGCTCAATATGTGCAAATACAACATTGCCTCACAACAGAACTCTATGACTCAAAGTAATTTATTTAAAAGGCTCCAAGAGCCATACATAACATATCCATACAGGTAGGGGTCACATGACCCAACACTCAAGTCATACAGTCATACAAGCACAAGCGGAAGCTACATGTCTGAGTACAGACAACTTAGGAAATAAAACAGGCTTGGTGTAGCCTGACTATCTACAAGGCCCTTCACAAGCTCCAGATCTCCGTCTAGGTGTCAAGCTACTCGTCGACATCAACGTCTATGTAGAAACCATCAGCAGGGGCAGGGTTCTCCTCTGCAACAGTTATTAAGCAAACATGAGTACAAAGGTACTCAGCAAGTCTTACCACAGAACCTATCATACATGCAACATTATCAAAGGGGGTAGTGGAGTTCATAGCAGAAAGCCAGCTTTGACTCTTGGCTAACCTATACTACAACTCTCAACGGATTGCAAGATGTTATTACGAACACGAGTCCTCTACTCACCACAATAATACACTACCGAGGATCCTCTTCCGTCATCCTACGGAAGGGCCATCCACGGTACTCACACTTATCTTGAGGCTTTTAGTAGTATCCATCATCTTGTCTATGAACTGTAAGAGTAACCAAGTAGTCCGTACCGCGAACAACGGCTATTCGAATAGATTGATAACCCTGCAGGGGTGTACCTCTTCACACACGCTCCCACCACTTATCGCCGTTTACTCGACATGTACTCAGCAGCCTTCAAGCGGAAGCCCAGCGAGGGTGTCGGCCACGACCTTACTAACTAATAGTGTCTCTCGTCCAGGTTTATCGCCTATTTGGGTTCCATCCGTGGGGAGATCTGGCCGGGGTGTCGCTCACGGCCCCAAACGATGTGTACAGGGTTCCCGAGTCACCAAACGGGCAACCGGTACACTGTGCCACGTACCTGTCGCATCACAACCCACCCCGAAGGTCAGCGTTGTGCACGACCTCCAGTAAACTATAAACACCAGAAACTAGTTGCAACTCCTGGACAAAGATCGAGGGTAATTAATAAGCCGAGAGGGTCAATTAAGGATCCCAATGTGTGGTAGTAGCTGTAACTTGAACCACACATACAGATCTCGGGTCCTATGGACGATTCTAATGAAACGACCCACCATGTACTCCTACATGGCCTTTCATCGATACCTTTACCAAGCGTATTCCACACTTCCCTCTCTTTGTCGGTATGATCATTTCACTCTGATCGATCACCCAGATGAACCAGACCAGACACAACTCTAAGCATAGCAGGCAACATAAACAAATAGCATGGCGGATCACACATCACATGGCTCAATCAACTCCTACACATGCTAGTGGGTTTCAACTATTTACTGTGGCAATGACAGGTCATGCAAGGGAATAGGGTTCAACTACCGCAGAAAGTAGCAGTTCACACGTTGTTGCCTTAAGGCAGTAAAAGAGAGCAGGGGCGAGAAGATTGGGTTTGTATCGGAATGATCAATGATTGCTTGCCTGACAAGGTGGTTGTCGGATACTGCTCTTCAACTGGATACGCAGCAGTATCCTCGGGAGCAGGACCTAACACAGAGAATACCGGCGATACAATCATTAAACAAACAAATGCAACAATATGATGCATGCTCATGACATGGCAAGATGCATGTGTGTTGGGCTAATGCAACTCCAACCAGAAGGGTTTGAGCTTATTTGAATCAAAGATTCAAATTGGCACTTTAGCTATTATTTAAATATGTGCATTATCATGTTTTAATGTATACAGCAAGGTTATCTTGCTCAAACATGCATGAAACCAGTGCCATTCGAAAGATTGGATTTTTCTGATCATTTTTCATATATAAATCTTTTCCATCTGAGCTACTGTTGAATTTATATGATTTTTTGAAGTTTTGGGTATTTTCTGGAATTTCCTGAATTATTTTTAAATCTAAAAATCCCAGAAAATCCTTTACTGCGTCAGCATGACTTCATGCCGATGTCAGTCAGTCAACAGGAGCTAGTCCAAGTCAAACATGACATGTGGGCCCGGCATGTCAGTGTCATAGCTAACTAACAAAATTAATTAGTGAACTAATTAGCTGTCAGTGGGGTCTGGGCCCACGGGTCAGTGACTAAACTAACAAACTAATTTAATTAACATTTATTTAATTAAACTAGCTAATTAGGGGAGGGGTGGCCCACGCGTCAGCGACCCAGGGGTGGTCAACCCCCCGGTCAAACGAGTCAAAGTCGCCGCCAAAGTGACGCCGGCGAGGCCAGACACGGCGGCGTGCTTCGGAAAACGTCCACAGGGCTCGGTTCGAGCCGCGGTTGGGCGCGTTGGAGAGCCCTTGTCGTTGCGTGTCGAACGGTGGTGGTTGCCGGACCTGGGGTGGCCGGAGGCGACGGCAACGAGCTCGACGGCGGCGCCGGCGTTCGGGCGTGTGTGGAGACGCAGCTACGGTGGCCTAGGCGATGCGTGCGTGGTACCTAGCTCGTCTACGTGCTGCGGCGAGCGAGATGGACATGTGCCAGTGACCAAATGGTCACCGGAGCATCGCCGGCGGCAAGCACGGCGGCGGTGGGTTTCGGTGTTCAGTGGAGCAGCAACTACACGGCGCAAACGAAGCGGAGAAGAGAGGGGTTCGGCGTAGGAGCTCACAGCGGTGCTAGCGAGCTCGACGGAGGGGTCGGGGACGCTCGGCAGCTTCTTAATCGACGGCGAGGTGCTCCGGCGATCCGAGGTTGGGGACGACGGTGTGAAGGCATTGCAGGGCTCCCGGCGATCCGTGGCTCAGCGAGGAGGTAGAGAGCGTCGCGGCGAACCTTCTGGACACGGTCACGGGACGAGGGGAAGGCTCTAGGTGCGGCAACGGCGAGCGGCAGCGACGGGCGGCTCGGTGGTGAGAGGGAGAGAGCCAGGGGAAGCGACGGGGATGAGGGGAAAGTGCGAGAGGGGTCGGGGCAGCTGCAGGCAGGGTGGAGGTGGCCGGGCGCGTGCCGGCGCGCGGTGGCCACGCGCGCTGCCGACTGGCGCAAGGAGGAAGGCGACAGAACGGGGCTGGTGGGCTGGGCGGCCTGCAACAGTGCTGGGCCCAAGGTAAGTGCTTTCTTTCTCTTTCTTTTTCCTATTTCTTTTCTGTTTCATTTCTTTTGCAACTTTGTTTAATTATTAAAAATGCCAGAACATTTTTATATCTCATGAAACTTGTCATGCCCACTGTATATAATATGAACAACATGGAACATTATAGTTTATGATTATTTGAGCATTTAAAATATTTTATAGCATTTAAATGCCCAAATGCAAATACCATATGATTTAATCCAGAGACCTTGGATGTCCTAGAAAATTGTGCACCATTTTTGGCAGAGGTTTAAGACCAAGGCAGAAATGATGGACATTTTTGAAGGGCATTTTGGGTACATTGGAAAAGATTTTATCAAACCCTAGTTGTTAGAAGATGGGTGTTGGGGTTTCTGTCATTCCCATTTCAAGTTTCTTTGATAAGTAAACATGATGCACACTCTAGCTAGCCCTAATGCAAGTGCTAAACTAGGGATGTGACACATTGATTAGGGCATCACATGCTACGTGAATCAACATGCATATCCGCAGTCCTTAAATTATTAGCCCACATAATAGCAGCCCATATTATATAAAGAAAGTTAATTATCCTCTCTTTCCAGCAACCCATGTTATAGAAGGTTAATTATAGTCTCTTTACTTCCTTAGCCATCCTCCTTCCATTCTTAGCCTCTCCATATATTTGTGAATTAATCTTATTTGATTTTAACTGGCTGTGCAGTTAAATTAGCCACTCTTTCCTTCGTTAGCCTCTCCTCCTTTCACATTTCTCTTCTCTGTCATAATCCTCGAGGCCTCTTCCTGATACCGAGGGAACTGAGAGAAGTATATAAGTTGGGTATATTGTATGTAAGGGAGCGAGGTGGGATAATTTAACAACGCAATCAACTTTAATTCCTACACACAACGGGGGCTAGTTCAGGTAGCCACAACATTGCTTACTAACCTAGAGGTTGTGGGTTCGATACCTTCACCAGCTAATATTTTTGCAGATAAGTGGGCTAGAATTTTTGGGCCATGGACGAACAGGGAAGATGTCCAATTTGGCCCATGAGAGATGAGCACGTACGATAGCCAAGCCACGTAGGAAGGAAAAACTGACGGAAACGAAAAAAGGACTGCGGGTTCAAGTGTCAAAAACTTCAGGGATTTTTGCGCAAAAACACCGTGACGGTGAATCCGACGGAAGCACTTTGTGCTTTATTAGTAGGTAAAGATTTGCAATATTCAGATTGCTTTATCATATTATTGCTTGTTCTTCGATTGCATGTAGGAATAGACCTTCGTGGTTATGCTGATCGTGCTTCTGGCATCGTCAGTAACCCTAGGAGATTGGTTTAGTGATTGCTAAGGTGCAACGTCGTGTACGTTTGTAGTCGGATCGTCAAAGTCGACTCCACCAAATCGATAGGTATCATCTCATTGAAAGATCGGGCCCCTCACCTCTATCAAGTGGTATCAGTTTTTAGGTTGCTCGGTGAGAATTACCAGTTTTCCATAGATTAGATCTATTTTCTTACCTATTGTCCAAGGAAAAGCCACAAAAAGAAGTTAGATCTGTGCATCCTTTGTCCAAGCCAGTCTGAGCCTTTGCAATTTTCATTTCATTGTTTGCATTATTGAATTATCGGTTGTATCATCGTGTCGAGTTGCTGGTCTTACTGTCTAGTTCGTTTAGAGTTTCGAGTTCTGTTCACATTAGTCACGTCGCCGCTGCATCATTATTCCTTCCACTGTCCATCACCCCACCCATCAATTTCCACCACGTTCTACCCATTGTCATAATCATAGTTGAGGTTGTTCACATCTTCGCTTGATCTAATCAGCATCTTATAGTTTCTTTTGGAAAGAGGGAGTGAAAAAAAAGCAAGAAAAAAAAAGACAGAGAAAAAAAGACAAAACAGAGAGAGACAAAAAAGTTAGAGAAAAAAGGAGAGAAAGAAAAAAAGTGTGAGAAAAAAAGGGAAAAAGAAAATTCAGAACTATTTAGACTCAATCCCGTACCTGAATTCGGATTGGAAACAGTTTTGTACCCTGTTCAGTAAAACATACATATGTTTTTCATACAGAGTCCGTTTTGGATCCACAAGTACTCAAATTAAAGCTAGCAAAGCCGCATTTGAATAGTTGCAAAAGCTAGTACAATATTTCGCACCTCAAAATCGGCTTCTAAATATGTCTTTTTGCCCTCCAAAGTGCGCGAACACAGCTTGTTCCAGTTTTAGAATTTTATACTCCTCATATTAACTTGGAATTGAGTGATTCTTTTTGCGTTTAAAAGCTTGAGTTAGTAGCATTCTGTAGAAAACATATCAAAAAATTGGCATAAACTTTTCCATAGGAAAGTTGATGAGAGAGTTGTTTGTATATCGTGCTTGCCAGTTGTTTCTCATCATTATCTTTACTGCCATTGTGATTTTCACTTATATCTTGCTATCAAGAGCTACTTGATATCCTTAATTGAAGCTAGTTGTGCTACATGTGACCTCATTAGTGTTCTAGGCTTGCGTCTCTAGTACGGTCTAGCCTAGAACCAGCACAGTACAATCGTTAAGCATTTATTCCACATTGCATCTCTGAATTCATTATTACTAATCTTTTGCTACCATATATAGCCAACCCACCTCCACATATTGCTACACCATGCATATTTACGTTCACCTGGCAATCGCTTTCTCAATATTCGGAGTTATTCGACACCGCTGTGATAGAGGCAAAGGTGTCTTGTCTTTCTATGAGATGGTGGATATCGTTTTCGGTGGTGTAGACTTCCACAATCCGACTACGAACGTGCGAGGACGTCGCGCCTTAGCAATCGCTAAACCAACTCCTAGAGGTTATTGACCACGACAGAGCATGATCAACCTGACCACGAGGGTCTATTTCCTGCAAGCAAACGAAGAACAAGCAAGAAACCGAGATTGCAATTTGGATATCGCGAATATAAGAGGAAAGCTTTATTGATCAAGGTGGGGTTCTCTAATGTCTTTATCTGGTCGTTGAACACAAACAAAGTACGCGAAGTTGCAGCTATGGCGAACTTTAATCTAAACAAAACCCCAAAGTATAAACGACACCCGAGGGTTGTATATATGGAGGAAGAGGGGGGGATTTCATGGCCCTTGGAGGAGGGGCCCGAAAACAACCCTAACTCCTGTTTCCCCACACATACAGACTCTAAAAACATCCTATACTGATAGAGGCAAAGGTGTCCCGTCTTTCGATGAGATGGTGGCTATCGTTTTGGAGGAAGTCGACTTTGACGATCCGACTACGAACGTGCGAGGACGTCGCGCCTTAGCAATCGCTAAACCAACTCCGAGAGGTTGTTGACCACGCCGGAGCACGATCAACCTGACCACGAAGGTCTGTTTCCTGCAGGCAAACGAAGAACAAGCAAGAAACTAAGATTGCAATCTGGATATTGCGAATATAAGAGGAAAGCTTTATTGATCAAGGTGGGGTTCTGTGACGCCTTGGTCTCGTCGTTGAACACAAACGAAGTACGCGAAGTTGCAGCTATGGCGAACTTTTAATCTAAACAAAACCCAAAGTCTAAACGACGCCCTAAGGGCTGTATATATGAGGGAAAGAGGGGGGAATTTCATGGCCCTTGGTGGAGGGGTCCGAAACCAACCCAAACTCTTGTTTCCCCGCACATACGGACTCTAAAAACAGCCTATACTCAAGTATTTCAAAATTACATGGGCCTGGCCCAATAATAAGGTGACGCAGCACCTATAATAGCCTCTGGACGAAATTTATGAAGTGGCATCTGGTATATTTCGTCCAAGGCTTCTCGCACTCATTATGGTGGCTTCAAAGTCCTGAAATCATCAATTGAAACTCCATTCTTGTTCCCCTTGCGCATGCCATCATCTCCATGCTTGATCTTGCTCCAATGTTCATCCTTCTTGTCCAAGCTAGGCCCTTTATTAGTAAGCAAGACAAATGTATCCAATTTAGGCAGCATCATATTCTCATGAACATTAGATTCATTACCAAGAAACGAAAGTACCTGGTAATTTAATTGGCGTGCGCAAGCTCTAGTAATTGGTCATGTATATGTGTTAGTTGGAGCTGTGGGTGTAACCTTGTTAGTGATGTCCTCAACATCCTCCCCTTCTTGAATTGAAGTCGTCCTCGACGGAAGCTCATCTTCCTCACCCAAGTAAGGCTTCAAATCTGCAATGTTAAATGTGGGACTAACCCCAAAATCTGCAGGCAGCTCAAGTTTATATGCATTATCATTTATTTTCTCTAACACCTTGAAAGGACCATCAGCACGTGGCATTAGCTTTGACTTGCGCAAATTAGGAAACCTATCCTTATGCAAATGTAACCAAACAAGATCTCCAGGTGCAAAGACAACACGTTTTCTACCCTTATCTCCAACAAGTTTATATTTAGCATTCATGCGCTCAATATTTTCCTTAGTTAACTCATGCATTTTTAAAATCAATTCAGCACGTTGTTTAGCATCAAAATTAACCTTCTCCGAAGATGGAAGAGGCAACAAATCAATAGGTGCACGAGGTAGGAAACCATAGACAATTTCAAAAGGGCACATGTTAGTAGTAGAATGCAACGAACGATTATAAGCAAGTTCAATATGAGGCAAGCATTCTTCCGACATTTTCTTATTATTCTTCAAAACAGCCCTAAGCATAGTAGACAAAGTTCTGTTGACTACTTCAGTTTGTCCATCAGTTTGGGGGTGACAAGTAGTACTAAAAAGCCATGCAAGCGAATAATTTCACGAAAGAACAAATCAGCAACATTAGCAGCATCATCGCTTTTATGACATGGTATAAAGTGTGCCATCTTCGAGAACCTATCCACGACAACAAATATGCTATCCCTCCCCTTCTTTGTTCGAGGTAAACCCAAAACAAAGTCCATAGATATATCTTCCCAAGGAACACTAGGGACAGGCAAAGGCATATATAAACCATGAGGATTGAGTCGTGACTTAGCTTTTTGACATGTAGTGCAGCGAGCAACAAAACGCTCAACATCCTGTCGCATATTTGGCCAAAAGAAATGTGTAGCAAGTACGTCCTCCGTCTTCTTCACGCCAAAATGTCCCATTAATCCTCCTCCATGCGCCTCCTGCAACAACAAAAGACGAACAGAGCTAGCTGGAATGCATAGCTTGTTAGCTCGAAACACAAATCCATCACTAACGACGAACTTGTTCCATGTTCTCCCTTCTTTACAATTCTGCAATACATCTTTAAATTCAGCATCATGCACATATTGATCTTTGATGGTCTCCAAACCAAATATTTTAAAGTCAAGTTGTGAGAGCATAGTACAACGACGAGACAATGCATCAGCAATAACATTTTCTTTTCCCTTCTTGTGTTTAATAACTTAAGGGAAAGTCTCTATGAATTCAACCCATTTAGCATGTCTACGGTTCAGTTTTGCTTGACTTTTAATGTGCTTTAAAGATTCATGATCAGAATGTATAACAAATTCTTTGGGCCATAAATAATGTTGCCATGTCTCCAAAGTCCAAACAAGAGCATATAATTCCTTATCATAAGTAGAATAATTCAGACTAGGCCCACTCAATTTTTCCAGAAAAATATGCAACAGGTTTACCATCTTGTAATAACACACCTCCTAACCCAATCCCACTAGCATCACATTCAAGCTCAAAAGTCTTATTAAAATCAGGAAGTTGGAGTAAAGGAGCATGTGTCAACTTATCTTTCAATATCCTGAATGCTTCTTCCTGTGCAGTACCCCAAACAAAAGGCACATCCTTCTTTGTAAGCTCATTGAGAGGTGCAGCAATGGTGCTGAAATCTCTCACAAAACGCCGATAGAATCCAGCGAGGCCAAGGAAACTCCTCACGTGTGTGACCGTTTTGGGCTGCGGCCAACTCTCAATAGCTTCAATCTTGGCTTTATCAACCTCAATTCCCTGTGGAGTAACAACATAGCCAAGAAAAGAGACTCGGTCGGTGCAAAAGGTGCACTTTCCAAGGTTACCAAATAAACGTGCATCACGTAGAGCAATAAAAACAGCACGTAAATGTTCCAAATGTTCCTCCAAAGATCTGCTAAAAATCAATATATCATCAAAGTATACTACCACAAATCGTCCAATGAAAGCACGTAAAACTTCATTCATTAATCTCATGAAAGTACTAGGTGCATTAGTTAACCCAAAAGGCATGACTAACCACTCATATAATCCAAACTTAGTTTTAAATGCTGTTTTCCATTCATCTCCCAATTTCATACGAATTTGATGGTATCCACTACGCAAATCAACTTTGGAGAATATTGTAGAGCCACTCAATCCATCAAGCATATCATCTAGCCTAGGAATAGGATGACGATAACGAATAGTAATATTATTAATGGCTCTACAATCAACACAAATACGCGATGTACCATCCTTTTTCGGCACTAGAATAATAGGAACAGCACAAGGACTAAGGGATTCGCGTATATAACCTTTGTCGAGTAGCTCCTGTACTTGACGCATAATCTCCTTCGTCTCTTCTGGATTGGTACGGTATGGTGCGCGGTTGGGTAGCGATGCACCGGGAATTAAGTCAATCTGATGCTCAATCCCTCGAATAGGTGGTAATCCCGGTGGCACGTCTTGTGGAAAGACGTCGGCGAACTCCTGCAAAATGTTAGTGATAGCAGGAGGCAAAGAGGAAGGCACGTCCTCGAATGAAAATAATGCCTCTTTGCATACAACAGCATAGCAAACAGATTTGCTAAAATCTAGCTCATCAATATCAGATTTGGTGGCAAATAAACATGCACTTTTCAATTTAATTTCAGAAGCAACAGTAGATGGTTTATTATTAGGCTTCATTTGTTGCTGATAGAGGCAAAGGTGTCCCGTCTTTCGATGAGATAGTGGCTATCGTTTGTATGAAGTAGACTTTGACGATCCGACTACGAACGTGCGTGGACGTCGCGCCTTAGCAATCGCTAAACCAACTCCGAGAGGTTATCGACCACGCCGGAGCACGATCAACCTGACCACGAAGGTCTGTTTCCTGCAGGCAAACGAAGAACAAGCAAGAAACTAAGATTGCAATCTGGATATTGCGAATATAAGAGGAAAGCTTTATTGATCAAGGTGGGGTTCTGTGACGCCTTTGTCTGGTCGTTGAACACAAACGAAGTACGCGAAGTTGCAGCTATGGCGAACTTTTAATCTAAACAAAACCCTAAGAAAAAGCTACTAGATGGATCTACTTATATAGGAGCAAGGGGTGGCGGCCAAGGAGGTGGAAGGACGTCCCAAGGCAGCCTAAAACTAACCCTAGGTCGTACAAGGCTCATGGGCCCAAGTGGAGGTGATGTAACACCTTTGGACTTGTAGTTTGACTCGGATTCTGCTGCAGCGTCAGATTGTTTCGTCGAGATCTCAATGCTCTGGACGAATTTGAAGGTGATTCCAATTGGGTTGGAAAGTGTATGAAATCTAGTTTCCAACAAAAAAAGAATCACCCAATTCGGAGTCCGTATGAAGGAGTTCTTGCCGTTTTGAGTCAGGTATGTCTGTGCAGTCCGAATCTGGATGCAGAACGTGAGAGACTTGGACTCTATCTTCTCTTGGCCCAAAAGTGACGTGAGAGAACTTTTTGAACAGCCCCTAAACTTCTCTTTTTCCCTTATCTTCATATGTGAATTGTACAAATGTCCCATGCACCTGGAATTAGACATGGCACAAAAGTCTGTGAAGTATTTTTGTTCTGGATAACATAAATAAATTGTTGCATAGTTTGCATTAGAAATCACCTCACAAATATACATGTATGCAATATTTTTGGTCGTATCCAAGGTAGTCATGTCCTCATCATTCTTTGTAAGCTCATTGAGGGGTGCAGCAATGGTGCTGAAATCTCTCACAAAACGCCGATAGAATCCAGCGAGGCCAAGGAAACTCCTCACGTGTGTGACCGTTTTGGGCTGCGGCCAACTCTCAATAGCTTCAATCTTGGCTTTATCAACCTCAATTCCCTGTGGAGTAACAACATAGCCAAGAAAAGAGACTCGGTCGGTGCAAAAGGTGCACTTTCCAAGGTTACCAAATAAACGTGCATCACGAAGAGCAATAAAAACAGCACGTAAATGTTCCAAATGTTCCTCCAAAGATCTGCTAAAAATCAATATATCATCAAAGTATACTACCACAAATCGTCCAATGAAAGCACGTAAAACTTCATTCATTAATCTCATGAAAGTACTAGGTGCATTAGTTAACCCAAAAGGCATGACTAACCACTCATATAATCCAAACTTAGTTTTAAATGCTGTTTTCCATTCATCTCCCAATTTCATACGAATTTGATGGTATCCACTACGCAAATCAACTTTGGAGAATATTGTAGAGCCACTCAATTCATCAAGCATATCATCTAGCCTAGGAATAGGATGACGATAACGAATAGTAATATTATTAATGGCTCTACAATCAACACACATACGCGATGTACCATCCTTTTTCGGCACTAGAATAATAGGAACAGCACAAGGACTAAGGGATTCGCGTATATAACCTTTGTCGAGTAGCTCCTGTACTTGACGCATAATCTCCTTCGTCTCTTCTGGATTGGTACGGTATGGTCCGCGGTTGGGTAGTGATGCACCGTGAATTAAGTCAATCTGATGCTCAATCCCTCGAATAGGTGGTAATCCCGGTGGCACGTCTTGTGGAAAGACGTCGGCGAACTCCTGTAAAATGTTAGTGACAGCAGGAGGCAAAGAGGAAGGCACGTCCTCGAATGAAAACAAGGCCTCTTTGCATACAACAGCATAGCAAACAGATTTGCTAAAATCTAGCTCATCAATATCAGATTTGGTGGCAAATAAACATGAACTTTTCAATTTAATTTCAGAAGCAACAGTAGATGGTTTATTAGTAGGCTTCATTTGTTGCTCAAATTCTTTTGCCACAATCTGATTTTCACTCTTATTTTTCTCCTGTTTTGCTTTATTAGCTCTATTAATATCATCTTTCAAAATGGAATCAGGAGTCATAGGAAGCAAAGTAATATTTTTATCCTTATGAAAAAGAGTATACTGATTGTTTCTACCATGGTGTACAGAATTTTTATCAAATTGCCATGGTCTACCAAGTAATAAGGAACATGCTTGCATAGGTACCACATCACAATCAACATAATCAACATATGTAGAGATACTAAAATGCACACGAACAGTACGTGTTACCTTAACCTTGCCACTGTTGTTGAACCATTGGATGTAGTAAGGATGTGGATGTGGTCTTGTGGTGAGAGATAGCTTCTCCACCATCTCCATGCTAGCCAAGTTGTTGCAACTCCCTCCATCTATGATCACGCGAACAGAACGTTCCTTCACAACTCCCTTTGTATGGAACAAATTATGCCTCTGATTTTGCTCAGCTTGTGTAACCTGCACACTCAAAACACATTGAGCAACTAAACACTCATACTTGTCAGCATCTTCAGGAGCCATGTATTGTGTCTCATGATCAGAATCGTCTCCACCGTGTTCTTCACGTGTAATAAGAGCCAAAGTCTCCTCATCATAGTCACTAGCGAATTCATATCCACCATCCTCAGTAGAAATCATCACACGCTGAGATTTGCAATCTCTCGCAAAATGTCCTCTTCCATAACAACGACGACAAATAATATCATTGGTGTGCCCTGTTGATGCCATGGAAGAAGAAGAACTCTGTGCAGGCCCAATAGGTGTGCTCTTGGCAGATAATGGTGGTTGTGCCTGCTTCCTTGTATCACGGCTGGAGGTAACAGCTGATGGAGGTGTCGGTGCAGTAGAATGTGTGGAAGTAGAGGATGCACGCGGTGTCCATGATGAAGGTCGACCTGCAGAAAAGTTAGTCCGCGCCAATGCCTGTCGATCCTGCACTTCACGTTCAGCTTTACAAGCAAGATGGAATAAACGAGTGATATTAGTATAATCCTTATACTCTAGAATGGTCTGAATCTCTCTATTTAATCCACCCATAAAACGTGCAAGCATAGCTTCATTCTCCTCAACAATACCACATCTAATCAGGCCAGTTTGTAATTGCTGATAATATTCTTCTACATAATTTTTTCCTTGTCTTAAGCGCTGCAGTTTTTGAAGTAATTCACGTTGATAATATGGTGGAACCCAACGAGTACGCATAGCAGTTTTCAAAGCAGCCCAAGTAGCTGGAACAGGATATAATCTACAATGTTCAGACCACCAAACACATGCAAAACTAGTGAAAGCACAAACAGCAGCAGGAACACGTCTCTCCTCGGGATAGTTTAAACATGTAAAACATTGTTCAGTTTGTAACTCCCAAGTAAGATATATATCAGGAACATATCTACCCTCAAATGGTGGAATATTCAATTTCAGTTTAGGAAGATGGTCATGTACCTCAGGTGGTGGTGCAGCCCTACCGTTGCGATGATATGCATGAGGACGACCTGGTGGTGGTGGTGCTGGTTGTTGCACGTAGTTCTGATTTTGGTCAACCTCATCCTCGTAATGGTCATCCACCTCTGCAGTAGCAGCAAGAGCTACAGAAACATCAACAGCAGCACCAGAAGCTTGACCAGTCTCAAGGGGAACGCGCTGTGCTCGTCCCACTTGATTCGGAAGGCGACGTTGTTGTTGTTGTTGTTGTTGTTGTTGTTGTTGAAGAGGTGGGACAGCTGCAGCAGCCGGTGGTGGTGGTGGAAAACGCGAAAGCAATTCAGCAAACTTGTTATCGAGCTTTGTGTCAAACATCTTCTCCATGCCAACTATCTTCTCCATGGCCTCGTCCAATGTGTTTAGCACATCTTGCACCTGTACACTCATCATTTGCTGAAACTTATCATGAAGCTCCTTGTTCGTCAAGTTCTCCCAGTCAGTCTCGTCGACTTGTGATCCTGGCATGGTTAGCAGCAATAGAAACACACAAGAATATGATCCTACAGACTACTAATAAGTGGTGGTGGTGGCGGGTGTCACAAATCCGACAAGCAAATCTCAAATTCTTACCAGTTCTTACCCAGCAGTAGGTGGTGATCGGCAACCGTGGTAGTCAAAACTCTCAAAGCTTGGATAAAGCGATTACCAGGGAGAGTCAAACGCACGACGTAGATGTATGTGGAGCTGGGAAGGCTTATAAGATGGTAGCAAAAGTGGTCAGCAATAATCAATTCAGAGATGCAAAGTTGAATAAACGCTCAACGACGGTACTGTGCTGGTCCTAGGCTAGACCGTACTAGATACGCGAGCCTAGAACACTAACAAAATCACGGCGCTGCACGTAATAAAGGGGAAAGCACACTGATTTTTTTTCGCCTCTTTTTTTTTGCGCTCCTTTTTTTTGTGCTGCTTTTTTTTGGCCGAAAATCACTATAATGGCGAGTGTCTCAAAATACTTCCCAAGTCAAACTAAGATGATAGGCACGAAATTTTTTTGACGAATTTTTTTTTCGGAATCAGGGCAGCGACGACGAAAAAGTGCGGTAAAAAAACAGTATGGTGGCACGTGTCTCAAAAGACTCAGAAAAGCCCAAAAGTAGGATAGGGAAAAAATATTTTCACCTGTCGAAATTTTGGCCTAAAAACTGCCCGGGGGTCTCCAGACTCTTTTTTTTCTTTTTTTTCTCCCGAGACCTACGCAGGCAAGGAAACACAAATCCGAAACCTAGATGGATCTCGAGAACAAACCTAATATGAAAAGAACTCGGATTGGCGGTGGATATATGGTGGTAGGATATGGCAGCGGTGGTAGGTTATGGCAGCGGTGGTGGTATGTGGTGGCGGTGGTGGGATATGGCAGCAGCGGTGGTATGGCAGCGGCGGCGACGTGACAAACTGTGAACAGAACTCGAAACTCTAAAGAACTAGACGCTAAGACCAGCAACTTGACACGACGATGCAACCGCAAATTCAACAAAGCAAATACAGAAAAGATTATGCAAAGGCTCAGATTGGTTCGGATGGGATGAACTAACCCTAATTTTTTTTTGGCTTTTTCGTGGACTGTAGGTATGAAGAACAGACTCGATCTAATCTATGAAAAACTGTAAAATCTCACCGAGCAACCTGGAAATCTGATACCACTTGATAGAGGCAAAGATGTCCCGTCTTTCGATGAGATGGTGGCTATCATTTTGGAGGAAGTCGACTTTGACGATCCGACTACGAACGTGCGAGGACGTCGCGCCTTAGCAATCGCTAAACCAACTCCGAGAGGTTGTTGACCACGCCGGAGCACGATCAACCTGACCACGAAGGTCTGTTTCCTGCAGGCAAACGAAGAACAAGCAAGAAATTAAGATTGCAATCTGGATATTGCGAATATAAGAGGAAATCTTTATTGATTAAGGTGGGGTTCTGTGACGCCTTGGTCTGGTCGTTGAACACAAACGAAGTACGCGAAGTTGCAGCTATGGCGAACTTTTAATCTAAACAAAACCCAAAGTCTAAACGACGCCCTAAGGGCTGTATATATGAGGGAAAGAGGGGGGAATTTCGTGGCCCTTGGTGGAGGGGTCCGAAACCAACCCTAACTCTTGTTTCCCCACACATACGGACTCTAAAAACAGCCTATACTCAAGTATTTCGAAATTACATGGGCCTGGCCCAATAATAAGGTGACGCAGCACCTATAATAGCCTCTGGACGAAATTTATGAAGTGGCATCTGGTATATTTCGTCCAAGGCTTCTCGCACTCATTATGGTGGCTTCAAAGTCCTGAAATCATCAATTGAAACTCCATTCTTGTTCCCCTTGCGCATGCCATCATCTCCATGCTTGATCTTGCTCCAATGTTCATCCTTCTTGTCCAAGCTAGGCCCTTCATTTGTAAGCAAGACAAATGTATCCAATTTAGGCAGCATCATATTCTCATGAACATTAGATTCATTACCAAGAAACGAAAGTACCTGGTAATTTAATTGGCGTGCGCGAGCTCTAGTAATTGGTCATGTATATGTGTCAGTTGGAGCTGTGGGTGTAACCTTGTTAGTGATGTCCTCATCATATACTCAAGTATTTCGAAATTACATAGGCCTGGCCCAATAATAAGGTGATGCAGCACCTATAATAGCCTCTGGACGAAATTTATGAAGTGGCATCTTGTATATTTTGTCCAAGGCTTCATGCACTCATTATGGTGGCTTTAAAGTCCTGAAATCATCACTTGTAACTCCGTTCTTGTTTCCCTTGCGCATGCTATCATCTCCATGCTTGATCTTGCTCCAATGTTCATCCTTCTTGTTCAAGGTAGGCCCTTCATTTGTAAGCAAGACAAATGTATTTAATTAAGGCAGCATCATATTCTCATGAACATTAGAATCATTACCAAGAAATGAAAGTACCTGGTAATATAATTGGCGTGTGCAAGCTTTAGTAATAGGTTCAATATGTAGAGCAGCAGGGCCTGTGGATGTAACAATGGTATTGATGTCCTCATCATCATGCCCTTCTTGAAGTGAAGTCTTCCTCGACGGAAGCTCATCTTCCTCACCCAAATAAGGCTTCAAATCTGCAATGTTAAAAGTGGGACTAACCCCAAAATCTGCTGGCAGCTCAAGTTTATATGCATTATCATCTATTTTCTCTAACACCTTAAAAGGACCATCAGCACATGGCATTTGATTTGATTTGCGCAAATCAGGAAACCTATCCTTACGCAAATGTACCGAAACAAGATCTCTAGGTGCAAAGACAACATGTTTTCTACCTTTATCTCTAGCAAGTTTAATTTAGCATTCATACGCTCAATGTTTTCCTTAGTCACCTCATGCATTTTAAATATCAATTCGGCATGTTGTTTAGCATCAAAATTTACCTTCTCCGAAGATGGAAGGGTTAATAAATCAATGGGTGCGCGAGGTAAGAAACCATACACAATTTCAAAAGGGCACATCTTAGTAGTAGAATCCAGCGAATGATTATAAGAAAGTTAAATATGAGGTAAGAATTATTCCCATATTTTCTTATAATTCTTCAAAACATCCCTAAGCATAGTAGAAAATGTTCTATTGACTACTTCAGTTTGTCCATTAGTTTGGGGGTGACATGTAGTACTAAAAAGTAGTTTAGTCCCCAATTTAGCCCATAAACATCTTCAAAAGTGGCTTAGAAACTTAGTATCACGATCTGAAACAATAGTATTTGGCACACCATGCAAGCGAATAATTTCACGAAAGAACATATCAGCAATATTAGCAACATCATCACTTTCATGACATGGTATAAAGTATGCCATTTTCGAAAATCTATCCACGACAACAAATATGCTATCCCTCCCCTTCTTTGTTCGAGGTAAACCCAAAACAAAGTTCATAGATATATCTTCCCAAGAACACTAGGTACAGGCAAAGGCATATATAAACCATGAGGATTGAGTCGTGACTTAGCTTTTTGACATGTAGTGCAACGAGCAATAAAACGCTCAACATCCCGTCTCATCTTTGGCCAAAAGAAATGTGTAGCAAGTACATCCACCATCTTCTTCACGCCAAAGTGCCCCATTAATCCTCCTCCATGTGCCTCCAGTAACAACAAAAGACAAATGGAGCTAGCTAGAATGCATAGCTTGTTAGCATGAAACACAAATCCATCATTAACGACAAACTTGTTCCATGTTCTCCCTTCTTTACAATTCTGCAATACATCTTTAAATTCAGCATCATGCACATATTGATCTTTGATGGTCTCCGAACCAAATATTTTAAAGTCAAGTTGTGAAAGCATAGTATAACGACGAGACAATGCATTAGCGATAACATTTTCTTTACCCTTCTTGTGTTTTATGACATAAGCGAAAGCCTCAATGAATTCAACCCATTTAGCATGTCTACGATTCAGTTTTGCTTGACTTTTAATATGTTTCAAAGATTCATGATCAGAATGTATAACAAATTCTTTGGGCCATAAACAATGTTGCCATGTTTCTAAAGTCCAAACAAGAGCATATAATTCGTTATCATAAGTAGTATAATTCAGACTAGGCCCACTCAATTTTTCAGAAAAATATGCAACTGGTTTCCCATCTAGTAGTAACACACCTCCTAACCCAATTCCACTAGCATCACATTCAAGCTCAAAAGTCTTATTAAAATTAGGAAGTTGGAGTAATGGAGCATGTGTCAACTTATCTTTCAGTACCGTGAAGGCTTCTTCCTGTACAGTACCCCAAACAAAAGGCACATCTTTCTTTGTCAGCTCATATAGAGGTGCAACAATGGTGCTAAAATCTCTCACAAAACGCCTATAGAAACCAGCGAGGCCGAGGAAACTCCTCACTTGTGTGACCGTTTGGGGTTGCGGCCAACTCTCAATAGCTTCAGTCTTGGCTTTATCAACTTCAATTCCCTGTGGAGTAACAACATAGCCAAGAAAAGATACTCAGTCGATGCAAAAGGTGCACTTCCCAAGATTATCGAACAAACATGCATCACGTAGAGCAATAAAAATAGAACGTAAATGTTCCAAATGTTCCTACTAAGATATGCTATAAATCAGTATATCATCAAAGTAAACTACCACAAATCGTCCAATGAAAGCACGTAAAACTTCATTCATTAATCTCATGAAAGTACAAGGTGCATTAGTTAACCTAAAAGGCATGACTAACCACTCATATAATCCAAACTTAGTTTTAAATGTTGTTTTCCATTCATCTCCCAAATTCATACGAATTTGATGGTATCCACTATGCAAATCAACTTAAGAGAAAATAGTAGAGGCACTTAATTCATCAAGCATATCATCTAGTCTAGGAATAGGATGACGATAACGAATAGTAATATTATTAATGCCTCCACAATCAACACACATACGCGATATACCATCCTTTTTCGGCACTAGAATAATAGGAACAACACAAGGACTAAGGGATTTGCGTACATAACCTTTATTGAGTAGCTCATGTACTTGGTGCATAATCTCCTTCGTCTCCTATGGATTGGTATGGTATGGTGCATGGAGGGTAGCGATGCACCGGGAATTAAGTCAATCTGATGCTCAATCCCGCGAATATGTGGTAATCCCGGTGGTACGTCTTGTGGAAAGACGTCAGTGAACTCCTGCAAAATGTTAGTGACAGCAGGAGGCAAAGAGGAAGGCACGTCCTCGAATGAAAATAATGCCTCTTTGCACACAAAAGCATAGCAAACAGATTTGCTGAAATCTAGATCATCAATATCAGATTTGGTGGCAAGTAAACATCCACTTTTCAATTTAATTTTAGATGCAACATGAGATGATGGTTTGTATCGGGCTTCATTTGTTGCTCAAAATGTTTTGCCACAAGCTGATTTTCTCTCTTATTTTGTTCCTGTTTTGCATTATTAGCACGATGAATATCATCTTTCAAAACTGAATCAGGAGTCATAGGAAGCAAATTAATATGTTTATCCTTATGAACAAGAGTATATTGATTGTATCTACCATGTATACAAAAATTTTATCAAATTGTCATGGTTTACCAAGTAATAAGGAACATGCTTGCGTGGGTACCACATCACAATCAACATAATCAGCATATGTAGCTATACTAAAATGCACACGAACAGTACATGTTGCCTTAAGCTTGCCACTGTTGTTGAACCATTGGATGTAGTAAGGACGTGGATGTGGTCTTATGGTGAGAGACAGCTTCTCTACCATCTCCATGCTAGCCAAATTGTTGCAGCTCCCTCCATCGATGATGACTCTAACAGAATGTTTTTTCACAACTCCCTTTGTATGGAACAAATTGTGCCTCTGGTTTTGCTCCGCTTATGTGACCTGCACACTCAAAACACGTGGAGCAACTAAACAGTCATACCTGTCAGCGTCGTCAGCAGCCATGTAATGCATCTCTTGTTCAGAATCATCTTTGGTGTGTTCTTCACGTGTAATAAGAGCCAAAGTATCCTCATCATAGGCACTAGCAGACTCATACCCACCATCCTCAGTAGCAATCATGACACGCTGAGATTTGCAATCCCTTGCAAAATGACCTCTTCCCTTACAACGACGACAAATATTATCACTTGTGTGCCCTGTTGATGCCATGGATGAGGAAGAGCTCTGCGCAGGACCGACAGGTGTACTCCTGGCTGATGGTGGTGGTGCCTGTTTGACTGTATCACGGTTAGAAGTGACCGATGAAGTAGGTGGTGGTGCAACCGGACGAGTGGAAGTAGATGATGCATGCATTGTCCATGACGAAGGTCGACCTACAGAAAAATTAGTTCGCGCTAAGGCTTGTCGATCATGCACTTCACGTTCAGATTTGCAAGTAAGATGGAATAAACGAGTGATATTGTTATACTCCTTATACTCTAAAATAGTCTGAATCTCTCTATTTAATTCACACATAAAACGTGCAAGCATAGCTTCATTATCCTCAACAATACCACATCTAATCATGCCGGTTTGTAATTCCTGGTAATATTCTTCTACATAATTTTTTCCTTGTCTTAAGCACTGCAGTTTTTTTAGTAATTCACGTAATATGGTGGAACCCAACGAGTACGCATAGCAGTTTTCAAAGCAGCCCAAGTAGTTGGAATAATATTCGGATATAATCTACGATGTTCAGACCACCACACACAAGCAAAACTAGTGAAAGCACAAAGAGCAACAACAACACGTCTCTCCTCGGGATATTCTAAATATGTAAAACGTTGTTCGATTTCTAACTCCCAAGTAAGATATATATCAGGAACATATCTACCCTAAAATGGTGGAATATTCAATTTTAGTTTAGGGAGATGGTCATGATCTCGTACCTGAGGGGGTGGTGCAGCCCTACCATTGCGATTATTTGCATGTGGATGACCTGGTGGTTGTGGTGTTGGTGGTCGCACGTAGTTCTGATTTAGATTAACCTCATCCTCGTAATCACCCTCATAAATGTTATCCTTCTCGGCACCAGCAGTAGTAGCACCAGGAGCCAATGAAGCATCAATAGTAGGTACAGCAGCAGAAGAAGTTTGGCCATGCTCAAGAGGAATACGCTTCGCTCGTCCAAACTCATTCGGAAGTGGGCGTTGTTGTTGTCGTTGTAGAGGTGCGATAGGTGCAGCTGGTGGTGGTTGTGGAAGGCGCGTGAGCAATTCGTTAAACTTGTTATCCAGCTTTGTTTCGAACGACTTCCCCAAGCCATCTATCTTCTCCATGGCCTCCTCAAATCTGTTTAGCACGTCTCCCACCTGGCCACTCATCATTTGCTGAAATTTATCATGCAACTCCTTGTTCATCATGTCACTACAAAAAAATACACTTCCGTGATGATACGTGTTTGTCACAGTAGGTCATGTTTTCTGTCATGCATGTACATCCATGACGATTTTATGACAGAATCAAGATAGTCATACCTGTGCTGTTGCAGAAGTGTTCCATGACATTACCAAAATTATCATCATGGAAGTGTCCACTTCCATGATGATAAATCATGCGTCATAGAAGTGCTTTCGTCAAGGGTGATCGACACATGGCATCCACCGTAACAGAACGTTGTTAAGCTATCGGGTCTGGTTTTTAATCCGATAACCCGTTAACAGCCCCGACCAATGGGGATTTTCCATGTGTAAAATCATCATTGGCTGGGGGAACATGTGTCGGCTCACCGTTGGGACAGATGTAATCCACTCATTGGACACAAAGCGCCTATGATACGTCGACACGTGGCACGGCCCAACAGAGGCTCATTCCTGTGAAAAGGCCGGCCCGTTTGACTTGGTCAAAAGATGGCGGGCCGGCCCACAGCAAGCCTGTTAACGGCCTGTTCGCATATAGCCTATTTACAGCCCACTAACCCAAGGCCCATTTACGGCCTATCCGAATTATGCCCATTTACGGCCTATCCGAATTAGGCCCATTAGCGTCACTGGGTCGTCCAGTATAATTCCAGCCCGTTTTAACTGACGGCCCATGTATGGCCCATGACGTCTTTCGACCTATGATACGTCGACACGTGGCACGACCCAACACAGGCCCATGTAGGTTAAAAAGGCCGACCCAGTCAAAGGCCCATAGTACTTACTCAGGTACTAGTGGGACAGCCCAATAACGGCCTGCTTAATAAAGGCCCATTTACGGCCCGAAGCCAGATCTGGCCCGTTAATTGTTCGCCGAATATTTGGGCCCATTTACGGCCCGAATCCACATCTGGCCCGTTAAATGTTCACCGAATATTTGGGCCCAAATACAACCAGGTGACTTTCAGCCTGTTAGATGCCCGATGTAGACATGGGCCCATTTCAGCCCGGTGTGACTTTCAGCCTGGGAATGGCCCGTGCTGCCCATGTGCCATATATGGTCCGGCAGGACATTGGGCCCACTAACGGCCCATGATAAAGGTGGCAATAATTAAGCCCAACTTGACTTTGGGCCTCTTAAAGGCCCATGATATCAGTGGGCCAAATAGTGCCCGAGATATGTTTCGGCCTGTTAACTGCTCGTGATATAACTGGGCCCAGAAAGGCCCAGTCTACATTTCAGCCTGCTGAAGGCCCGTCGACGACTAGTGAAAATTGAGGCCAATATGCATTTCAGCCTGCTAAAGGACCATGGTTTCATCTGGGTCATAACATGCCAGTACAGTAGTCAGCCTGTTAATGGCCCAGTGCTACCTGGGCCAAACTAAGCGCTAGATCCACAAAAGGCCCAACTAAAATATAGGCCGATGTAAGTTGTGGGCCTCGCGCAAAGTGTGAAGGCCCCAATGATTCGGGCCCAAGAAAGATGCAGGCCGGCCCAATTGTGGCCCGCTAAACACCAGGCCCGTTACAGGCGAATGTTTCGGCCCGGTTGACTACATCTGATTTTTTTCAGATAGCGAATGATGGCAGTAACTAGTAAGAACTAAGAACAAACCTACACTACAATAAAGTATTTATTGTATATTACATCCACTGGGCATCGAAGTTCGCCACCAGTGATAATAACGCGCAACGAAGAGGCAGATTACAAAAACTGGGCACCATTGCAGGGTAACAAAATAATACTGAACCGAGACCACTTCCATGACAGTTCAAGAAAGGTCAGCCTTGCGCGGGAACTGATGCGCAAGCTGCTCAGCAAGGCTGTGAGACCGACCTAGCATGTTGGTCATTGCTTCCAGGTGTAGGTTTAGCGATGAGGTTCTCATTGGTGTTCTCCGCAATCTTTCTTAGAGATAGGACTTCAAGTCAAAGTTGAGTTGCAGAATTCCTTTCTGCTAGAACTTGGGACTGAAGAAGTCGAACTGATTCAGACAACGAATTATGTGAGCTTGTCTGGCTGCTGGTCTCAAGTAACTTGAACACTGCATCAAGACAAGACTTTGGGGTTGTCTCGCTATCTTCAAGATGTTTGCCTTCTTTGCTGCAATATATGTTGGGTTTGTCTCACAGCCTTCAGCAGACTTGTGCATGCCATCAGGCATATCACCCTGAAAGAAAGCAGAGAGATGACAGGTTTTGCACATGTATAAACAAAGATGATAACTGTGATGTCAATTCCATCCAATTTCAAATTAGAAAATAAAGAGTAAGTTCAAAATATCAATAGCATAATTTGGCATTGTTCATAATGCGGGGAGCTTCACCACACTACTGGATTACCATGTCAACATAACAAGCATAGATGAAGGGCAAATAAAATCATCGTATCTATTTTGGTTAATGTGCATGGCATGTTGTTCATATCATCAGCCACATCAGTAAGATAAAACAGGAGATGACAAGGTGCAAACGTGGGCTGCTTCACCACACACTGGATTATAGATCCACAAAAACAAGCATACATATAGGGAGTATTGAGTAATGTGCATGGTATGAATAAGGAATTTGGTTTTACAAGTAAAACTTAGAACTTACGGTTCTTGCGAACATGCATTTTGGTAGAAACAGCAAACTAAATAGCAGTAAACGATAGGGAGTATGAGCAAATTAAACAACAGTTGATGATAAAGTCTTTAGAAGGACTGGCTTACATTAACAGATAACATCGGCTTTAGAATGCCCTTCTCCATGTTAAGGGAAGGATAACTCAAGAATTTCAGCACAGACTCTTCTTCATAAGCATTGCATGTACTCTACATTTTGTAGAGAGTAATTATAGATATGATAATACTGGAAGGGATGGAGGATAATGAAGATAATATGCAGATTGATGCTACATAATCAACTACCAATCCCTGGAAGTACAAGCATTACAGGACAAAATGTACTGACAAGAGCAATGGGCTACACTTCTGCACTGGCATTGTCTGTGTATTCTACTTTTTGGTAAGATTAAATATAGATCTGATCTTTTTTAGTAAATGGTGGGCGTGGGAGATAAGATGCAGAATGCTACACAATTAACCAATCCCTCTTCCCATAATACAAGAGTGTTTTGAACACTTGTGTACTATACAAAACATTCTTATATTATGGGACGGAGGGAGTAGCTATTAATGTAAGTACAGTGATAGACGATGTTCAGTCCTTACAAGAGGACTGCAGAGCTAAACCTCTTCGAAAGCATTGGGTTGATTCTAAATTTATGTAAGAGTCCATACATATCTTATAATATCAACCAAATGGACGATAATGAGGCTAACATGTGCAATGATGCTACATAATCAAACAACTATGAAAGTAAGTATGGTCATATAGGGCAAGAGGTACTCACAAGAGCAATGCAGTGTGCAGTATAGTTGCGAGATTCTGTGGTCCCTTGAGAATGAATGTTCTTCTGCTAACAGTTTTCGTACAAGTGAGACGTTAAGGCAAATGCAGAAATGTAGTTCAAATTGTGATGTGATATCATAGATAGTACCTTACGCTGCAGCCGAGACCAATGTGTAACAAGATTATTCCAGTCACCGTCGGATAAATGTAGCACCGGAGACTTTACAGAAATTTCGTTTAGAGGCTTGCCATCGAAGTGCGCTTGCCTCAGGTAGGAACGATACTTCATCAACGAGTGCTTGAAAAGCGCAACCAACCCTTGCTCGTCTTCACAATCCAGTTTGTTCCTCGCCTATTTAAAAGTATGAAATATTGTGTATTCTGTCAGCAGAAACATATGCAGCAATGACCATGAATAACATTAGTACATTACTTACGCGTAAGTTGCAGAGGAAGACTGGAAATTGTTCTGTGTCTGCGGTATAATCTTTCCATGAAGGAAAGATGCGCACAAAGTTCCTGACAACAATATAAGCTTTGTCTTCTAAACTGGGAAGAAATGGAACAGGGGTCCTATTTGCTGCAATGGGGGCTCTCTCTGGTTTGAAAAGGGATTTGGCAACTGGATTTGGTGTACTCTTTGCTGGAATGGGGGTTTTGTGTCGTAGAGCTAGTGCTATGTCAACTGGCATAATCATAATGTTTGCTGCAGTCAGGGTCTGCTGAGTTGGGGCATCAGAAATGACCAGTGTAGTAGGGCTAGAGTCTGCTAGAGTTGGGGTGTTTTGTGGGTCGGGTGATATTGCAACTACACCTAAGGGCTATTTGATTTATCAGGTGCCACTACCTTTTCCAAATACTTTGCGTGTGCTCGTCCACGATCAGCAATCGCCCTCTTCCTTTTGAATGTCTGATACACAAGAAAAACATTTGAATGGATAAATATGGTATGATGACAGATGGAATATGTACTGAAAATGGATAGGCAGGGCGATTCACATACACGATGTGTAAACTAAGCTAATGGTAGTTCAACAAAGTAGAAGCAGTGCAAAGCATCAGTTGCAAGATATGTGCGACAAATATAACCTTGGAAAGTTAAAGCAAGCACCTTGATGGGTGAATAAGATAGGGCATCTTCCTCTGACTCCTCCACTAGGGAGCTACATTGACTTAGGTCTCCCTCTAGCTCAGAATTACTGTTAGGATCATATTCTGAGCATGAATGTGTAGGTGGAGAGCGTTTGCATTGCATTGCATCCAGACTTGATTTCAGTCCCTTAATGCCAAGTTTGACAGCCATGGCATTGTTCTGCTTTATTATTTTCATGCGCGCAAGCTCATAATCATTATGATGCTGTTCAGAATTTGAGATTCGTGAAAACATAAAAAATAGTCAGATTATCTATGGAATGCATTGCGAATTCAACTCGAAGAGTGTCTCCCTATAAACCCCTGCATATGCAAAGTTCACCCCCCAACCGTGCTGACCAGACCACACACAGAAATACAAACCCCTTATGTCTCTATAACAGGAAGACACACATTCAAAACTGAAGTAGGAACATTAGAATCATACGAAATTCGTATTTGAACAAATAAACTAAGGAATTATGAGTAGCATAATGTTTAGCTTCAAGGGTGGAGTGTTGGTAGTGCGACACAAAGCAAGTAGGAAGATTATATTCCATGTAAAATATTGAAGCCTATGTAAAAGCTGGAAATGACACTTTCTTTCTATACAATGCAGTGTTCGTTGCCCACACATGATGGAAGAGATCACATAGAGAAATACTATTCACTCATGTCTAAGGTTGCAGTATTTAGAAACAGGGTGGTCCACCCTAAAAGAATATTGACAACAAATATGACAAGGCAAGCATAGATGTAGTGAATCAATCATTTACTTGTGAGCTTACTAGGACAAGTATGCAGAATTGTAACTGCAGTAAGAGACCGTCCAAAATCTGAATCAAGAAGTTTGTCTAGCACTTATTGTTTGTAACTAATCGACATGAATAATTGGATATTATATCCAATGAGTAAGAAAGACAAGTAAAATTGCCAACAAACCTGGCTTGCAGTAGTAATCTGGGTCAATGTCACTACGACCAACAATCCAAAATGACTAGTGTCTATTCCTAGGGCCGGAATTTTGAAAACCCTGTGAACTTTACAGGTACTAAAGATTACCGAAATACATCTGAACCATTAAGTGTAGGTAGCAATGAGCACACAACAAACCCTAATGACAGTCCTGCCTAATGTGCAATGAATCAATTAGAAAATGGGTGATGAGGAGTGGCTGCTGAGTGTTGAGGACTTATCTCAGGATAAATCGGGTTGGCTTAGTGGGTGCTGCACGCCTGAGCCCTGAACGGACTGGGAAGGTAGGCACGGCGGCGCGCCCGGGCAACAGTGACGCTGTTGGGCGAGTGGCTCCTGACCTCCTGTTAGTCCGGCGTCTCCTCCTAGAGTCATGCCGTCCGGGGACGACAAGTCGCCGGCGAGGCAGGCGGCTGGGGGCGAGTAGAGATCGGAAGCGCGCAGCAGAACAGAGGGGAATCGGGCCTGTGATGACCCAAAATCCCAGGGTGGGCTGGCCCACCGTGGGCACCCTGTAGAGATACACACCCGAGCGGCGAACATGCATTTTCAAAACTAATTTAGGAACATTTAGCTGACCAATTAAACAAATCTGTTTTAATAATATCAGATTCGTATTTGAACAACTAAGCTTGTTTAGTTTGATGGGTCAAGCAGTGCTATTATGACACGAAGCACGTATTCTGATCGTATAGTGATCATAAAAGGGGGAAGCCGGAGAAATGGTATTTAGCAGCCATTGTTTGCTTCGAACAAAGAACTAAATTCTAAGAGCTGAAAAGAAAGTAGAGTAACCAAGTTAAGATCTATTTTCTGGTTGAGATCAAAAAGTTGAGGAGATATGAAGTACCACCTCTCTTGCGGTGCCGTGTAGGCATCGGGGGTGCGATGGCTGTCGGTGGTGTTGAAGCAGATCTGTGACAGTAGACGGGTGCATCGAGGGATAAGTCCCGTTGCGGTGGAAGAGAAGGTCGTGTGAGCGGCCCCGGCAAAGAGGACGACGGCGCCGATGAAGCGAGAGGACGTGATGCAAGGCTCTTGGTCCGTCGCCGTCGATGAGAAACGTCCATCTCTAGGAGTGGACGATGCGGTCTTGGTAGGCGCTCCGGCTTGGTGCAGGACGGTGGCGATGGATGTGGTGGAGGACGGCGGTGATGGATGTGGTGGAGGACGGTAGCGATGGATGGGATGGCGGACGGAGGCTCGTGTGGGGATGGTGTTCTAGCGCGGACGGTGTATGAATGGGAAAATGGAGGGAGAGGTACGGGGAACCATGTTTTTGGGACACGCATGTTTGAAATATGGGAAAGTTACGAACTTAGCCCCCGTTTAAAATTTGGATGTCTCGTGGGTTGGGGATACGACAGTAATCTCACATCTCGCCAATATTTGACCAGAGGGATTTCGGGCGGGAGAGGGTGGTTGGCGCCCATGGTTGGCACCCACGGTGTATGAACGGGGTTGACAGGTAGGGTGGTTGTGTCACGTCTGTGTGAAGTTACAAACCTGCCCCTATTGAAAATATTTGCCTACATCGATTTCTGCCGAGTCGAGTTTGTTTTGCCGCCCACCGTGTATGAATGGGGAAATGGAGGGAGAAACAGAGGTCTTTCGGACGAGCTTGAATCAAATATGTTTTGATGCCCATGTTTGGCGCCCATCGTGTCGGAATGGGCTCAGAGGCGGTCGTGTCACGTCTAATTGAAGTTACTATCCTACCCCTATTTAGAGCAGTAGAAATCGGGCCGATGGATTGTTCGTGTAATGGGTAGACAGTAATTTCCATCTCCCAAACACTTGGCTTCGGGCAGCCGACGTGGGAGTGGACATTTTGCCGCTTCTTTCGAATTTCGGGACAATAAGCATCCACGTTTACCCTGGCAACTAAATTCGAATCCATTTTGTATTCCTATACGAATGTTTATAAATCATTCTATGTGTTTTTATATATCTTCAAAAGGACGACAAAGATGTATTCCACTGTCATATATGAATATGGTTTACAAATGTCGATACTCAAATTCAGAAGCTAGAATCCAGTTTAAGGTGCTTTCGAATATTTGGAACACTTCATGTCCAACTCAAATGTCACACGCAGCATAATGTGTACTCCCATTAAGATATGTACACAAGCGATGCATCAAGATTCAAATACCGAGTCAATAAACGAAGAATGTACAGAACTAACACACATATAAACACTTATAGAGTATATGGATCAATAATATCAACTAACATACATAAGCCAGGCCGCTGTACTTTTCTTTGCTACAACAACATCCTTTTTTTAGCCAAGCTACTACAGCATCTTGGCCCTTTCCGATGCGTGCCACTTATGGTCCATCTATACTACTATTATTGTTGAATGCACATTCAGCCAGATTGGCATATTTGTAGGTCTGGCAAAGCAATCAAAATGAAATGTATCCGAGTCTTATCAATTAATACAGACTTGTGCTCAAAAAAAATTACAAACCAAAAAAACAATTATTACATGATCTCTAAAACAAATGGTTTGATTGATTACATGAACAAACAACGCAAAGGTTATTCAACGATGGAAAGAACATTTCACCTATGATTTACCAAGTGGGAATTTAATTTCCTTTTTTCCTTCAGGACCTTAACAATGTGGTCAGTCTCAGCTTGCTTCGTTTTGAAATCCACCAAATATTTAATGGTTGTCTTGAGTACTGCTACTGATTTGATGTTTGCTTTCTCAACATGTCGACTTCATATCTAAGTGCAGAAGCAGAATCTCTTTCTACCACTAGTTTAGCCTCTAGAGCATCACCAGTTGGCAATTCATAATGCACGATTGGGCCGGTGCCACTGCTGTGGGATGATACAACGTCCATGGGGACCTCACTCTTTGATCTTGGGCTAACCTGTTTTGCCATTAAAGTTCCGATTGGCTTCAGAAAAGTTAAAGTTAGCAAAACATCTCAACTGGGAGTTATAACAGCAAACCAGTTAAACAAACAAGGAATTAAAGAGTTTCAATTCGATGATGAAAAGTAGTTATTAACATCATTGTAACCCGTTGTTGTAGCAGCAAAGCAGTTAAACAAACAAGTAGCTATTTAAGTTCAGGCAAACAGGTAATTCTTAACAGTAAGTATCAAACACATAGATAGGCGCAGTCTATAATAGGGTTAACATGATGTGGCATTATGTAATCAGTAGCAAACTAAATTAAGCCAAGCAACGTAATTGAACAATTTTGCAATAAGTGGCTAACTAAAATTCCGAGAAGCACGTAACTGAACTTATGCTAGTTCTTTGTACAAGCACACTGCAACATCTTTTTCGCTTAAAAGGTTGTACGAAGGAGTCCATGGCATCAATTGCTTGGATACGCAGTCCCAATACTTCTTCCTTCCCACACTGCATTGGTAAGTCGAATGGTTAATCCGGTAAGATGGTGCGTCCTTGATATGTTATATGAGGATGTGTAGTCAGACTAGTTGTAGCCACACACATCACACTGACTTTTACTGTATATTTCATGTGATTACTTTTGGCATATCAAGATCTAAGCAATCTACAATAGGATGAAAAGACGGGCATCCTTCACATTATTGGCGAACTCAGTTCATAGAAACAAGCAATTCAACCATTCTGTGGGCAAATCAAAAGCGCCACTGGAATATTTTTCACTACCCCTATCATACACGCAAAAAGGGGCGACGCCACCATAGGGGCTGGTATGGGCGGACGCCTCGGGTGGCTTGAAAGTGTGCACCTAGTTTGAGTCGTCCAGCTTGGCCCAGGCTAGTTTTGTTCGTCCCAACACACGAGCAGGCAATGTAAAAAATAAAGAAAAATGTTTGAATTTGGATAGGCCAATAACATAAGTGCAAGGCATGCCCTATAGCAGGCTCGTGGCCCAAACGAGCGCCTCCCATATCGATCGATAGCAGGAAAAATCCCAATTCATCCACTCCAGCCTCCAGACTGGTTCGCTCCTAACCTAGCCGCCGCTGGACAGACTGACATAGCACTTCCTCGCGCCCTCGTTGGAGGGCGGTCGCCGGGCTTCAAGAGAACGGAAGGACAAGAAGATGAAGATCCAACCATGGGTGTAGCCTGCGTGGGAGGCAGAGGCGGCAACACGGGCATGGCATCGAGCTTGCACAAATGGACAGTCGCAGCTTGCAAGAGTAGCATGCGCAACGAGCAGGTACATCACATCCTTGATTATATCTAATTCAACTCTTCATTTTCTGGCCAATAGTTAAACCTGACGCTGTTATAAAACTGCTTGTATGTAGGGAATCTATGAGAAAATGAAACCGATTTCTACTTATTTTATAACTCCCCAATCAATACTGAACTGATTGAATCTGATGAATCTAATCAAGTTTCTGGTGCAAACATCCAAGCTCATGTTATTCTTGAGCCTGAAGTGTCTAATGAACAGACTGGTAATGAAGGATTTGATGCAAACATTTTACATGCTCCTGGTGATGAACATATAGTGTCTAATGAGGAATCTAATGCAAGCATTTTGAAAGCTCCCATTGAAGGATTTAGTCTCTAATGATGATCTGCTATGTTGAGAGAGACATAGAGATTTGCAGGAATTGATGACAAGCAAATTATAGTGCATTTTCATGGCTTGAGGAAACGTCGTGGCCATCTATCATAAAGTCCCCGTATCATGACAATGTAGCATAAATACTTTTCTAATCTATTATTTGAAACTATTGGCATACTTGTGCAGGATAGATATATTGATATGCAGTTTGCGCACTGGTTATAGGTGCAATTACACTTTGATATTTTCAGCCATAGAATGAATAATTCAAGCAGGTACAGACCATGTTTGAAGTCCTTGTACACCATGTTGCATTTTGTGTTTTTTGGTGCTTGCATCATTTAGTGTTTATAATCTGAACTAATTTGGATCATTAGCTGGTTTTTAAAGTGCATGTAGCTTCATATTTCTCAAGTTATGTTGATTTCCGGAGTGCAAGTGCCTTCGTATTTTTTAAGTTAAATGTTCGCCCCTGGTAACTTGAATTCGTGGATCCGTCACTGCACACAAATCATACACGAATGCCAGTACGAATTAAATGAAATCCAGGGACTTACACTAGCTCGTTGTACAGGCTCACTAGAGCTCTGCTTGCGCTCGGGATGTTCCATGTACAAGTCCATGTTACCACTTGCTTGGATGTGCACGCCTTGTGCTCCTTGCATCCCCCTCTGCATTTTTACACGGCGAATGGCTGATCAGATAAGAGGAATCGACCTTGCTGTTGTACCAGAGGACATATACTTACAAGGTTATACAGGTGTGCAGGATGTGTACCAGATCCCGTAGCACCGTCATGCTTCTCTAAAAAATGGTTTGCTTGTTTCAGATGATATCTTCAGAAGAAATAAGAGTTAAAGTCAGAGTTGGATAGGCGTGTAAGCTAATAGAGTAGTGAAAGGATATCCAAACATCATAGGAACAGTGCACAAGGGAGTGATGTGTGGATACATAGTTCGGGCCGGCGTTTGGGCATGCTCGCCTAGCTAGAGTGCGGGTCACTTTAGAGCCGTTGAGGGTGATGCGCTGGCGTTGGCTGGCCGCGCACGGATGCAGATCTTGAGTGGCAGCGGAGCGCTACGATGCAGTGGATGAGACCGTTGGTGAAGCCCCAGCGGCCTTGGGGGGCGGAGGCGCGACGATGTGCTCGATGAAGTAGCCCCGGTGAGCTGGGAGACGGCGTCGGTGAAGTGCACCTGCCGCGGTGGAAGTCGGTGGCTCTGACGCACGTCGGTTGCGGCGGCCGACGTTGTCGGTGGACCACCCGGTGCGATGGAAGAGGGCGTAGATGAGGTAGCTCCGATGCGGTGGTGAAGCATTACCGTCGTCTTCGTCGTCGTCATCCGGCACAGAGGTTGGGAAAGAGACGAGACAATGGGCGATTCAAACTTTGCTTGGGTTGGCGGCGAACTAGGGATTTGAGCAATCTGGGCGCGGAAGGGGACGGTGGAGAAGGGAGATTTTGCAGGGCTAGAATTGGAGCGGCCAGATATTTCAATCCGAAACGTGGAAGCGCGAACTTATTTTGCCGTCCGACACACGCGACCACCACGACACGACCCTGGTCTGCCTCGTGCGCCTACATTTGAGAATGCAAACAAATCTTCTTTCATTTGCAAATGAATCTGTATGTATTACCATGCACGTGTTTTCCTTGCAATAATTAGTCACTCGAAACGAGATACTATAGATTAATTAATGAGGAGTTATTTGAAAAAAAATCGAAACGGTATCCACGCTAACGTGGATTAGAGTGTGTGTCACATAATTAGTTATTTGAATTAGAGTGTGTGTCACATAGCGATCTCCAACTCTAACGTGGATTTCGCATTTCATTGTATCCACGCTACTTTTTAATACAAATTCATATGTATACGATGAACACCATGGTAGTGAGAAAACTTTTGGATGGATTCAAACATATGACCTACAAAATAGCACAACAAATCGAATCAATGTCAGGTTTTCAAAACCTAGTATGGCACGAATTCGAAATAATTACCCATATGCATGGTCCTCAGTTCAAATCTTACAATGTACACCGAATTGAAGCATCGTTATTAAGTCTCGTACTATCTACATTCAAATGTTGTTTTTAGCCCCCCTCCCCCGCACACACGCTACATACTTCCTGTATTGGTCAATCTTCCTCTCCTAACCACCTTAGGAAGCTATCGGTTTCCAATACACATCCATTCTTTCTCTTCATGTTTCGATCTCTAACTCTCTCAACTACACAACCCCCTTTTTCCACTCTATTACGAAATGTATTACCTCACACACCCGCCATTGCACCCCATTCCGAGCTCTCTCTCTCCCTCTCCCTCTCACTCTCTCGCGCTAAATACATGCATTTCCTATCTAGCCCCCCAATCTCTCGCACGCACGCACGCACGTTGTCTATCTAGGTCACTCCCTCGAGACTGTCTCACTCTTTCTTCTGCACAACAGGCCACACTCGCTCAATCTCGCTCTCTTTATCTGAGTCTCGTTTAACCTCGGTTTCTTTCACACACAAATGATATATCTCCCTGTTCGGGCCTCGGTCGACACACTCTATACTCTCTCACGCAGATTGTCTATCCAGGTCAGTCCATCGAAGCCGCCCCCACTCTCTCGACATCATGGCGGGCCACTCTCTCTCCCTCTCTCTCTTTGTATGTCTCGATTGACCTCGCTCTTTTTCGGACAAAAACGATATATCACCATGTTTGAGCGCAATTCGACTTATTCACATTGTATACTCTCTCACACACATTGTCTATCTAGGTCACTCTCTCCAACCCGTCTCACTCTTTCGATCGCACGACGACCCTATGTGATCGATTGACCTTGCTTCCTCCCACGCACAAAATATATCTACACGTCTGTGACTGGATCATCTCTCAAGCTCTATCTTATAGCCCTCACCCTTGCCAAAAGCTCAATCGGACAATATCTCTCCAGAGCATATATATTTGTTCAATGAATGTCGGACCACACTCACTTTGTCTCTCTGTATATATGTCTCTCGATTGACCTCGCTTTCTCACGCCGTATCTTCCACACATTGAAGCTATACCTCTCCATCCCTCGCAAAGCCGGAGCTATTTACATTGCGAGGGGCACTCCAACCTTGGATTAATTTGTGTAGGCATTTATTCTGGTCGGTTTAGATTATATTTTCCTAGCATTCGGCCCACAACTACTCGAAACACCGTTGCAAGCCCCGCAACCCCCCTAGTTGATTTCCATGTGGCTCGGTCAGCGCTCTCTCGCACGTCCTTTCTCGCCTTCAACGTCGCACCATGGTATTATTGCAAAAAACTCTGTTGTTCTCTTTAATTACAATAAATAAGCTACAAAACTACACACCGATAGTCCACTTGGAAGGAACAAATTTGGACCCACAAATTAAAGTGCTACAAACTACCCACCGAGGGGCCCACATGTCATGAAACAAATTTGGACCCATATACAAATTAAAAAAAATAAAGGACAAGGATCGAACATGCGAGCAGGGCCTTCAAGCCGCACGTCAATAGGCAACATACATAGAACAACACTGTTTATTGTACCTCCCTTTGTTCAGATAATGTTTTTATATTACTACAACCCATTTAATTGATAGCATGTAATATTATTTTACTATTCGCCTTGACTTAATGGTGGGTTCCATGTGTGCTCTCTCTCTCCTCCCCTTCTGCGTTTAGACGCACGGGCAAACACGAAGAACTCGCGGGCGATGTTGCCGTTGACCATATCTAGACGCGTTCACAAGTTACGGCACCAGTTTCACGTGCTAGCAGCACTAGTCAGTGTGTACGTGCAATGCACGTTAATTTGTGAGTATATTAAGTGCATGCGAATATTAAGTAGGATATTATTTGCGTGTTATTATGTGATTACCACTATTTTTGGCATGAAATTAACTGCATGCTAAACATGTTGAGCGCTCGACATTGAAGCAGTCTAGGTCGTTGGATGACAAGGAATACATGTGGCTTGATGACGTTTTATATTTAATTTGATACGGCTCTAGCAGAACATTCAATTGATCAAACCATAGATTTCGTTCAATCTGTCTCTGACTTTAAATTATACGACGATCGATCTAAAATAAACGGAAATGATAAACGTTCGGATTTTAAGCATGGCAATCCGAATGTTTTTCATGGCAAATTTAGATTACGCGGCGGCGGCGGGGGCGTCTTGCGGTGGGAAGCGACTCCTCTGCCGTGCTCTGTGTGTTGTCGGGCCACTAACCGACGGTGACGGCGGTGCCTTGCGCCATTGTTGCCATACTCCTGGACGTTGGCCTAGCTTCAAGGAAGGCCAAAATGTTCTAGACTTCGGAGCGAGTCAACTGGCGGGAGGAGGCGACTGGTGTTGGTGCAAGGAAGCGGTCGACGGCGGCCATCCATGCCGCTGAGGGGGGGCACTAACACCCACGCGGGGACAGGCACTGTCAACGGCACGGCGGAGACATTCGTGTGCACGGGCACCGGCACGGGCGCGCACGTCAGTGCAGGCGCAGGCGCATGCGCTGGCAGGTACACGGGCACCGGCACGGGCGTGCACGTCAGTGCACGCACAGGCGCATGCACTGGCAGGTGCACGGGCGCGTGAAAGTCGGCGGGGACCTTGTGGAACCCCTTGGCATCAAGCTCGGCGACAATGTGCGGCTCCCAGCCCGTCGATGCCACGGGGATGGGCGCTGGCACAGTCGGGGCGACGGGAGCCGGAACGGGAGCGGGGACAGGCGCGGCGTCTTCCCGCAAGGCTAGTTCAAGCTCGTCCCAAAGCGCCTTATGTTCTCGAGACTCCGGCTGGGTGTCTTCCTCAGGAAACTGGAAGACTAAGGGCATACCATCGTGATGCGGCATGTCATATGTTAAAGTCAGGCTGGTTGGAGGTAGACGACAGGAGAATCGGAGAGGAAGAGAGAAGATTGTAGCGATACCGGGTAGTGCGGGGTTGATTTTAAACTGCGGCACCGGGGACATTAAAAGTAGGAGCAATTGAGACGAAGGTGGGCGGCGGAGCTTGGTCAAAGGGCTCGCCTCCCGGTGAGCCTGCACAGCGGTCTGCTCGCATGCCTCCCTGTCAACCGGCGCAGCGGTCTGCTCGCACGCCTCCCGTCAACTCACACGCTTGCTCGGATGGCACCTGCCGATGAGAAGCGGGACTCGTGGCGGCACGTAAACGCCCACAGTTTCAATAGTGAAAGTGTTCGCCTTTAACGTGACAGGTCTTTGTTCCAAAATACCTTGGCTCTTCATTTGTGCAACTTGTCATAAGCAGCTTGTCTCAAATTGAAAAAAAATGAATTAATATTTGTGCCATATCACGTGACCATGCTCAGTTTCAAGAATTTATGGTCACTTTTGGATTTTCTGAAATTTAAGATCCAGGATTCGAAACAATATGATAACCTGCGTCATGCAATACATTTTCAAGCCATACATCTGTCATGTTTTATTTCTTAAGAAAGGATTTGGTTAAATATTTTGCTTAGTTAGACTTTAGACAAGTTATATATGCAGAGCAAAAGGATAATGCCTCCGTACCAGTGCATTGCCTGATATATTAACTCAAGTACTAGGCACGAACAAACGGGCTCAATTATGTGCTCATCCTGGTGTAGTAGTAGTAGTACTAGGTAATGTAGTTGACGGGTGACCTTGGCAAGCGGCGACCGAGGGAATTGAACCGTGCTCGGCACGGTAGGTAACGTTGTCTAGTTACTAAAGCATCCCTCCATTGTTCATCGGTAGTCATTATGGACCGGGGACATCAGGGGAATTTCCTAGGGCTGGAATTCTGGCCGCCAGATATTTCGACTCGAAACGCGGAGGCTCGACTGGTTGGGGATGCCTAATGTGCGTACCACGCACGCCACCAGAAGGACATGAGCCCGTTTTTTTTTTTTTACTTTTTTAGGATCAACACGAGCCAAGGTCTGGCTGGTACATCATTGGGTCCTACCATTCGAGAATACGAAAGGAACCTTTTAAATTGCCAAACGAATCTTTGTGTATTACAATGCCCATATTTTCCTTGTAAATACTAATCTCAACGTGGTAATTGATTTATGACGAGTTGTTGAATCAGAGTGAGTTTGAGATATAGTGATCTCAGCGTGGATTTCACATTTCATGGTATCGCTGGTAAGTTTTTCAATGCAAATTCAAATTTAAAAGATGAACAATATGGAGGTGAGAAAACTTTGTATGTATCAAGCATATGACCACAGACACACACACACACACACACAGACACACCCACACACGAACACAACAACAATTCAATAAGTATAGTGCATCTATTTTTCCAAACCATGCATGTATGACACGAATAAAAAAATATTCCTTCTTTTCCTAAATATTAGTCTTTTAGAGATTTCAACAAGCGACTACATACGGAGCAAAATGAGTGAATCTACACTCTAAAATATGTCTATATACATCCGTATGTGTGAGTCCACTTGAAATCTCTAAAAAGACTAAAATGTAGGAACGAAGGGAGTAAAATGTAAGACATGCATGGTCCTCAATTCAATATTTAAAACGAACATGAAACTGAAACATGAATATTAGGTCTAGTACTATAGTACATGCAAATGTTGTGTTTAATTAGGCGGAGCTATGATTGTCGGGGGTCATCCCCTCGACCTTAGATAAAATTGTGAAGCTTTGTTTAGGGTTGTTCAGATTATATTTGTCTCCACCCTCCCAACCATCGATTGGTTGTGCACCCCCCACCCCTCCTCCCGGGGAGAACATCATGTGCCCCCATATCTTACATATGCCGATACGAGTTGCTTGGAGCTTGTAGATCTGAGATATAGCAGCTCACATGATGTCTTAATATTTTTACAGGAAACCTTGATGAGTTTGAGAATTGCACACAATTTGTACAAAAACTACTCGGATGCCCTTGGATCCCATATCCAGCGACCTCGAAGCTCGTATCACCGTAGTATCTAAGATGAAGGAGGACATCATATTCTCCTATATGTAAGAATATCATGTGCTACCACACCTTAGATGCTTTGGTGATACACGCTCTTCGGAGCCATTGGATTTGTGACCCAACATCTCCTCGGTGGTTCGAATGGTTTTTTGCAGAAAAGCCCCCAAAGAGTTCGGCCACTGCTTACAAGCACAAAGACTGCTCAAATGCCATTGGATCTCAGATCAAACGACCTCGAAGCTCGTATCACCGTAGCATCTAAGATGAAGGAGGACATCATATTCTCCTGTATGTAAGAATATCATGTGCTACCACACCTTAGATGCTTTGGTGATACAAGCTCTTCGGAGCCGTTGGATTTATGACCCAACACCTCCTCGGTGGTTCGAATGGTTTTTTGCAGCAAAGCCCCCAAAGAGTTCGGCCACTGCTTACAAGCACAAAGACTGCTCAGATGCCATTGGATCTTAGATCAAACGACCTCGAAGCTCGTATCACCATAGCATCCAAGCTGCGAGAGCACCTTATGTTTTCTCGCACGGGAGAATATGAGGTGATCCCGCACCGTATATTCTATGGTGATACGAGTTCACGGAGATCTAATGGCCCACAGTAGGAGGTTTGAATGTTTTTGCAATATACGGATGAGATAGTTTGGGAATTGCGCAGAAAGTACAAGTACTACGCATGTGCCATCTGATCACTGATCATACGACCTAGATGCTCATATCACCGTAGCGGGTAATTAAGCTACGGGGAGCACCTAATATGAGAAACGGGGAGCCGTTGGATCCAAGATGCAACGGCACACACGAGGCTTGAATGTTTTATTTGCAAAAAAAACTTTGGAGTGTTTGGAAATTGCGCATAATTACAAAGACTACTCCCAAGCCATTGGATCTCACTTCCAATAGTGTAAAAACTCGTATCACCATAGCATCTAAGCTGCAGGGTGTATGTGATATTCTATGCCGCTGTCATTTTTGTTCGTAAACTTGCAAAATACGTGTAACTTGTGCCGTTACTTGTCTAACCGTGTAAAGTGTTTGTTCAGAAAAACCATCCTACACTGAAATATCGGAACAACACACGGGGGTCCCACTTGTCATTAATCAAATTTGGACCTAAAACTAACAAATATGAAAGACGATATTGGAACTGGCAACCTGGACTACAAAGCGTAAGTCGATAGCCTGAAACAACAACGGTTGTTGGCTTTGTCCCATAACTTGATTTTATACAGTATTACGTTGAGTAGAGTAGAGGGAGTGCCTCTTCAACACGTGCATGACCGTTGACTCACTTACTGGTGGGTCCCAGGTCTGCGATCTCTCTCTTCTCTCCATCGTCTAACCTTTGCACGGGCACACACGAAGAGTGGCGCTAGCTTGCCGTGGTGTTATTACAACTAAAAGAAAAAGCTTAGAAAATAGAAGAATCTCCTAGAACAAGAGACGTTGTGGTTGGTCGAGATGGAGCTAACCACACCTATCCTCCGTGCCATGTTAGCATGATGAAGCCGTGTGGCTAGTGGGGTGGTTTCGACCAACTGGTTAGGTCCCGAGGTCGAACAATAGGTACTACGTCTGATACAGTAAATTTTTACACGCACATTTTTCCTCCGTGCCGAGACATGGCACACCCTACCGCTCGGTTTCGGGGTCCTCCCGGGTGGTGCACGCATATATTCTTCCTGACGTGGAACGCCCTACCGCGCGTTTTCGCCGAAGCAAGTAAATGAGTCGTCAAATCATGACAGACCACTTTTCCCGCCGAGTACATCAGTGAAGCATGGTGGCTAGCTAGTTGGGCTAGTTCGAACGATTACTAGGCCGCCGCCACATTTGTTTTTTCACCCCTTTTTTTATCTACTTGTCGGCAGGTAAATTTAAATATCGACCGTGGCGTTGCTCTGGTGTTTGAGTGCGGCAGGATTTTTATTTTTTTGATTGACGGGAGCAGGCGCGACAGGAATTTTAATTTTTTGATTGACGGGAGCAGGCGCGGCAGGAATTTTAATTTTTTGATCGACAGGAGCAGGCGCGGCAGCAATTAGTCACGATGACTCCACCTGTAAAACCCACTGCTCCCTGATGTGAGAAGTCGTCGAATGGTGTTTACCATGGTGAAAACCAAAAGATTCCCCGCTCTTCTGCTGGCTCCCTACGGCTTCCCGTAGATTGCATTGCCTTTCAGCCGTTTCGGCCCCTGCATCACAACGTTCTGCACCTCGAGAAGCAGAGGGACTTCGGTGGTGTTTAGGCGCCCTCTGCATGGGCATGTCCATGTCTCGGCGCAACATGACCGTTGGATCAAACTAAGACGGTGCAGATCAGTCACTGTAGCACAAAGCGCGTGGGTGTGTTTGGTTGCATTCTCATCTCCATATACTCCTCTATCTAGGTGTGTAAGTCACCTTACGAAAACTAAATAATCCGAAAACACTTAGGCACGGTACATTAACTCCCCCCCCC
>LR738713.1:292283082-292340488 GCA_902687465.1 Secale cereale
CCCCCCGTTTCTTGTTTTGTGACATATCAACCAATAAGAGACGTGGGCCGTGCATGCTTTCAATGACTTGAGACTAATAAACATGACATGCAGTGGTTAGTTCATTGCATGCAATGCTATTAAATAGCAAAACGACATTAAGTTTTCTTATTCTCCTCTCCGCCTTGGTCGCAGTACTCTCTGTGCGCTGTAGACCTAGTTCTGTTAACATCGATCTCACCGTTCATTCTCGACCGGACAGTCGAGAAAGCGGTACTATGTTACTACATTATTGTTCATATAGTTGACATGCGCACAACATCATTTGTTGTCGTCATATCTTACTACACTAGCAACAAGATTATGTAGACGTATGAACCACTGCACATGCCTAGTAGTAGGAGCACTGTGTATGTTCAAGTGGCTATCGTGCTTCGCACTCCTCCGTCGTAAGAGTGGAAACACTAGCTGTAATCATTTTTTTCTTCAGAAAAACAGTGGACACGCTCTACGGTGCGGATCCTCGTCCAGCCATGCACTAAATTACTCAGTTTCGCCGACGTGTGAGACAGCCAGCATCGGGGTCCACCAGCCATGCATTAAATTACTCTGTAGTAGAGTGACGGTAGACTACCCCGATCGAAGCACCGCAGTAATGCCCAATGAGCCGTCAAATCACAAAACCCCCTCCTTTCCAGCAGTAAGTTGGACGGATGAAGCAACCATCATTTCACTCTTCTCTCTCAGCTTCCTCTCTACCCAACTCGCTTCTCCCTCATCTTGTTCCTCATTTCTTCAAGAAAACCTCGACCTGCTTCTGCCATTGTTCTTCTCTCCCAAATAAGGAAAGGTGAGCGCATCAATGGTGTTGATTCTGGCCAAGGCCCGGTCTTGCAACCCCGAGACTGATCCTATAACTCCCTCTCTTTTCTTCTTTTGGGTTTGTGATTATGGTTTCTTTTCTTCTATTTCTATTCGATAGTATCTTGATGGACGCTAGAGCACCGGCCAAAGTGATGTCTATGGCTCTGGCCAAAACCGTCGAGGCTCATGGTACGAAGAAGCGCAAGCACCCCGTCGAGACTACCGCAGACAAGCTTAAAGCCATCGCCCTATCCAAGCCCCCCTTCTTGCTACTTCTCGAGCTTGCGTTGTGTTCCCTCGAAGAGGAAAGGGTGATGCAGCACAGTAGCGTAAGTATTTCCCTCAGTTTTTGAGAATCAAGGTATCAATCCAGTAGGAGACCATGCGTGAGTCCCGCGCACCTGCACAAACAAATAAGAACTTTGCATCCAGCACGATAAGGGGTTGTCAATCCCTTTACAGTCACTTACGAAAGTGAGATCAGATAGAGATGTTAGTTTGATATTTTTGGTATTTTTGGATATAAGAACAGAAAGTAAAAGTGGAAAAGTAAAGTAGATTGTAGATTGATTTGTTGAGAATAGACCCGGGGGCCATAGTTTTCTCTAGTGGCTTCTCTCATGATAGCGGTATTCTACGGCGGGTAAACATATTACTGTCAAGCAATTGATAGAAAAGTGAATAATTATGAGACTATCTAGGCATGATCATTATATATAGGCATCACGCCCGAGACAAGTAGACCGAAACGATTCTGCATCTACTACTATTACTCCACACATCGATCGCTATCCAGCATGCATCTAGAGTATTAAGTTCACAAGAACAGATTAACGCCTTAAGCAAGATGACATGATGTAGAGGGATAAACTCAAACATAGTGATATAAACCCCATCTTTTTATCCTCCATGGCAACAATACAATACGTGCCTTGCTGCCACTACTGTCACTGGGAAAGGACACCGCAAGATTGAACCCAAAGCCAAGCACTTCGCACACGATGATCCAATATGATCAATATGGTATATGATAGGTAATGTGGCGATGCTATGGCTATTTGCTTACAAGCTCTTTGTTTTTCTCTTTTGCTTAAAAGCTTATTCTCTTTTTTATATGGCCACTTATGTGAATGCACAAACCAAGATAGCAATTGTGTATATGTGGGGACAATCTTGTGACACAAGGGATGATACTATGATACCAAGATGACACCAATATGATATGGTATATATGCAATGGATGGTGTGGATCGATGATCACTAATTGCACAAGTAACGTTGTCGGCAATACTCAAAGGCTAGTCTCAATAGGCAAGTGACGCAAAATGGGCTAGGGGTTAAAAATGCGATGGCAAGAATGAATGTACAAAGATGGGATACCACGATACCAAGATGATCTCTCAAGATGATATAGAGGTTACCGTCTCGGTTAGTCGTGTGTAAGCTAGAACGGATGATGGTGAAGTCCAACCCTTGTCGAAGTTGAGCGGCAGTGTTGTCGATGTAGAACCATCCCTAGTTAGCCGAAACACCCTAGGAAACGGAAAAACCGCAAACTCAAAATCTGAAAGGCAAAAGTCAAAAGGTTGTAGCGAAATGAGGTGGTGGTTCCAAAGTTAGCAATGCGGAAGTGGCGGTGTAGGTTGATGAGAAAGTAACCGTCCTTAAGTAGCCGAAACACCTTAGGAGACTCAAGTCACCACTCAAACAACCTCTAGAGCTATATGGATGCAAATGGTTTTAGGTTGCGGAAAGCTATGGTGGTATGGTGGGTAGTATGGTGGATGGCCTAAACACATATGTCAAAATGGCCAAACTTTGATGGAGTCAAATGGTGTTGGAACCTATCTATATTAATGGGGGATGTCAATAGCTACTCAACGAGCTAAAAACGCGAAAATCATACTCCGTATGTGGAAGTTATGGGCAAAATCGTGGGGCTGCGGTCGGCTGCTATAGGGGTGGCGTGCGCATGGGGGTGGGAGCCCGTGGGCACGGGGGTCCATGCGCACAGGACACGGCCATGGACACGGGGTGTCTACTGACTTTGCGGGGGGGCGTGCACACGGGGTTTGGGGTCTGTGGGCGGAAATTTCGTGATTTCGGGGCTGAAATTGGAGAGATTGATTCGTGGTGGATGGTGGAGAATAGATGGGGGAAGGCTAGATCCACTTGAAACCAAGCAAATCCATGGATCAAAATCAACAAAACATCATCCAACCAACAAATCACAAAAAAAAATTGGGGAAGAACACAATAAAATTAGGCTAGAAAACAAAGAGGGAGACTCCAATTTCGTGAGAAACCATGGCTCTAGATACCATGATGAGCACAAAACTACAAGGAGGGCTCCAATTTCATGAGAAACCTTCGCTCTAGATACCGAGATGATGTAGGATGGAACCCTATGGGAAGTTCTTTCACGAATTGGAGTGGAAATCACTCAAGAACAAGAAGAACACAAGGATAAGAACAAGAACAAACACTCAAATTGACTAGGTCCAATCACACATATGCTAGATCCACATACATATAAGGTCACAAAGATCCAAGGACAACAAAAGGAAGATACATGGTAATTAGTTCATCCCAATCCTATGAGGAAAGAGGTCATGATGATCCTATGATGGGGATCCTTCCCTAGAAGGGGTCTTGAATCCACTAGGGATCTTCTCCAATGGAGGTCTTGATCTCCATGGGAGAGGTCTCTCTCTCTCTCTCTCAAGAGGAGGAGAAACAAGGAGCAAAGCTCGAGTGTAATTATAATCTTAGCTAACCCTAACAAATGACCTAGGTACAAAATATATAGGTAGGTGGTCGAAGGGGACGAAGTGGAGGCCCAACAGCAGCTCACAGCCGTCCATCCCGATGGGCACGTGCGCACAGGGGTCCCGTGGGCACGGTACAGGCCCGTGCGCACGGGGTGCTCCAGCGCCGGTTTCCTGTGTAGCCCGTGGGCACGGGGTCTTGGAGGCCCGTGCGCACGGGGTCACCTGGGACTTCTGGTACAGCTCATGTTGGACTCCTTCTCCTTCAATATGGACTTGGGGGAGGGGCTTCTCCTTGGACTTGGTTATGCTCCCTAGCTTCTTGGTGATGGTCGTCCCCGTACCTAGTGATGCACAATGTTTGTGGTGAGGTAGCGACCATGTCCAATGGATATACATGTCAAACTCGAAGAGGAGCGGGTTCACCTTAGGTCCACTTGGGGCATGAGGTGCCATGAAGGTGTACATGGAGATAGCCGTAGGATGCTCCGCATCAAGTGTCTTGCTGGGCAGTACTGAAATGGCTAGTCTCGATAGGAAAGCTACGCAAAATGGTCGAAGATGGTTACCAATGCAAATGCAAGGTAGGATATACAATGTGTCGTTGATGTTACCATCCTTTTCAAGGTTGAGAGGTGGTGTTGTCGATGTCGTTCCATTCCAAGTTAGCCTAAACACCCAAGGAAACGGATAAACCTCAACTCAAATGATCCAAGACAAATTGAGTCAAAATCGTTGTGATGGCGGGTAAGCAATGGTGGGTGCGGAAAGCGTTGGTGGTTTGGGTGAGTGGATGTGGAAGTATATGTGTTTGGGTAAGTGGATGTGGAAGTATATGTGTTTGGGTAAGTGGATGTGGAAGTATATGTCTATGGGTGCGGAAAGCATTGGTGGTTTGGGTAAGTGTATCGAAAACTGAAAAAAAAAAGTTTCGTCAGGGTTCGTCGGACATCTGGTGGTTGTCGGACGACCGGTCATCGGACGTTCGATGGTTGTAGGACGTCTGGTGCCTAGGTGATTTCGGGAACGGGAAGAACAGGTAGGGTTCATGGATTGGGTGGCCAAATTGGTCAAATTTGGCTGAATTTGTGGGTGAAAAATTGGGGGAAATCTAGATCCACTCGTGGCAAATCAAATCCAAGGATCAAATCCAATGAAACTTCCTCAAATCAAAAAATCACAGGAAAAAAATTGGGGCTATCTTGTGGGGAATTTCATAAATTGGGACAAAATCAACAAAATGAGGCTAGAAAACAAGTGTATGGGCTCCAAATGCGTGATCAACCAAGGCTCATGATACCAAGATGATGTAGGGTGGATACCCTAGGACCGATCTTTCATGAAATGTAGGGGATCCCATGTAGAACACGATGAACACGGGGAGAAATCACAAGGGAAAACACTCGGGAACGATGAGAACAATCACACATATGCTAGATCGATGAACTACAAGAGTAACACAATGATCCAAACACAATAAGGGACGATACAAAAGGTAGTCTTCTCCATGAGGAGGTCCTGATGGTCTTCTCCAAGAGGAGGTCTTGAATCCGGTGTGGATCTTCTCCGTAGAGGGGCCGCGGTCTCTCGAAGGAGTAGAACCACTCGAATGAGCAAAGCTCTAGGTCTAAGATGAGCAATGACAATGATAACCCTAACTAGGAGGAGGGGATAGAGTATATATAGTCTAGGGCCACGAAGGGGTAAGTGAAGGGGTACATGGGTCTCATCCCGATTCATTGTGCACAGACATGCGTCTGACGTCCGACAATTACCGGACGTCCGGTGGCTCGCGAGGGTCCGGACGTTCAAAGCGCATCGGGCGTCCGATGTTCGGTCGAGGTTGGCTGTCCGATGCGTCAGTCGTCTGGTGGAGCACGTTCTTCCAAGGTTTTGCTTCTATCGTGCAGGCGTCGGTCGTCCGGTGGGCGTCGGCCATCCGGTTGCTGGAAGGTGTCGGACGTCCGGTCAGCGTTGGACGTTCGGCCGCTTTAGACTTCGCGGGCCTCACTTTGGCTGGCTGGAACCTCAAGCCGTCGGACTTCCGGTCCTCGTCGGTTGTCCGAGGACTGGGATCTTCAGGCAGCTCCTTCTTTTGGTCCATGTACTTGTCGTCCTCGCCGTCTTGTCCATTGGATGTAGTTGATCCATGGCTGTCCTCTAGGTACCTGATCATGCATAGGGTTTTCGCCTTAGGTAGTAGCCATGTCTCATATGAGGAAAGTGGTATTTCGGAGAGGAGCAAGTTTACCTTACCTTCGATAGCCTTGGCTCGGGCTCTTGTCATACGACCAAGTGGTGTCGTAGGAGATGTAGATACGTCCATGGGTATGCTCGTGGGATGCTCCGCATCACTCGATCTAAACTAGGAAAAACTATAAAATTGCACAGAGCAACGTGGAAATCTGATACCACTTGATAGAGGCAAAGGTGTCCCGTCTTTCGATGAGATGGTGATTATCATTATCATAGGAGTAGACTTTGATGATCCGACTACGAACATGTCAATACGTCGCGCCTTAGCAATCGCTAAACCAACTCCGAGAGGTTATTGACCACGCCTGAGCATGATCAACGTGACCACGAGGGTCTATTTCTTGCAAGCAAATGAAGAACAAGCAAGAAACTGAGATTGCAATCTTCATATTGTGAATATATGAGGAAAGCTTTATTGATCAAGGTGGGGTTCTGTGACGCCTTTGTCTGGTCGTTGAACACTAACGAAGTACGCGAAATTGCAACTATGGCGAACTTCAATCTAAACAAAACCCAAAGTCTAAACGATGCCTTAAGGGCTGTATTTGTAGGTGGGAAGAGAGGGGATTTCGGCCCCCCTGGCAAGGTGGGACTAAAACACCACCTGAGCCGTTTCCCCTACAATACAGACTCTAAAAAATAGCCTATAAGTGGTATTTCGAAATTACATGGGTGTGGCCCAAAAATAAGGTGGCACAAAACCTATATTAAGCTATGGACGAATCTTATGAAAGGACATCTTGAATATTTCATCCATGTCCTTGTACGTCATCATGGTAGCTCGAATGTGTTGAAATCTCCACCAGAAACTCCATTCTTGTTCCCCGTGCGCATACCCTCATCTCCATGCTTGATCGTGCTCCAATGTTCATCCTTCTTGTCCATGCTTGGCCCTTCATTTATAAGCAAACCAAATGTATCCAATTTAGGAAGCATCATATTCTCATGAACATTAGAACCATTACTATGAAATGAAAGTGCCTGCTAATTTAATTGGCGTGCGCGAGCTCTAGTAAGCAGTCAAGTATATGTATCAATCGGGGCTGTGGGTGTAACTTTGTTAGTGATGTCCTCATAAGAAACTCTTGAAGGTCCTACTCCAACTAAAGGTGATCCTGTGTTTGAATTAAAGTAATTACCTGGCACTTTGAAATATGCTTAGCTTGATGAGAAAAAGATATATCATGTTATTAGTGCTAACCTTTCTGATTATGAAGAAGAAAGATTATTAAAAACTTTGAAGAAGCACCGTACTGCTATTGGATATACTCTTGATGATCTTAGTGGCATTAGTCCCACACTTTGTCAGCACAAGATCAATATGGAACCTGATGCTAAACCCATTGTTGATCACCAACGACGATTGAATCCTAAGGTGAAAGAAGTGGTAAGAACTGAAATACTAAAACTTCTGGAAGCACGTATAATCTATCACATAGCTGATAGTAGATGGATAAGTCATGTTCATTGTGTCCCTAAGAAGGGAGGTGTCACTGTTGTTCCCAATGATAAAAATGAACTTATTCCACAAAGAATTCTTACTCGCTATAGAATGGTAATTGATTTTAGAAAATTAAACAAAGCTACTAGAAAAGATCATTATCCTCTGCCTTTTATTGATCAAATGCTAGAAAGAATATCTAAGCACACACACTTTTGCTTTCTTGATGGATATTCTGGTTTCTCTCAAATACATGTATCACAACCCGATCAAGAGAAAACCACCTTCACTTGTCCTTTTGAAACCTATGCTTATAGACGTATGCCTTTTGGTTTATGCAATGCACCTGCTACCTTTCAAAGATGTATGACTGTTATATTCTCCGATTTTTGTGAAAAGATTGTTGAGGTTTTCATTGATGATTCCTCCGTTTACGAAACTTCTTTCGATCATTCCTTAAGCTACCTTGATCGAGTTTTGCAGAGATGTTAACATACCAATCTTGTCTTGAATTGGGAGAAGTGCCACTTTATGGTAAACGAATGTATTGTCTTGGGGCATAAAATTTTTGAATGAGCTATGATACATCTCCGTCGTATCTGTAATTGTTTATTGTTTCATGCCAATGTTTTTCAACTTTTACATACTTTTGGCAACAATTTATATGATTTCAGAAATTTTATGCCCCAAGACAATACATTCATTTACCATAAAGTGGCACTTCTCCCAATTCAAGATAAGATTGGTTTGTACCATGTCAAGAGTCTGTTTGGCAAGTGACACGTGCTACCTCTACTTCTCGTACATAAAGGTGAATCATCTCCTTTACACATGTTCACTTGACACCTTCGAGGATGGTATACTACTTGACACTCAACTCGTGCGCATGCATAGGTATTGTCGGAGCTTCACGAACGAGGAGGAGTGCAAGCGCCATGGAACGCCTACACCATCCGCGATGGAAGCATGGAAGCGAAGATGGATCTGCGGAGTCTACAGCAGCCGGACGACCGGAAGCCACCAGACGTCCGACACTCTATAGCGTCCGGACGACCGGCGATCACCGGACGTCCGACAAATCCCAACGTCTAGACGACCGACGCCGATCGGAAATCGAACGCCACTTGTCCTGAGCCAAAATGTTAGAATTCCGACACCCTCCGGACGTCCGGGCCCCCCCGAGTCACCGGACGACCGACGTCCCTCTGACGTTCGACATCGACCGGACGTCCGGTCCCTGCCTGTGCACAGCCGCGAGCCTTTGAACTTGTATGCCTCTCCCACTTACCCCTTCATGGCTAAGACTATAAATAGACCACATCCACCTCATTTCTAGGGTCAGCACTGTGATAGCTCATTTTTGAGATAGAGCTTTTCTCATCCTCTTGGTTCTTCTCGTTCGAGAGACCACAACCTCTATGGAGAAGATCCCCCAAGTGGGTTTAGGACCTCCTCACCGAGATGAACTCTGCCTTGTATCTTTCCCTTTGTTGTTCTTGTATCTTGTGGATCCTTGTGTTGTTAGTCTAGTGGATGTGTGATTGGACTTGTTCTTGAGTTTTTTCCTTGTGATTTCTCTCCGTTCTTCCCCGTTTTCATCGTGTTCTTCGTGGGATACCCTCCAAATCATGCACATTAGTGATCATCGATCTACACCTTCAATTGCATATATACCATAGCATATTGGTAGCATCTTGGTATCATAGTACCATCTCTTTTGTCACATGATTGTTCCCGCATCTACACAATAGCTATCTTGGTTTGTGCATTTCGTATCGTGGCCGTAAAAAAGAATTAGCTTTTAAGCAAAAAGAGAAAGCCAAAGAGCTTTTAAGCAATAGCCATAACATCATACAACATTGCATATAAGATTGTCATATTCAATCATCGTGGATCATCTTGAGAAGAACATTGGGAACCATACATACGTAGCATACTTCGGATAGAAAGTTGGTGCATTTTGCATCTGATAGGTTGTGCACAAGTGTCGTATCCGCCTATAGAGAAATTGTGCTAGCGTCTCTCTAGAGTTGCGCAACATGAATGTTTTCCGTGGATTCCACATTTTGTGCTCATTCCTTGGTTGCACTACCCCATTTATCTATTGGTGTGTGTGTTTCCATGTGCCTTCCATTGCTATTGGTCGACTTGTTGCATTTGCGAATTTTTGAATATCTTTCAACATTATTTGACTCTTGCTAACATTTCCATCAATTTGTGTGCCACTTATCCTAACCAAGACACTCGATAAGCTTTACTTGATAAGTGTGAGTGACAAAGTCTGTTACCAATTCCACTATTCTTTCATTTCACATTAAGTGAAATGGTATACATCCTCAACTTTGGGAAAAGGTAACTTGGTATTGTTTATCTCATTTCCTACTCACCTCTACTCGAGTCTTGTGATGGATAGGCAAAGAATTTCATCTAGTTCGGTCCACAACAACAACGGCAAGTTTCATGGCATGAAGAACCACTTGTACGCCAACATGGATGCTCAAATGGAGGAGCTCAAAGACCTCATCAAGACTTCCTAGAGGTCCCCATCATCTTCGAGAAGATGCTCAAGTGCACATCATTCCGAGCTACCATCTCCGGCAAGATCACATCGGCATCGACACAATTAACGACAAGAACGTGAAGGTCACGAGCTCAACACCAACAACCACTCAACGACTTCACTATCCACCTTGGCATCTTCGCCAAGCGACTTCAAGGCATCTTCGCGTTTCGACATATGGCATCTTCACCAACAAGCACCTCAAGCTTATGTCAAGAGAAGCTACCCAAGCTCAAGTCCGCGACTTCCACGAGCTACTACGACCTCGACAATGACCACACGATTCTTTTCTATGGGACTCAAGAACCCAAGGATTATCTCAAGTGGGAACGCTTGATGGACGACAACCTCATACCACATCAAGCTCCTACCAAAGATCAAGTGAAGTGTGCCACAAGAAACTTCCACGACTACGCGTCGACATTGGCTTCACACACTTTTGGAGGACTATGACATGAGTTGGCCCAAGACGAAGAGAGCTATGCGACAAGAGTTCGTGCCTCCCACCTACATGGAACAACTTCTACACCAATTGGAGAAAACCATCCAAGGATCCAAGTCCATCGACGAGTACTTCAAGGAGAGGAAGAATGCCTTGCGACAAGCCGGCGTGGACGACTCCATTTTGATGAAGTTCCACTTCATGATGGGATTGAACAACGACATCTCCAAGACTATCTTCCTCGAGAACTACAAGTCCCTCGACGACAACTACATTTGTGCTCTCAAGGCGGAACAAGAACTCATGATGGCCAAGGCTTCTCCACCGCAAGCACATTTCTCGAAGACCAAGCTCCAAGACAGTGAGCATGAGGGTAGTACCACCATGATGTCCAAGCCCAACAAGCTCCACAATGACGCTCACAACTTCGACTCCACCGCCATCGTCCCTCTTTGTGTCATTGATGATGCCGAGTCTACATCGACTCTTTTTCAAGATGGTGCAGCGATGACTACGACAATGGAGCCATTCGAGGACCAAGCTTTGGAGGTGAACGACTTGGTGATGAGCAAGGATGATGCTTCCATCTATGGATGCGAGAGTGATGATAGGCCATATTTGGCCTTCATCCACGACGACAATGACGAGATGATCGAGCATGGGATTTCCCTTCGGTCATGGAGGAGAGTGAAGATGTGCCATCTTCGGCCTTAATCCATGGCGACAATGACGAGATGGTTGAGCATGCAATTTTCCCTTCGACCACGGCAACATATGATGACTTGAGTGACTTGTGCCACCATATTGAGAGTGAGAGCGAGTTCGCCACTAGCCCCATATATGATGAGCTGCCCCAATTCCCATGTGAGGAGAGCCACAACCCCCACCACTTGAGTGAGATGAGTGACTCCACCATATGTGACTTTGAGTGCAACTACCTTGAGGGAGTGAGTGAGCCACCACATAGAGAGAGAGAGAGAGATAGTTGATAGGTCATGTGAGGCCACTTTCAACACTAACGACTTAATCTCTACCTCTATTGTGTATTGTCATTTGGTGCTAGGTCCCATATAAGATGACGCATCGATCCTCAATGACTTTGTCCTTCCTTTGGACAAGACGATGGCTATGGTGGAATATGTTGCACCCCCACATGGTTCCATCATGTTGATGATGATGACTACCATTTGGTCTTTCCCACCTCACCTACACCACATGAGTAGAATGAGAAAGGTAACAAAGGAGAAGGTGATGCTCTCGTCCCACTAGTGGACTATGCTGACAATGGTTGCCTCTTATTGCTTTAAAAAATCTAGTGTCAACATAGAACAACACGAGTGTTGTGTCTAATTTTGTAATTTTTCGGGGTTCGTTTGGACATTTTTACACATTAAGTTGGTTTTCTAGGCATTTTATGTGCATAAATTCAAATTTGAACTACATGCACATGCTCCGGTGCATATAAACGGGTTGAAAAATCAAATATGTGTCCTACGGTGCATGCTTAGGTCCCATGCAAGAAATGGGAATAAATTTCAAACACCCTGTCACCGTCACTCGGCCGGAAACATTGAGATACCTGGTTTTTAAATTCTAGTAAATCCAAAACTCGTCTGAAATTCATGGAACTTGGCATGCTAACATGGAGCATCATCACCATGCCGTGGTAAATTTTGTGTCCCATTTGGGGCAGGTTTGGGTATAAGCTTCTCACAAACCAGAGCTTCTCACAACAAGCGTGGTGGTCTCGGTAGCGAACGTGCCACCTTTGGGGACGAAACGATATACATTGCCTCTTATTGCTTTCAAAAAATTCTAGTGTCAACATAGAACAACAGGAGTGTTGTGTCTAATTTTGGAATTTTTCGGGGTTCGTTTGGATAATTTTATACATTAAGTGGGTTTTCTAGGCATTTTGTGTGCATAATTCAAATTTGAACTACATGCACATGCTCCAGTGCATATAAACGGGTTGAAAATTCAAATATGTGTCCTTCGGTGCATTCTTAGGTCCCATGTAAGAAATGGGAATGAATTTCAAACACCCTGTCGCCGTCACTCGGTCGGAAACATTGAGATACCTAGTTTTTTAATTCTAGTAAATCCAATACTTGTCTGAAATTCATGAAACTTGGGATGCTATCATGGAGCAGCATCAACATGCCGTGGTAATTTTTTTGTCCCATTTGGGGCAGGTTTGGGTATAAGCTTCTCACAAACCATAGCTTCTCACAACAAGCGTGATGGCTTCGGTTGGGAACGTGCCACCTTTGGGGACGAAACGATATCCGTTGCCTCTTATTGCTTTAAAAAAATCTAGTGTCAACGTAGAACAACGGGAGTGTTGTGTCTAATTTTGGAATTTTTCGGGGTTCGTTTGGACATTTGTATACATTAAGTTGGTTTTCTAGGCATTTTATGTGCATAATTCAAATTTTTTGAACTACATGCACATGCTCCGGTGCATATAAACAGGTTGAAAAATCAAATCTGTGTCCTTAGGTCCCATGCAAGAAATGGGAATGAATTTCAAACACCCTGCCATCATCACTCGGTCGGAAACATTGAGATACCTGGTTGTAAAATTCTAGTAAATCCAAAACTCGTGTGAAATTCATGAAACTTGTCATGCTATCATGGAGCAGCATCAACATGTTGTGGTAAATTTGTTGTCCCATTTGGGGCAAGTTTGGGTATAAAATTCTCACAAACCAGAGCTTCTCACAACAAGCGTGATGGTTCCGGTAGGGAACGTGCCACCTTTGGGGACGAAACCATATCCATTGCCTCTTATTGCTTTCAAAAAATTTCTAGTGTCAACATAGAACAACAGGAGTGTTGTGTCTAATTTTGGAATTTTTCGGGGTTCGTTTGGTCATTTTTATACATTAAGTGGGTTTTCTAGGCATTTTATGTGCATAATTCAAATTTGAACTACATGCACATGCTCCAGTGCATATAAATTGGTTGAAAAATCAAATATGTGTTCTTTGGTGCATGCTTAGGTCCCATGTAAGAAATGGGAATGAATTTCAAACACTAGGGCACTGTTGATTGCCGGCAAAACTTTGAGATACTTTATTTTTAAATTCTAGTAAATCCAAAACTCGTCTCCAATGCAGGATTTGTAAAGCTCTTGATCGCAAATGTTTTAGTTAGAACACCCGTATGCAAACCGATAGCATCCCCGGGAAGCCAAGATAAAATGTGCTGAGCAGGATTTGTATAGCTCTTGATCGCAAACGTTTTAGTTAGACATCAGTATGCAAATCGACAGCTTCCCCAGGAAGCCAAGAGAAAATGTGTCGAGCAAGATTTCTACAGCTCTTGATCGCAAACCTTTTAAGTAGAACAACCGTATGCAAAGTGAGAGCTAAGGTCTTCCCCCTTAAGTCGAGGGAAAATTCGCAGCGCAGGATTTGTGCATCCCTTAAACGAAACGGTTGTTTTGGATGACCTGTGTCCAACCACGTACAAACAATTTGGTCAGATTTGCATCTGTCATATTGGGTATGTTGCCATTTGTGAAACCGGAAAGATTGACATTTGTTGATCTAGTAACATTGCCATTTGCCAACCTTGTAACACTATGATTTGTCAAAATATGAAGTTAAAAATCACTAGCAGTATCTATTTTTTGCAACTAAAATTCAGTAATTAAGCATAGATGGAGCCGAGGAGGCATGTTCAGTCGGGCGTGCAGCAGGTGGCACAGTTCCCAATGTGGCTTTAATGCAGACGAGGGAGAGGGTAGAGGTTCCTGAAATGTTGAACGGCCAATGATGCATCCTCCTTCAATTAGCATCGTGAATGCATGAGGGAAGTAATGGGAGAAGGACCACGAAAATATGCAGCACGATGTGAATGCAACGCAGTTTACACTCATATAAAGGCGCCCCTCCATTCCAATGCATCTACCACATCGTACGGACCTAAGCATTTGCCTAAGCACCTACACTAAGCGCAAAAGTGCTCACTCCAGACCCATGGCGGAGATGCGCGCGAGCGGCCAGCGGTTGCGCCAGATGGTCCATGACTTCGGCCTGCGGCATGGCATCGAGGGTCATCTTCAGACGGTATTTGCGACCGACTGGTGGATGGCCGCCGCCGATGCCAGCTACGACTCTCAGTTGGACCAGATGATCGTTGCCACCACCAACAAGTTCACCGTCGTCAAGAAGCTCGCGGACGACATCGTAGTACTCCTCCAGCCCGCGCGCTCGGCTCCTCAATGCCTGCCACCCTAATCAGCCTCCATGGTCGGAACGTCTTTCAAGCACTGGGGGCCCTGGGACTCCCCACCAACGCCACGAAGAATGTCCACCTGGAGGTCGCGCTCGCCGTGAGGCGCCTTGGCCTACAAGAATTCATCGACCTACACATCCATGTGTATGAGCAAATCGTGTACATAGGTATCTACAAGGCCAGTGAGGACGCTAAGACGTTGGCCTTCTTCAACTAGCTAGAAGCCTTGGATGCCTTTGCTGAGAAGCAGCTTGACCTCGCCACAAAAGTCGCCGCTCCTTACTGTCAGTCGGTAGCCCGGTGCACTGAGTTGAGGAGGAGGTCGTTGATACGTCCAAAACGTATCTATAATTTCTACTTGCTCCATGCCTTTTTTGTGTGATATTGCTATGATATTTATACACTTCCATACACTTTTGATTATATTTGGACTAACCTATTAACTCAGTGCACCCCAGTGCCAGTTTCTATTTTCTGCTGTTTTTGTATTTCAGGTTTTCCCATTACGTAAACTGCCAGAAAAATCCCGGAAAAATTATATAAAAAATCAGCGTTCCGGAAGCTTCCTTGTGGCCAAAGTAGGGCCGGAGGGGGGCCACCAGGGCTCCAGGCGGCCTGCCCACGCGGCCCCCCTCCTGACCGTGCCGGGGGGGCGCCTGGGCCCCCCAGGCCTCCGCTGATGCCCCCCTTTGGCATATATTTAACACCCGTCGAGGAAACCCTGATTCCATACCCCTTTTCTCCAGACGCAATTCCGATCTCCGCCGCCATCGCCATCAAGCTTCGGGGGACCAGAATTCCTGTGCCGGCACCCTGCCGGGACGGGGAAGTGCCCCCGGATTCATCTCCATCGACGTTGCTTCCTCCCTCCAGATGCAGGAGTAGTTCCTCCTTGGGGCTGAGGTTTCTACCAGTAGCTATGTGGTCAATTCTCTCTCCCATGATGTGATCTTCGTTGTGATCATAGGCTATGTTAATCTAGGGTGATCCCATGATATTTCCCCTTCCTCTATGTATTGGATTGATGTACTCACTTGTCTTTATCTAGTATAATCCCCGAGACCAAGGTGACAGCGGTCTATTGGACATGGATTATAAAAATATTTTCATGAGTGATTTCCTCTCTTGTGTGTTGATTGAAGATTGAGAGTCTCTTGGTGCTTGTCTTTGACTATCCTTTAGATATGTTGTGGTGATTGTGGGACTCTCTTTGGATGGCCGCGGTGACATTGGGAAATCCTTAGATTGAGAACTACGAACTTTGAGGTGTGCTTTTGTAGCCCTACATAATTCTCGTCCTCTCTTGACCACGAAGGAATGACCTCCGGGTGCGTCTCCATTGCATGTTTTATGGGAAATATCATGTGATTCGATTATGTTAATGTTGTTGGGAGTTGCCACTAGTGAAAGTATGAAGCCTAGGCCTTGTTTCCACCATTGCAATACCATTTGTGCTCACGTTTACCACTTGTTTGCTCGCTGCACTTTCTATTACAGATTTATATTACTTTGTTTTGCCATCCATATCACTTGCCATTTAACATCTCTTCGCCGAACTAGTGCACCTATACATCTAACAAGTGTATTAGGTGTGTTGGGGACACAAGAGACTTCTTGTATCTTAGTTGCAGGGTTGCTTGAGAGAGACCATCTTCAACCTCTACTTCCCTGAGTTCGATAAACCTTAGGTCATCCACTTGAGGGAAATTGTTGTTGTCCTACAAACCTCTGCGCTTGGAGGCCCAACATAGTCTACAAGAGTAGAAGCGTGTGTAGACATCAGTCGTACGTTGATGGATGCATCTTTCTTCTTGCCTCCTGTAACCACCACTGCGATCGCATCATCGTGGCCTTAATTCTTATTGTGCTATTGCATTCTCTTTCCAGTCAATACAGACATGTGTGATCCCTTTGCTTAATTATATGCATCATTGTAACTAGTACTCCATCCGTCAATTTATAAGTTGTGCTACCAGTGTTTGGGGCCGGCGCACGATCACGCACGTTCGTGTGCATGCGGTTGCGCCGGGCACGGTGCGACGATGCAGTTACCCACTGTGTCGGCCTCTGCTCACGTCCCTCGACAAGCTCTGCTCGTCGTTAGGCAACGCAGCACGCTGTGCTCGCCGTTAGACGCCGCGGCGCGCTCTGCTCTCGTCCGTCGACGTGCTCTGTTCACGTCCATCGGCGCGCTCAGCTTGTGGACAATTTTTCCTTGTGTGTTCAACTTCTATATGCATATATATATATATATATATATATATATATATATATATATATATATATATATATATATATATATATATATATATATATATATATATATATATATATATATATATGGTTGCTCGCCGTTGAGGTGACCGCGGAGCGCTCTGCTCACGTCCATCCGCGCACGCTCTGCCAGCGGTTGGGCCTGCGCACGATCATGTCGGGGCCCCATATGCATGCGGTTGCGCCGCGAGCATTGCCACTCAATGTAGTTACGTGCGGCACGATGGAGTTACATGCTGCAAATAAGAACTGCCATCAGGGCCTGCCGATATTCTTGGTCATCCGGCTTCCCCTTTAATTCCCGCGGCCATTATAACCTTAGTCTCTTCAACCTTTCGATCGCGCCCCACAACACAACAAGCACACCCACGATGACACATAGAGAGGGGAGGTCTAGCGGCGCTCCAATGGAGTTCGACGAGCATAAAGTGGATACCCACACAAGGGAGACGGATCTCTCGGTGGTCTACACCATTGACCCGGCCGTGGTGGACGACTACATCAACACCTTTGAGCAGTTGCTTGCTAGAGACAAGTACAAGGTGGTCAGCATCGACCTCCAGTACACCGCCGGTCGTCCCAACATAGATGAGAAGGTTGCCATCGCCCAGTTGTGCATGCGACATCATGTCCTCATCTACCACTAATGCATGCCCACAGGGGATTGCGACCGTTTCAACAGGTTTGTCAACAACACCGACTACAAGTTCGCCACGGTGGAAACCACCGACGATGTAAAAGCGCTCAGGGTTACGGGCTTGGCCTGCCAGAACCTTGTCTAAATCCGTGAGCACTACAGGGTCTGGGGCAGCACGAAGAAGGACTCCCTGGTTGAACTCGCCTCGGTCATCATCGACCCCTAGTACAAAAAGATGAAGCAGGGTGCCAAGAGAACAAGTCCTGTATCCCGGCACAGGGCCTGATGCGGCAACTGGATGAACCTCACCTCAGGTTCACGGCCAAGAGCATGTACACATGCTACGAGATTCATAGGCGGATCGTTGACGTGAGGAAGTGCCTTGTTACCCAAATCGACGAGCCGGTATCGAGCCACAAGCAGAGCTAGCGTCCCAAGAAGTAGATGATGATCACATGATCGTTTATGCTAGTTGATCATGCATGTAATATATAGTTTACTTTATTGGTGTGTGAAAATGTCATGTGTGTAGTAGCCACCTATGTAATTATGCATGTAATAGTTTACTTTGGTGTGTGCAAATGCCATGGTTGTATAGTAGCCACCTATGTAAGTGGATGTTTAATTTGGTTATGCAACCATGTCCCTATAAGTGTGTGTGTGTGTGTGTATGTGTGTGTGTGTGTGTGTGTGTGTGTGTGTGTGTGTGTTGTTCTGTATGCAATCGCATCACACAACACACACGTCTTATTTGCAGCAACCGTCTGTGTTATTATCGGTCTTAGCACACATTTTTTATTACACACCTGCTTGTCGCGTATCACACACATCTTCTTATATTGGACCATTTATGTTCTCTTGTCTCAACACAAACAGTTCATCCGAGTGAATCGCATGTCGTATATCGCACACACCTTGATATGGCTGACCGTTTCTTTTGTGTTGACTAATCACAAATAGTTCATCCGACTGAACCATATGATGTACATCGCACACGCCTTCATCTGGTAGTCTGGTTCTTTTGTTCCTCCTCATCGCAAACAGTCAATTGAACTGAACCGTATGCCCATCATCGCACATGCAACCAAAATCTGAACTGTGTTTGATGCATCCTCCATCGCAAACGTTTTGCACCTTTTTAACGGGTTTTTTACACCCTTGTTTGCGATTATGGTATAGCACACAGTTTCGTCGAAGGGTCTCTGATGTCGGGACCCCGATCCTAAGTCACACCGATCTAGCATGTAACACATCATATCACTTTCCGACCTCACGCACGGTATCCCCACGGGTGCCACCTTACCTGGCCCAGGACCGTTTGCGCATTTTGGCTCACGTATATGATAGTGTTGCTAGCATCCATATGACAGAGAACCCGGGCCGACATGACTTGTTATAAACCAAAAGTGGCGCTAAATTACAGGGACGGACATACATGACCCAACAATGCACGTGTCGGTCAGCAGTGAGTGTTGATGGGCTGTAGCAAGCTAACAGGACTCCGGTATACACCGCGTGACATTTCCCCATAGGGGACAGGCACAGGAGCAAGGAAGGACACATGCCGGTCAATCCATGTGTTCCGGAGCAGTAGCAAGCTACCAAGGCTCAGTGGAAGCACTAGGAGGCATTTCCCCGTAAGATAGGCTACCAAGGGTAAACAACTAGGTGTCGGATCCCACACATACCAACCATTTCAATAACATACACACAATATGCTCGATATATGCAAATACAACATGGTATCACAACAAAACTCCATGAATCAATTTATTTGTTCATTAGGCTCCGAGGAGCAAGATATTACAAACATGGGTCTCATGACCCAACATACAGAGCATACAAGCAACAGAAGCATAACATGTCTGAGTATAGAAAACTACAAATGAAAAAGGTTGAGAAGCCTGACTACCTACAAGACCCTCCCAAGGGTACAAGATCATAGCTGAGGTAAAAAGCTAACCGTCGAAGTCCACGCGGAACCACTAGTGAGACTGAAGTCTCTCTGCAGAACATAAATTAAGCAAACGTGAGTACAAATGTACTCAGCAAGACTTACATCAGAACTAGCTACATATGCATCAGCATCAACAAAGGGGTAGTGGAGTTTAACTGCAGCAAGCCAACTTTGACTCAGTGGGTATCATGTACTACGACTGCTGGTAACTCTTTTGAGGTGGCACACACGAGTCCACATATTCACCAAATCAATACACCACTATGGTTCCGCTCCCATCTCCCTACAAGAATGCCATCCATAGCACTCACGCTTATCTTGCGCATTTTAGAGTATCCACTTTCACTTATCTATGAACTGTACAGGCAACCCAGAAGTCCTTTACCACGGACGCGGCTATTCGAATAGATGATATTAACCCTGCAGGGGTGTTCTTCTTCACACATGCTCTCGCCACTTACCACCATGTACACGTCGTGTATCTCAGCAACCTTCAAGCGGAAGCCTGGCGAGGGAGTCGGTCATGACCTGACTAACCACACAAGTCTCTAGTCCAGGTTTATCGCCTATTCGGGCTCCATTCGCAAGGAGATCCAGGCGGGGTGTCGCTCACGGCCCCAAACGATGTGTACAGGGTTCCCAAGCCCACCTTGCCGGATGGATCTACACTTGGTACACCGCTTAGTCTGTCCCAAGCCCACCTGTATCGGGTGCCACTTGGTAGACTACTAACATAACCTACAAACACCAGAAACTAGTTGCAACTCCTGGACAAAGGACAGGGGCGGCTAATAAGTCAAAAGAGTCAATTAAGGATCCCAATGTGTGGTAGTAGTTGTTCATGGATCACAAACACAGAACTCAGTTCCTAAGGATGATTTCAATGAGACAACCCACCATGTACTCCTACATGGCCTCTCACCGCTACCTTTACCAAATCATGTTCACACACTTAGCTCTCAACAGTAGGACATGTTCACAATTTTCCAATTCATCCCCGAGGAATCAGACCTGACACAACTCTAAGCAATAGCAGGCATGACAAACAAGCATGAATGAGTTGGCACATCAGGGCTCAAACAACTCCTACTCATGCTAGTGGGTTTCATATATTTACTGTGGCAATGACATGTCATGCAGAGGAAAGGGGTTCAACTACCGCAGCATGTAACAATTGAAAGGTTGTTGTCCTAATGCGGTAAAAGAGAGCAGGAGCGAGAGAGTGGGATTGTATTAGAATGAACAAGGGGGTTATACTTGCCTGGCACTTCTGAAGATAGTATAGCTCTTCATCTGTGTCATCGAACTCATCGTCGGAACATACTTCTACTGAGGGGGAACAACTACCGGCAACAGAGAAAGAATACAATCAATGCAATGCAGCAATATGATGCATGATCAGGACATGGCAAAAAGAGTGTGTTTGAGCTAATGCAACTAACAACAATTTAATTGAAGTTGGTTTGAACCAAAGATTCAAATTCAAACTCCACATGTGAATATTCAAATGCCATTTAATTGATTTGACCTGATCAGCAAGCATAAGTTGCTCAAACATGCATGGAAATGCCATAAACAGATTCATTAGATTTTTCTAATAATTTTTCATTAGATTTGACCTGATCAGCAAGCATAAGTTGCTCAAACATGCATGGCAAAAAGACACGTCGGGATCACCACAGGCGATGGTTCTGCGCGTGGGGAGGCTCTACGAGGAGCTGCTGCTCGCGCGCAGCCGGTGGAACGAGCGGCGGGTGTTGGGGTGGCGTGTAACGTCGGCGACCACGAGTTGGGCGGCGGCCGGAGTTCGTACTGCGGCAGAAGCGACATTGCAGCGCATGGCAGGAACAATGGGTGGCCGATTTCGACGCGCAGGGGTGCACTGAGTGCAGTGGTGAGCTCGGACACGAGCGGTGGTGTCTAGAATAACGGTGGCGACATGGCCGACGGCGAGGGGTTCTCGGGCTCGGTGATGGGGCTAGTTAGATCTTGAAATCGAAGGGGGGAGGGGGATTCGGAGCAGTTGCTCACTGGGAGTCGCAGGAGCTGGACGGCGGGCTCAGGGACGCTCCGTCGCCGATGAATCGACGACGGCGGTCTCCGATGGCCGACGAGGAAGACGAAGACGATGGCAATGTTTCAGGCGTGCCGCGGGCGCGTGCTTAGTCTTGGTACTCCGTGGCGTTGAGGCGGTCCTATTGGACAAGGCAGAGGGCGAGGGGATCTCGGTGGACGCGGTGGCAGCGAACGGCGGCGACGGGCTCACTTGGTAGTGTTGTGGGGAAGAGCAGAGGAGGGGGGAAAGGGTCCAGGGAGAGTGAGTGCGGGTCGGGGAGGTGGCATGGCACTCGTGGAGGCCTCCAGGCCCTCGGCGGCAAGCAGGAGCTGGCGAGGCGCGTGCTCGCGCACGTCGGCCACGTGCGCTGTCCTCCTGGCGCGGTGGAGAAGACGACTAGCAAGAGCCACTGGGCTGGGCCGGCACACTGCCAGGCCAGGTAAGTGGGCCAGGTGAGTCCTTCTCTCTCTCTCTTATTTGTTTCCGTTTTCTAATTTGCAGGTTGTTTTTTATCCAGTTTTAAAAAACAAATCAATTTTATAAATTCTGAAAATATTCTTGAGCACTTTCTGAATTATTTTAGTGCTCCACAAATAGTTCCAACATTATTTGAGCATTTAAATTATTTATAGTCCTTAAATGCCCAAAGTTAAATACAATATGATTTAATTCAAAAATCCAGCAATGACCTAGAAATATGTTTACCATTTTTGGCACGGGTTTTCGCCTTTATGAGAAATCATGAACATTTTCAAAGGGCATTTTGGGTTCATTGAAAGTGATTTTATTTGAGCCTATTTGAATTCATTTGGTGCTAGGGTTTGGTCATTCCCCAATTCAAGTTTAGTTGAAACTTAAACATGATGCAACACAAGATGCTAGCACTAAGCATTACCAAAACGAAGGATGTGACATTTGATCATAGTGTAGTGTTAGCAGCATCCTGCAGTAGTGTGGGTACCACATAGATATCATCTTAATATTGCTATTGTTGATTACCTTTGACTGATAATATACTGTCGATCTTGCCCACAATTTATCTTCTTGCTGATTTGATCATCACTGCTATGAAGAGTGTACACCGAGGTAGACTTGATTTATCGGAACTGTTGCGAGGAGTGCATGCTAGCAAACTTGATTATCGGTATCGAGATCAGATATTTTTCCTTTTCACTACAGTCGGGTGAGAATTCCATTCTGTTTAGCTGAGTTTCCAAATATCAGAATCCCTTACTGATTCTTCGGGTCCGCTGTCGGTTGTCGTGCAACTTTAATAAGGGGAAAATATGTAACACCGAAGGCCCAAAGAAATAAGCAAAAGAAACGACAAAAACAAAAGCACACAAGCATACTAATAGTATTAAAATCAAGCAACATCACATATTATGGCTACTCACAACAATAATAGTCATGCACACCTAAGCACACAAATCTTGTGGAAACTCCGGTATTACGGTCTAATATACTGTGGCGGTGTGCACAAAAGTGAAACCATGTGTGGAAAGAGTTGGTGTAACCAAGGCTACACCAAGCGATGGCTGAACACCGGTTGCAACTGGATGGATACAGAGGCGAGGATGAACTTGGTGATCATGAAGCGAAACACAAAGGTTACGGCCACATCAGCATTAAGCGTACGAAAGGGAATCATACACATCCAAAGAATGGGATGACAGGGTAGGGTAGAAGTTGAAAGATGGGCTTGCTGGCATTGCCCTTTTCTGACAACCAAGATCACTAAGGGTTGCAAAAGCGACGAGATGAATGGGCACGATTCGGGATAGACACATGTCTATCACCGAAACGATATGGGTGGAGGGTTGAAATATATCGACGCAATACCTGAGCATAACTCCTGATATTGGTGGCTGGAACACTAGGTACCAGGGCATCACTCTACTGGGACAGAGGTGACGCCAAACACCAAAGAGCGGGTATGCAAAGAAGGATGGTGCAGGTAGTGGATCGAAACCGATGCCACCTACACTCACAAGATAAACCGTTAACGACTAAATAATAATCTATATGCATGCTATGCGACAAAGAAATGCAGCAATCAAGTGCAACAAACCAACTGGGCTCTATACTACCACATTCTAACGCTCACGCGGGCTAGGGCATCCTACAGCCAGACATGCGCTGATACCAAGCATGTGGCACCCCAGCTCAGAGAAACTGGAACGCCCCGTATTCCAGCCCACAGATTAAGGAGAAGTCTTCTGGAATACGGTACTCCTTAGCATAGAAGAAATCATCTCTTTATTAAAATCTATATGGGTACGAGGGGATTACATCGGCATGGTGACACTATGCCTACCACGGTTGCTCTATGGAAGCAGCAGAACAACACGAAGCAGCGGAATAACTCTAGCAGCGGAACAGCCACGACGGTGATGAACTCTACTCCGCAGGGACTCTGACTGGAATGCTTATTCTTGCTCGCAAATAAGGGATCCATGACAAACAAGCAAGCAATCCAGGCACGACCTGCAAATTGGCATGACACACCAGGTTAGTACATTGAATGTATTTGCAAGCTCACAATAACCAAAAGCAGTCAAGACAAACAACAACATGGCATTAGCAGGTTAAATCAATCATGAGCATGATACTAACAGAACAACATGGCATGCACCAACTGAACATGACACAACCAGAACAACTTTAGCATGGCATATACTACATGCAACAGGTTAACATTTTCATGCACCAACTTACTGTGCTTGGGTTACCTCATAACCAATCTCATCAACACAGTGATCATTCACGGATTTCAACGGAAACCATTCTCGGGTTTCATCAACAATCTCATCAATATGGTGATCATTCACGGATCACAACGGTAACCAACTCTTGGTTTCATCGACAATCTCCTCATTACGGTGATCATACACGGATCACAACGGAAATCAACTCTTGGTTTCATCAACAATCTCATCATCGCACCGGGGTTATTATCAATCAAGTTATTATTATTGTTGTTGGCTCATAGTGTGACTGACTACGAACTGGTCCCATATCCGCGAGCGCGGCTATCGATAGATTTAACACACACTCTGCATAGGTTAGTACATTGTACCCACACCATGGAATCCATGGCCTCGCACTCCCATTCGGGTGGACCAATGGCATTCCGACAAAACCGATCTATTGCCATCCCACTCTCCCAGCCACTCCAACAAACTCCCCTTTGGGCTAAGTCATGTGTGCCCCGATGTCAACCCGTGACATCCACGGCCACCATCGTGGCAAAACATAAACGGTCCCAAATGGGGACAAGTGCACAATACTAAACTCAACAACAGGCACACAAGGCTTATGACGTCCTACCTGGCCAAGTTAGCGCCCGCGCATAACATTCCCTCGTTGGAGGAACTGGCAAGAGGCATGACAATAGACCCAGTTAGGACCTTCCCATAAAAGTAAGTGTGGCTGCACTGGTCAGCTCGATTTGGTGGCACCATGACTCAGCCAACAGTTGTTCAAGTTCATTATTATCCGGTTAAACTTGAATGCAATAAGTTGACCCATAACAAAGTAACATGATGCAATTACAATGCATGAGCATGATATCAACATAAGCATGGGGGTGCAACAAAATCAACGAGCATAACAACAACATTTAACCATTTATCTAGATGAGCATGGCATACTTACGAGCATGAATATCACAATTAGAACACTACTCATAGCATAACCTGACCAGTAGCGTCAACAATAAATACCATGCAAGAACATATCAATAATGCTACCATGTAAGCATTTAACCAACTAGATGTAAAGGAACATGCATATCCACGATACTCGGAATAGGCGAGAGTCATGCACCGAAGACCATCACCAACATCAACATGTACTACTACCAAGCATGGCATAGGAAAGTAATACTAGAAAGAATACATGATAACCAGGTGCATCCGAACATGTCATGAAGATAAACACACATCCATAAGCATAACCGACACAGCGATAATAGTTGCAGTCAACCAAGAACTTATTAATTGTTCAAGTAAAAAACCAAAGCTATTGCATGGCTATCATGCAAGCAGTTGTCGTGGCTTGCCTGGGGTTATCGGGTACTCCGGGGAGAAATGCGATGAAGTTCGCGGAAATATTCACCGGACGAGCTTGGGGCTAGATAAGGGCAAGGGTAAAATGGTCATTTTCACAGTATATCAAACCATAGTGAAAATGATAGGAACAGAACGGGCTCGACGAGACGAAGAATTGGGCTTTGGAATCACCTCATTCGGATCTACGGCCGCGAAGATACGGATATATGAAGTCCAAGGGTTATTTTATAAAAAGAATAATCACACAGAGGCCCTTGGTGATTAAAACCGAAAACGCATTTTGGCAAATATGCCTTCGAGTGGAGAAAACGTACTTTTGTCTGAAGAACAACGAAAGTGCGCTTTCGAGAGGGGAAGACATACTCAGAAAAGTATGCTTCCAGTTATGCGCCTGGGCCCGGGCTTTAGATGCTGACGAGTGGGGTCGGGGACGATAATGCATATAAACTTGAGCTGCCTGCAGATTTTGGGGTTAGTCCCACTTTTAACATTGCAGATTTGAAGCCTTATTTGGGTGAGGATGATGAGCTTCCATCGAGGGCGACTTCATTTCAAGAAGGGGGGATGACAATACCATTGTTACACCTACTACCCCTGCTATTATACATACTGGACCAATTACTAGAGCTCATGCATGCCAATTTAATTACCAGGTACTTTTGTTTCTTGGTAACGATTCTAATGTTCATGAGAATATGACGCTGCCTAAATTGGATACATTTGTGTTGATTACTAATGAAGGGCCTAGCATGGACAAGAGGGATGAATATTCGAATAGGATCAAGCATGAGGATGAAGCCGCACGCGAAGGTATCCAGAACGGTGTTTCAAGTGTGTATTTGAGCACTTTGATGCCTCCGTGATGACCAACAAGGACATGGACAAAATATACAAGATGCCCCTTCATAAGTTTCGTCTATAGCTTATTTTAGGTGACTGGTCACCTTATTTTTGGGCCAGGCCCATGTAATTTTGAAATACTAAAGTATAGGCTATTTTAAGAGTCTGTATGTGGGGGGGGGAACAGAGTTAGGGTTGGTTTCGGACCCCTCCTCCAAGGGGCCACAAAATCCCCCCCCCCCCTCTTCCTCCATATATAAAGCCCTTAGCGCATCGTTTAGACTTTGGATTTTGTTTAGATTAAAGTTCGCCATAGCTGCAACTTCGCGTACTTCGTTTGTGTTCAACGACCAGACAAAGGCGTCACAGAACGCCACCTTGACCAATAAAGCCTTCCTCTTATATTCGCAATATCAGAATTGCAATCTTAGTTTCTTGCTTGTTCTTCATTTGCTTGCAGGAAATAGACCCTCGTGGTCAGGTTGATCGTGCTCCGGCGTGGTTAATAACCTCTCGGAGTTGGCTTGGTGATTGCTAAGGCACGACATCTTCGCACGTTCGTAGTAGGGTCGTCAACGTCTACTCCTACGAAAACGATTATCACCATCTCATCGAAAGACGGGACACCTTTGCCTCTCTCACTATACACCATAAAAATTATGTACACCATGGTAGAAACAATTAGTATACTCTTGTTCATAAGGATAAACATATTACTTTGCTTTCTATGACTCCTGATTCCATTTTGAGAGATGATATTCATCGAGCTAGTAAAGCAAAACAGGAGCAAAATACGAGTGAAAATCAGATTGTGGCAAAAGAATTTGAGCAACAAATGAAACCTAATAACAATCCATCATCTCATATTGCATCTGAAATTAAATTGAAAAGTGGAAATTTACTTGCCACCAAATCTGATATTGATGGCCTAGATTTTAGCAAATTTATTTGCTATACTTTTGTGGGCAAAGAGGCATTATTTTTATTCAAGGACGTGCCTTCCTCTCTGCCTCCTGTTGTCACTAACATTTTGCAGGAGCACGCTGACATCTTTCCACAAGATGTACCACCGGGATTACCACCTATTCGACGGATTGAGCATCAGATTCACTTAATTCCCGGTGCATCACTACCCAACTGTGCACCATACCGTACCAATCCAGAGGAGACTAAGGAGATTATGCATCAAGTACAGGAGCTACTAGATGAAGGTTATATACGCGAATCCCTTAGTCCTTGTGTTGTTCCTATTATCCTAGTGCCGAAAAAGGATGGTACATCACGTATGTGTGTTGATTGTAGAGGCATCAATAATATTGCTATTCGTTATCGTCATCCTATTCCTAGGCTACATGATATGATTGATGAATTAAGTGGCTCTACTATTTTCTCCAAAGTTGATTTTCCTAGTGGATACCATCAAATTCGTGTGAAATTGGGAGATGAATGGAAAACATCATTTAAAACTAAGTTTGGATTATATGAGTGGTTAGTCATGCCTTTTGGGTTAACTAATGCACCTAGTACTTTCATGACATTAATGAATGAAGTTTTAAGTGCTTTTATTGGACGATTTGTGGTAGTTTACTTTGATATACTGATTTATAGCAGATCTTTGGTGGAACATTTGGAACATTTACGTGTTGTTTTTATTGCTCTACGAGATGCACATTTGTTTGGTAACCTTGGGAAGTGCACCTTTTGCACTGACCGTGTATCTTTTCTTGGCTATGTTGTTACTCCACATGGAATTGATGTTGATAAAGCCAAGATTGAAGCTATTGAGAGTTGGCCGCAGCCCAAAACGGTCACACAAGTGAGGAGTTTTCTTGGACTTGCTGGTTTCTATAGGTGTTTTGTGAGAGATTACAGCACCATTGCTACACCTCTCAATGAGCTTACAAAGAAGGATGTGCATTTTGTTTGGGGCACTGCACAGGAAGAAGCCTTCACGGTATTGAAAGATAAGTTGACACATGCTCCATTACTCCAACTTCCTAATTTTTATAAAGACTTTTGAGCTTGAATGTGATGCTAGTGGAATTGGGTTAGGAGGTGTGTTACTACAAGATGGTTACCATGTTGCATACTTTTCTGAAAAATTGAGTGGTCCTAGTATGAATTATTCTACTTATGATAAGGAATTATATGCTCTTGTTCGGACTTTAGTAACATGGCAACATTATTTATGGCCGAAAGAATTTGTTATACTTTATGATCATGAATCTTTGAAACATATTAAAAGTCAAGAAAACTGAATCGTAGACATGCTAAATGGGTTGAATTCATTAAGACTTTTCCCTTATGTCATAAAACACAACAAGGGTAAAGAAAAAGTTAGTGTTGATGCTTTGTCTCGTCGTTATACTATGCTTTCACAACTTGACTTTAAAATATTTGGTTTGGAGACCATCAAAGATCAATATGTGCATGATGCTAAATTTAAAGATGTATTGCAGAATTGTAAAGAAGGGAGAACATGGAACAAGTTTGTCGTTAATGATGGGTTTGTGTTTCGTGCTAACAGGCTATGAATACAGCTAGCTTTGTTCGTCTTTTGTTGTTCCAGGAGGAACATGGAGGAGGATTAATGGGACACTTTGGCATGAAGAAGACGGAGGACGTACTTGCTACACATATCTTTTGGCCAAAGATGAGACGGGATGTTGAGCACTTTGTTGCTCGCTGCACTACATGTCAAAAAGCTAAGTCACGACTCAATCCTCATGGTTTATATATGCATTTCCATGTACCTAGTGTTCCATGGGAGGATATATCTATGGACTTCGTTTTGGGTTTACCTCGAACAAAGAAAGGGAGGGATAGCATATTTGTTGTCGTGGATAGGTTCTCAAAAATGGCACACTTTATACCATGTCGTAACAGCGATGATGCTGTTAATGTTGTTGATTTGTTCTTTCGTGAAATTATTCACTTGCATGGTGTGCCAAATACTATTCTTTCAGATCATGATACTAAATTTCTTAGACACTTTCGGAGATGTATATGGGCTAAGTTGGGGACTAAACTGTGTCAGTGTACAAAAGTAGGGGTCCTTTTGCACCCCTTTACTTGTGCACGAGCAGTTGGAGCCGCGCCTACGGCCATGCTTGGCGGAGCAGGAGAATGAAAGCACGAGGCTCCCAAGGAGGCTCTCGAGCCAGAGACATGAAGGACGGAGGGGCAAGGTGGACTCCTCCCCCGGCAACGCTCTTGCCAGGGCGCCTACGTGACCCCGGCAAGAGCCTTGTCGGGCCAGCTTGCCCGAACACCAGCAAGGCCACCACCCTAGGATCTGAGAGCTCTTACACCATCGACAACGTCAAGGCCAAGATTCAAGGGACGCCTACGCACTGGCATGCAGATTCATGTAGAGACAAGGGACCAGAAGACGAAGACCCCCGGTAAGAGCCTTGCCGGGGACGACCAAAGAACCCCGGCAAGATCTCGCCGGGGACGGCCACAGGACCATGGCAAGACCCCTTAATGGGGGCGTCTCACGGGCCAAAACCAGGCCCGCGCCCGCCAAGGTTTCGCCGCCCCGCGGCCACTCCTACGCGACGACCGACTCGCCAACTGGACAAGCACCTGCGTGGCAGCATGCGGCTCCTAAGCCAACTACAAGCACCTGCGTGGTGGCATGCAGATCTTCGTCAAGACCCTGCCACCACAGCAGCTAGCAGCCAGTGTGGCGCCGCATACCTCATCAGCCTGGACGTGTGTCGGAGCGAGGTGAGGCGGCAATGGGTTGGACAAGCTTCCTTGTCGTCCCCGATAAAGCTAGGGGACACATAGGCGGCGCATTAAATGCGTTAGTCCTAAGATGTCAGGGGATAACCTTGTACACTGTAGTAACTTTACACCTCCTGTGTGTCACTGTGGCAACCCCTTTGACGTATAAAAGGAGGCCCGAGGTATACTGAGAGAGGATTCAGACTTTTTGGACAGCCATGCATGGAGGCCAGTTCAAGAGCTCAAGAACACCAAATATACAAAAACAAGCATGAATAGGGTTTTACGCATCACATTGCGGCCCGAACTTGGGTAAAAATTCCCGCGCATTGATCGTCTAGACCTGCTCTTTGCACAACTCTACGCCCTGCGACCATAGCAAAAGGGGTCCCCGGGATCCCATAGGTGTCGTTTCCCCGACATCTTTGGCGCGCCAGGTAGGGGCGCTAGGTTGTGAAAATCTGGTCTACGAGTTAGCGCATCTTCTCCTTGATCGCGATGGCTCCCAAGAAGAAGGGGATCGCGGCAATCGGCCCGTTTGGGGCTGCACCACCCGTCCCAGCGCGGACGGGCGATGGGGCGGCTCCGGATGGTGGCAGAGGCGCGACCCGCAAGCTTCCATGACACTCTGGCCATCGGAGCCAGGCGAGCGGCGTTGTTCGTTCCCAAGACGACGAGCCACATTCCGCTGGGTCTAAGAGCGTCGCCGTGCTACCCACGGGTGGCACGGCTACCTCCAGGACACACCTGCTGGCGCCCGCTCCGCGGTTTTCTAAGCTCATACATGGCGAGCAACACCGCGACGTTGGTGCCTCTAGGCACCGCCGCGGGAAGAGCCCTTTGCATCACTCTCAAGATGCGTCGGGCCAGCATGCACGTGCGAACGCTAGCGGTAGTGGTGTGCGGCGGCGGGACGATGACACAGCTCTTTCTAACATGGTTAGTAGTCAGAGCGCGTCGGGTCCATACAGCTGTCACTGCCATCTACACCAGCGGATGCGTTGGCGTGCGCGCAACTGCTCCTCGACTTTCCTCCCGTCGTAGAGAAGCTCGACGAGTGGAGAGCCACTATCCGGAGCCTCATCAGCTTCGCCAATAGAGATGAACCACAGCTAGTTGGACCCTCGCACTGGTGCTGTGGTGAGCGGACACACGCTGGTAGTGCGAGGACCAGAGCGGCTGCGACCATGGTGCACTCTCCTCCTTCAAGCCAGCAACAGCAGCCATCGGCTCATCGGGCCGACGCCCGTGATAACTTTTCCACGGCATCGTCCGACCCGCGAGACCGCCGCGACCAACGTCGAGTCCTTCGGGAGCGAGCCCAGCAAGACGCTCGAACCACTATCGAGCGACGGCCGGAAGCACGCCATCAATCAGATAGGCGTGCAGGGCCTACTATGGGCCACCTACCACCGGGGGCCCCTGGTGACGTACCCTACGAGGTGGGTTGCCTTGCCTTTACCCGAGAGTTGCGGCAGTTCCAGTGGCCCTCACACCGCACATTCAAGCCTGAGGTCGGAGAAAAGTACAACGGCAAGACCCACCCGTCGGAGTTCCTCAGCATCTACACCATCGCGATGCAGGCTGTTGGGGCTCACGACGACAAGGTGCTCGCCAATTACTTTCCGTTGGTGCTCAAGCCCAACGTCATGTCATGGTTGATGCACCTGCCTGTGGGTTTTGTTTCTTCCTGGTTGGACTTGTGCCACGAGTTTGTTGGCGCCTTCACCGGAGGCCACCAAGCTCCTGGCCAGGAAAGCGATTTGCATGTCATCCCCCAGAAGGATGGAGAAACCCTGCGCAAGTACATACAAAGGTTCAACCATGTGCAGTACAACATCCCGGGCATTCATCCCGCCACCGTCATCATTACATTCCATCAGAATGTACGCAACCGCAAGATGTGCGAGGAGCTGGCGATGAACTAGCCTAAAGATGTAGCCGAGCTCTATGTTCTGGCTGATAGGTGCGCTCGGGCTGAAGAGGGAAGGAAGTACCCCGGCGAAGACGTCGACGCGAAAACCGACTCCTCAGACGGAGACGCCATCGCCCCGACAAAGAAGGGCCGACGCCACAACCGGAAGCGAAAGGGCAAGGCTGTGCTTGCCGTGGAGGGATCCGACGACCCCGGCGCCACCAAAAGGGCCAAGGCTGACGACCCCGTCAAGGAGGTTGCCTGGTGCACCGCCTGCCGGGCCTTGGTGGTCGCCGACAAGCCAGGACGCTCCGGCAAGAAGTACTGCAAGATTCATCGCACCAAGGGCCATGACCTCCAGAATTGCTGGCAGGTCGAGTTGCTCACAAACTCGAAGGCCGAGTACGAGAGGCGTGACAAAGAGAAGGGTCCGGGTGGTGTCGAGGCACCCGGCAAGAGTGTGGTGGCCAAGGTGGTCACCGCAACCAAGACAACCAACCAGAAAGGCCCGCCCGAGGCCGCGACAAGAGGGAGGAAGATGATGATCACGACAAAGACGACGAGTCCAGCGAGCATGAGTTCCAGAAAGCTACATAGGCCATGTGCGTCGATGGTGGTGCCTCACTGCATACCTCTCACCGCCAACTAAAATAGCGGGCGTGTGATGTCACTGCGGCGGAGCCATCGTTCGACGCCCAGAAGCCACTGAAGTGGTCCAGCACGCCTATCATTTTTGGCGCCGAGGATCACCCTGACCGTACAACTGCGATTGGGTGTTTGCCATTGTTTGTTTCACCAACAATACGCAACCTCAGGGTGACAAAAGTGCTAGTTGACGGCGGGGTCGGTCTGAACCTAATATCACCCGCTGTGATTGAGAGGCTACAAATCCTCGATGGAGACCTCGAAGAGACGGGCACGTTTCAAGGGGTCAACCCGGGGAGGAGTTAGCCGAAAGGAAAGATCGCTCTGCCCGTTACATTCGGGGGCGAGCTGAATTATAGGACGGAGAGGATTGTCTTCGACGTTGCCAAGATCCCCTTGCCCTATAATGGGATCCTTGGCTGCCCAGCGCTGGCCAAGTTTATGGCAGTCTCGCACTACGCCTACAACACATTGAAGATGCCCGGCCCAATAAGCATCATCACCGTCCCCTCCGACAAGAAAGATGCACTCATCTGCGTCGACCAGCTCTGCCGAGAGGCAGTTGCCACGGACGCCGCCAAGGCACTAGCTCCCACCACTGAGACTCCAAGGGAGAGTAAAACGGGCAAGACCTTCGCCTCAGCCGGCAAGGTCCCTCCCGGCAAGGTTTCGGACCCCGACAAGAGCTCATGCACCCCCTTCGGCAAACACGCCTCTTCGGAGTGCCATGTTCTTGTTGGGGACATGCCGGAGAGCTCTGCCAGTGGGAGCAAGAGGTCCAAGGCGGCCCCACCAGACACCAAAAAGGTCCCCGTCAGGGAGGACAGCACGGGTGGGACTTTTACCATAAGCTGCACCCTCGACAACAAATAGGAAGATGCGCTCGTCACCTTCCTGCGAGAGAATGTCGACGTTTTTGCATGGCAAGCATCTGACATCCTCGGAGTTCCCACGGAGGTGATTGAGCACCACCTTGTTGTCTGTCCTCATGCGCGGCCCGTCAAGCATAAGGTCAGGAAGCAAGCGTTGGAGCGCCAAGAGTTCATCACCGTGGAGATCAGGAAGTTGGAGGCGGCAGGCCTAGTCAGGGGAGTCCTCCACCCCACGTGGTTGGCCAATCCGGTAGCAGTGCGTAAGGCAAACGGGAAATGGAGGCTATATATCGACTATACGGATATCAATAAAGCATGTCCGAAGGACCCTTTCCCTTTGTCGCCCATTGACCAGATAGTGGACTCCACTGCCGGGTGCGACCTACTGTCATTCCTCGATGCCTACTCAGGGTACCACCAGATCTTCATGATGAAGGAAGATGAAGAGAAAACAGCATTCATCACCCCATGTGGCACGTACTGCTTTGTACGAATGCCTTTCGGGTTGAAAAGCGTTGATTCGACGTTTGCCTGAGCAATCCAAATTGGTTTTGAGCCCCAGCTACATCGAAACATGGAACTCTATATGGATGATATAGTGGTCAAAACCAAGGACAAGGCCACGCTCATGCAAGATCTATAGGAAACATTTGCAAACTTGCACAAGATCAACCTCAAGCTCAACCCAGGGAAGTGTGTGTTCGGGGTCCCATCCAGAAAACTCCTTGGGTTCTTTGTGTCTCAACGCGGAATCGAAGCAAACCCCGACAAGATCAAAGCGATTGAGCAGATTGAGGCGCCAAAGCGAGTCAAGGATGTCCGTAAGCTTGCCAGCTGCGTTGCTGCACTAAGTAGGTTCATCTCCAAATCTGCTGAGCGCGTCCTCCCCTCTTTCAAAATTTTGAAAAAGGCGGGTCCAATGAAATGGACTCCGGAGGCAAAGGCAGCGCTACAAGATTTGAAGAGATACCTCTCCTCCATGCCAACACTAGTCGCGCCTAAACCGCAAGAGCCATTGCTGTTATACCTAGCGGCAACGAATCAAGTGGCCAGTGCTACACTAGTGGCGCAAAGGAAATTTGAGGAAGAGGCAGCAATGGCGACGGATTTTTCGGATGATGGACCAAAGCCCTCCCTGGCAGGGACCGACACCGGCAAGGCTTGGTCCCGGCAAGACAGAGTCTGCGCAAGAAGGCGAGGTCGCCCAGAAGAAGAAGATTGTGCAGCACCCGGTCTATTTTGTTAGTTCCCTCTTGCAGGGGGCTAGATCAAGGTATTCCGGTATGCAGAAGCTACTTTTCGGCCTCCTTATGGCCTCAAGGAAGCTGTGCCGCTATTTCCAAGCACATGAGATCACCGTCGTCGCTCGCCTCCCTTTGCAACGGATCTTGCACAACCCAGATGCAACTTGGAAGATTGTGGAGTGGGCGTTGGAACTGTCAAGCTTTGGCCTCAAGTTCGAAAGTACCTCAACCATCAAGAGCCGAGCCTTGGCAGAGTTCATCGTGGAATGGACCTCAACTCCCAACGAAGAGGTTCAAGAAATCACCCTTCCCGGCAAGGAGACGAGCCGCGATTGGATTATGTACGTTGATGGAGCTTTCTCACTGCAAGGAGCTGGTGCCGACGTGCTACTCATCGCACCCATCGGGGAGCGCCTCAAGTATGTAATCCAAATGTGCTTCCCTCGGGAACAATCTACAAACAACACTGCAGAGTACGAGGGACTGCTTGCTAGTCTTAGGATCGCGGCAGACCTCGGAATCAGGAAGCTTATCGTCAGGCAAGTTAACAAAGATTACCAGAGCCCGTTGATGGAGGCCTATGTGGATGAGGTGAGGAAGTTGGAGGAGCGCTTCAACGGTTTGCAGGCAGAGCATGTTCCCCGAGCAGAGAACAGCATTGCCGATGACTTGTCCAAACGCGCCGCCCTCAAGCTACCTGTGGAACCAGGTACCTTTGTGCTTCTATTAACCCAACCATCCGTTGAACCATCTATGGGGCAGAACAAGCGAAGGAAAATGGGCCCCGGCAAGTACTTTCCCGCTGAGCTCCTAGGAGCCGCCAGCAAGGACGTTGCCGGGTACCCCAAGCTTGTCGGGGAGCAGCAACTCCGGCAGGGGCTCAAGCCCCGACCGTAGAGGCGGCCGCCCCCATGGCCGAAAGTGAGCCTTGGGTCCTTGCCGTCAAGCCCCAAGCTCCAGCATGGGCGCGGCATACCATCCGTTTCCTCCAAATAGGAGAACTCCCTGAGGAACAAGAAGAAGCAGAGAAAGTAGCCTATCAGTCCAGCATGTACCAGTTTGTGGATAATGCCCTGTATAGAAGGAGACCGAATGACGTGAAATTGAAGTGCATCCCTCGGGAGGACGGACTGGAGCTGTTGGCAGAGATACACAGAGGCATGTGTGGCTCCCACATAGGGTCAAGAGCCCTTGCCGGCAAGGCATTCCGGCAAAGCTTTTTTCGGCCCACCGCCCTCTAGGATGCAACTGCACTAGCAACCAGATGTGAAGCGTGCCAGTTCCATTCAAACAAGCTTCATCAATCAGCTCAAGCTCTTCAGACGATCCCTCTGTCATGGCCATTTTAGGTCTGGGGGCTCGACGTAGTGGGCCCCTTTCCCCGCGCCATCGGGGGCTTTGAGTAATTGTACGTCACGATCGACAAGTTGACAAAGTGGCCGGAAGTGGAGCCAGTGAGGAAGGTGACAGCGCAATCAGCTGTCAAGTTCTTCAAGGGACTGGTCTGCCGTTTCGGTGTACTAAGCAGATTCATCACCTACAACAGCACACAGTTCACGAGCCACACTTTCATGCGGTAAATCCAAGACCTCGGCAGCAAGGTTTGTTTTGCTTCTGTTGCTCATCACAGAAGTAACGGGCAAGCTGAGAGGGCGAACGCAGAGGTGTTGCAAGGTCTCAAAACCAGGAATTTCGACAGGCTGCACAAGTGTGGAAGACGCTGGGTTGATGAGTTGCCAACGGTTCTTTGGTCAATCAGGATGACACCAAATCGAGCCACTGGCCAGACACCCTATGCCCTGGTATACGGGGCAGAAGCAGTTCTCCCCACAGAACTCATATACGGGTCACCTCGAGTGCTCGCTTATGATGAGCTTGAGCAAGAGCGGTTGCGCCAAGAAGACGCAACGCTCCTTGAGGAAGATCGTCTTCAGGCTGCTATGCGAGCCGCTCGCTGCCAGCAAGCCTTGCGCCCCTATCATAGCCTCAAGGTTCACGCCAGAAGCCTTGAGGAAGGCGACCTTGTTCTTCAGCGGATCCAATCCGCCAAGAATTCAAAGAAGTTGACGCCGAAGTGGGAAGGCCCTTATCTGGTAATACGAGTCACCAGGCCCGGCGCAGTCCGCCTGGAGACCAAAGATGGTATTCCGATGAGCAATTCATGGAATATCGAACATCTTCGCAAGTTTTACCCCTAAGGTGCGGTTGCCGGGAGCCGCGTCAACCCCCTTTTTTGTACTAGCCTTGCCGGCAAGGCATGTAACCCTATGTACAAAGCCAGGCACAGACCCTGTGCACAGCCAGGGAAAAGGAACCCTTTAGTATGTTTGATTTCCCGTTGGTTTCCATGTTTATATATATGTGCATATACATGCTTGTCCAGGGTATTGTACTACTTTTTGATTCCATCAAGTGTTAACGGGCTGTCAAGGTTCCATGCTCCTGTCCTCTCTTCTCCCCAGCCACAGCAAGGATCTTCGATCTCGCCAAGGACCCGGCTCCGGCAAGAAGTTGGAAGGACTGCCCGGCACAGCGACTCCCAGCAAAACAAACAGATAAAGTTCACCTCTTGCCCGTTCATATTTGTGACATGTGGCTTGTGCATTAGAAAACCCTGCCGCCCTCTTTTAAACTCGGGGTGGTTGCAGTGCCCATTACTAAAAGAAGGTTGGCGGGGGGCTGGACCCTCTGTCTGCAACCCGGCAGATGTAATGCTCCGGCAGGCACAGATGTTACGAAACACATGCATGGGCTCGGGAGATTACATTTTTTAGAAATTAAGATTCGGCAAGTGCCTACATGCTGAAAGAAAGATAAACGCCTCGCAATCTCGATTCTTGTCCCTTTCCTCCCAGGTGTCGCAGGTGAAGGCAAGGGAAGTGCAACGAGACGCACCCATGGAGAGCCTGGCGAGGGCGACCCTTAGCGAGACGCGTGACTGAGGGAGGACGGCGGTGTAGATGATGGTGCTGCCGCCGGCGGTCAGTCGATGTCGGAATCGGCGTCCTCCTGCCCACTACCGCCGTCCTCACCATCACTGTCTTCCTCGTCACTATCGCTCAAGGATGAGGTTTCGTCATCGGTGGAACTCTCCATGCAGCACCCTAAGCGGATTCCCGAACACCCAAAAACCTTGACGGAGAGCAGATCGTTCTCCATTAATTTGAAATGGAGAACATGCCCCTCCGGCAAGCTATGGGCGCGGGCGAAAGTCTTCCATCCACGGCGAAGATACATGACATGGTGGGCGGGGAAGTCGACATCGACCCGCGTGCTGCCATTCCCGCAGCCGCTCATGTGCAACCTCAAGGCCTCCGGCGGGTCGAACTCCATCTCCTGAGCAAACAAGCTGGGGAGGCGGAGATGACCACACAATGGTTTGTACAGCCTGATGAAGAACTCGCGAGCCTGGTCCCCGACATGGCTGTCACATCCCTAGTCTGTGCTTGCATTAGGACTAGCCAGAGTGTGCATCATGTTTAACTTTCCCAGACACTTGAAATGGGGATGACAGAAACCCCAACACCCCTCTTCTTTCAACTAGGGTTTAATAAAATCTTTTCCAATGTACCCAAAATGCCCTTCAAAAATGTTCATCATCTTTGCCTTGGTCTTAAACCTTTGCCAAAAATGGTGCACAATTTTCTAGGACATCCTAAGGTCACGGGATTAATTCATATTGTATTTGCATTTGGGCATTTAAATGCTATAAAATATTTTAAACGCCCAAATAATCATAAACCAAAATATTCCATGTAGTTTATATTATATACAGTAGACATGGTCAGTTTCATGATTTATAAAAATGCTCTAGCATTTTTATTAATTCAACACAGTTGAAAAAGAAAAGAAAACAGAAACTAAAATAGATAAGGAGAGGAGAGAGAGAGACTTACCAGACCGGCCCACCTGGCCGACCCAGCCCAGCAGCCGCTCCACGCAGCTGCTTCCTCTCGCCAGGCAGGCGAAGAGGAGCATGCCGGCAAGCATGCGGTCGCCACACAGCTGCCCGCCGCCCTGCTTCACTCCCCCGCCTCCACGACGCCCTGGTTCGCCTCCACGTCGTCGCCCGAACGCTCTGGACGTCTCACTTCTCCCCCTGCCTCTCTCCCTCGCCCTCTCCTCGCCATGGCCGACGCGTCCGCGAGCTCCCCACCGTCATAGCCGCAGCCACCGTCGCCCCACCGTCGCCCCGCCGTGTCAAGGAGCTTCGCCGTCGTCCCCTTCGTCGAGCAGGCCGAGCCCCGAGCGCTCGCTCGCCCCGGAGCCACCGCCACGAGCACGTCTTCAACCTCGGCCGCCGGAGATCCCCTTCGCCGTCGCCACCGCACCAGTTCGTCCCCGAGCTCACCGACCAGCTAGTCGTCTCCGCTGTGAGCTCCTGGCCGTCCCTGTCCTTCCCGTTTTCCCTGCCGTGCTCCACAGCCACCGCAACAGGCTCACCCGCATGCGCCGCCGCACACGCTCGCCGCTGACGTGTCTCCGGCCAGCTAACGTCCCGGCCATCGTGCCCACTAGCTTCACCGCCTTGCGTAGATGTTGTAGGACCACTCCACGCGCCTCCACGAGCACTGCATCGACGAGTTCGTCCTCGCCCGAACTCCAGCAGCCGCGGGACTCGTCGCCGGCGTCGTTTCCGGTGACCCCGAGCACCAAGTCGTGCACCACTCGACGCGGCTCACTCCCAGCTGCTCGTAGATGTGCTCCGCCGTCCTTTTGGTCGCCGGAGGGCGAAACCCGCAGCCTTCGCCGCGTCTGGACATCGCCGGCGGCTAAACGCCGGTGAGTCAACCCAGTTTGACTCCCGTGGGTCACTGACATGTGGGCCCTGCCTGTTAGTCAAACCTAGGTTAGCGCTTAAACTAATCCTAATTAGTTAGTTAACTAACTGTGACACTAACCAGTGGGTCCCACTGGTCAGGTTTGACCTGGGCCACCCAGTTGACCTACTGACGTCACTGTGACATAGTGCTGACGCAGTAAACTCTTTTCTGGATTTTAAATAAATCAGAAATGATTTATTTATTTTAGAAAATGGTTTAAACTTCTAAAATTCATATAAATTCAAGAGTAGTTCAGATGAAAAAGTTTTATATATGAAAAATTATCAGAAAAATCCAATCTTTCCATTGGTACTGGTTTCATGGAAGTTTAAGCAAGTTAACCTTGCTGTTCACATCAAAACATGATAATGCATTTTAAATAATAATAGTTTGGGCATGGATTTGAAACTTTGATTCAAATGAGCTCAAACCTTGCTGTTTATAGTTGCATTAGCTCAAAACACATTCATCTTGCCATGTCATGAACATGCATCATATTGTTGCATTTGGTTGTGTATTGATTGTATTGCCGGTGTTCTCCGTGGTAGGTTCTGCTCCCGAGGATACATCTGCGTATCCAACTGAAGAGCAGTACCCGACAACCAATCTGTCAGGCAAGCAAGCCATTGATCATTCCGATACAAACCCATCTTCTCGCTCCTCCTCTCTTTTACTGCATTAAGGCAACAGCATGTGAACTGCTATTTGTTGCGGTAGTTGAACCCCATTCCTTTTCATGACCTGTCATTGCCACAGTAAATAGTTGAAACCCACTAGCATGTGTCGGAGTTGATTGAGCCATGTGATGTGTTTCCTACCATGCTATTTGTTTATGCTGCCTGCTATGCTTAGAGTTGTGTCAGGTCTGGTTCATCTGGGTGATGGATCAGAGTGAAATGATCATGTCTGGTAAAGAGAGTGAAATGTGGAATATGCTTGGTAAAGGTATCAATGAAAGGCCATGTAGGATTACATGGTGGGTTGTTTCATTGGAACCATCCATAGGACCTGAGATCTGTATGTGTGATTTAAGATCAGCTACTACCACACATTGGGATCCTTAATTGACTCTCTCGACTTATTAACTGCCCATGTCCTCTGTCCAGGAGTTGCAACTAGTTTCTGGTGTTTGTAGTATACTGGAGGTCGTGCGCAGCGCTGACCCTCGGGGTGGGCTATGACGCGGCAGGTACGTGGCACGGTGTACCGGTTGCCCGTTTGGTGACTCAGGAACCCTGTACACATCGTTTGGGGCCGTGAGCGACACCCCGGCCGGATCTCCCCACGGATGGAACCAAAATAGGCGATAAACCTGGACTATGGACTTGTGTGGTTAGTCAGGTCGTGGCCGACACCCTCGCTGGGCTTCCGCTTGAAGGTTGCGGAGTACATGTCGAGTAAACGGCGATAAGTGGTGGAAGCGTGTGTGAGGAAGTACACCCTTGTAGGGTTACCAATCTATTCAAATAGCCGTTGTTCATGGTTAAGGACCACTTGGTTGCTTATATAGTTCATAGATAAGTTAATGGTTACTCCTAAAAGTCTCAAGACAAGTGTGAGTGCCGTGGATGGCCCTTCCGTAGGATGACGGGAGAGGATCCACGGTAGTGTATTGTGGTGGTGAGTAGTGGACTCGTGTGTGTAGTCTCATCTTGCAATCTGCTGAGAGTTGTAGTATAGGTTAGCCAAGAGTCAAAGTTGGCTTGCTGCTATAAACTCCACTACCCTTGTTGATAATGATGCATGTATGATAGAATCTGATGTAAGTCTTGTTGAGTACCTTTGTACTCATGTTTGCTTAATAACTGTTGCAGAGGGGAACCCTGCACCCTCTGATGGGATCTACATAGACGTTGACGTCGACGAGTAGCTTGCTACCCAGATGGAGATCTTGGACTTGTGAAGGGCCTTGTAGATAGTCACGCTACACCAAGCCTGTTTTCTTTCCAAGTTGTCTGTACTCAGACAAGTTAGCTTCCGCTTGTGCTTGTATGCTTGTATGACTTGAGTGTTGGGTCATGTGACCCCTACCTGTGTGAATATGTTATGTATGGCTCTTCGAAGCCTCTTAAATAAAGTACTTTGAGTCATGGAGTTCTGTTGTGATGCAATGTTGTATTTGCACATATTGAGCATATTGTGTGTATGTTATTGCAATGCTTGATATGTGTGGGATCCGACACCTAGTTGTTTACCCTTTGTAGCCTATCTTACAGGGAAATGCCTCCTAGTGCATCCACTGAGCCTTGGTAGCTTCCTACTGCTCCGGAACACGTAGGCTGGCCGGCATGTGTCCTTCTTCGTTCCTGTATCTGTCCCTTAGGGGAAATGTCATGCGTTGTTCCTTTAAGTCCTTGTAGCTTGCTACGACTTGGGTTCATACCTTGATGACCGACACATTCGTTGCTGGGTCATGTATGCATGTCTCTGTAATTTAGTGCCACTTTTGGTTTATAACTAGCCATGTCGGCCCGGGTTCTCTGTCATATGGATTCTAGCGACACTATCATATACGTGCGCCAAAATGCGCAAACGGTCCCGGACCAGGTAAGGTGGCACCCGTGGGGATACCGTGCGTGAGGCCGCAAAGTGATATGATGTGTTACATGCTAGATCGGTGTGACTTAGGATCGGGGTCCTAAAAGTGTTGGCATCAGAGCCGGACTGCCTGTAGGTTCTTCAAGCCAAACTGGTCGATGTTGAGTCTAGAAAATTCTTAGTTATATGTAGGGGAATTGATTGTGGAAGGGAACGTAAGTCTCTTTTTACTTCTTTACCTTATGCCCTTCTGATATGAGTCAGCCTATTCTTTCTACGGGGGTTTAGGACTAGGCCTCTCATCTTACTAGGTTCACGTGTTACTAATCCGTAGACTCATAGGATTGTTGGTTTCAAGCCTCAGTTCAGTTTGTACCTTCCAGTATGTTGATTAGTTGGACCCGGAACCTTGATATGATGTTGTTGAGTGGCTATGCTACCATTTGTATGATGTCTCAAACACTTTTTTGAGCATTTACAGTTGTTATGCTGCCCGATTTCTTCTAGAAATTCTAATGCCTTTGCATTATCTCGTGTTTCAGATGTCTGACCGCACCCCTCATCAGGTGGTCCGTTTGACCCGGTGCATTAATGTGCCAGGTCACATGGCCATGTTGGTCCGTGTGTTGATCGAGACCGGCTACCATTGGTATCCTGAGTACATTGTGGAGGAGCAATACGGGGATTTCAACCAGAGTCAGTATTTCTGCATAGTCCGGATATACCCTTCATATCCCGGAGCTACCGACCCCATCCATTGGACGTATGGACTCGGGGTCACCATCGAGATGGCAGTGCAGGATGCCGCTTACTCGATGATGACTATCATCCAGGCTAGGCATGCCTTGCTGCTGAACACTGAGTTCTGCTACATGCCAGCCTCACTTCCTGGAGAGGAAGGCTACTACACTGGTCTGTATACTGATGCGCTCATCAGGAGCCGCTACTTTAGACTACCACTCAGATGCTGGAGGATAGGGACTGTGAGGTCCGTGCCGTTCAGATGGAGCTTTATAACACTTGAGCCGCCCACTGGGCCACTCTGACATGGCTTGCACCTGCCATGCAGGCCGGATATCTGGATATGCGGGATTTGTACCCCGTGCGGACTCGTCTGCCCAATCGTATGGATTGGCGTGACGTTGGGGGTATTACACCTCCACATGGGCGTCGGTTACCACCAGCAGCGGGACCGAGGCCGCATCCGTGTCCCTATGGTCCAGAGCCTTCAAGTGCTCGAGAGTTTCCAGATCCACATGTTCCACTTCCAGGCTACGGGGGTAATCTTTACGAAGATTACTACGGGAATGTCTGAGTTAGACCGTGGCAGTAGTAGTATCGTAGTAGTTGTATTTCCACAGTCCTGCGTGTCTTGTGGAATATGACTTAGTGTGTACTGAGTTCCGGAGGCGTAGATAAATAATGTATATGAGCTTGGAATGCCTCTGATGAGATGTATCATCTTTCACCACAGTTGTACTCTAGCCTTGGCTTGTACTAAACTATGTATGGTGTGTATGACCAATGGTGTATATATGGCGGTTTCTATATTACCATGTCGTACAGATGAACATCTCTGCATTCCGTGTCATCCATTACATTCTGCACTCCTATGTCAAAGTTTTTCCATCCTTGTCTAAACCGTTGTTTTGTTTTCCTAGGATAGTCAACACTCGTAGCACCCCTGCTGCTCAGGAGCAGGGTGAAGCCAGTGGGGATAGAGATGAGAATCTGCCTAACCCACCCTCCTTGGCTGAAGTCATGCTGGAGGCAGAAAGGAACAAGAGAGAGACCAACCATCTGCTGGAACACATAGAGCAGAATACTGCCTTTCGCTAGAGGAATGACGTGGTGTCGATTAATGACTTTATCAAGATGTGCCCACCAAAGTTCCATCATTCTGCTGAACCTCTTGATGCGGATGACTGGCTTCGCAGTATCACCCACAAGCTACATTATGCCCGTGTGGCCGAAGCTGACAAGGTTACCTACGCTGCCTACCATCTTGAGGGCCCTGCTAGCCTTTGGTGGGAAAACTATGAGGCTATGCGTCCTACTGGCCAAATTACCACTTGGGCAGAGTTCAGCGAGGCATTCCGTGAACATCACATTCCGGAAGGTCTCATGGATCACAAGCAGGAGGAATTTTTCAATTTCACCCAGGGCAGGCTAACCGTGGATGTCTATAGTCGTGAGTTTGGCAACTTGGCACGCTATGCTCCCGAAGAAGTGTCCACCGACGCCAAGAAGCAGGCAAGGTTCCGCAAGGGACTCACCCCTGAACTTCGCGGAGATCTACGTCTGCATGAGTGCACCTCCTTCCAGAAGCTAGTGAACAAAGCCATGAGTGCTGGGACAGGTCAGACTGATTTCGAAGCCACACGTAAGCATCCCAGTGACTTTGGTTCCTCATTCAGCTCTGGCTCTCACAAGCGCCGTGTGTGGGTTCCAAACACAGCCCTGCCACCCAGGTTCATTCTGAGGCCATCCTATGAGGCACCTCTCCCAACCCAACAGTATGCACCGCCCAAGACTTATGGAGGACCATCTGCCAATATTGCTCCACGCACTGGCACTGTGACATGCTTAAAGTGCGGAGAACCAGGGCACTACATGCGAGAGTGTCCTCAAAACCAACCAGGAAGGTCCGTTGGCCGTGGTAAGCCAACAGGCAAGGTGAAGTATTTCAAGCCAGTCACCATTGCTCGTGGTCATGTCAACCATGTCTCTGCAGAGGAAGCTTATGAGGATCCTAATGTCGTCCTTGGTACGCTTCTTGTTAACTGCCATCCGGCATCTGTTCTTTTCGATACTGGAGCATCTCATTCGTTCATATCTGAGAGCTATGCTCGAATGCACAACATGACTTTTTGTGACATGCCCACTTCCATGGTAATTCAAACTCCTGGTTCGAAATGGCAAACTTATAGAGTAAGCCATGGGAATGAAATTCTTATCGATAGACTTATTTTTCTTGCATCCCTAATAGCTCTCAAGTCCTCAGACATAAACATCATCTTGGGTATGGACTGGATGACAGCTCATTACGCTAAGATTGATTGCTACACTAGGACTATTCAACTTACACACCCATCCGGAAAGACAGTCAATGTTTTGGCCCGAATGGCTGAGCGTCAGCTCTACTCTCTTAATGCTAGCCCTCTACCAGAACTCGAAGATATCCTGGTAGTCCGTGACTTTCTGGATGTCTTTCCAGAAGAACTGTCAAGTGTTCCACTTGATAGAGATGTAGAGTTCGTGATAGATCTTGTTCCAGGAACTGTCCCAATCTCTAGAAGACCCTATAAGATGGCACCCTTAGAACTAGCTGAGCTTAAGAAACAACTCGATGAGTCCTTGAAAAAGGGTTTCATCCGTCCTAGTTCTTCTCCTTGGGCTTGTCCCGTCCTCTTCGTCGAGAAGAAGGATGGAACGGATCGGATGGTTGTAGATTATCGACCTGTCAACCTGGTCACCATAAAGAACAAGTATCCGCTCCCCAGGATCAACGACCTGTATGATCAGCTCACTGGATCCTCAATCTTTTCCAAAATGGATTTGAGGTTGGGCTACCACCAAATCAAAATCAAGAACGGGGACATTCCCAAGACGGCCTTTGTTACTCGTTATGGCCAATACGAGTACATCATCATGTCCTTCGGGTTAACCAATGCCCCAACCACTTTCTCTCGGCTAATGAATTCTATATTCATGGAGTACTTGGATAAATTCGTCATGGTATCCCTCGATGATATACTCATTTACTCCAAGAACAAGGAAGATCATGCCGAGCATCTAAGGTTGGTATTGACGAAACTTCGAGAGCACCGCCTTTATGCCAAATTCTCCAAGTGTGAATTCTGGTTGCCAGAAGTGACCTATCTAGGCCATGTAATCTCTGGTAAGGGTATTGCTATCAATCCCGAGCGAGTTCAGGCCGTCCTTGATTGGACTCCACCTGAATCGGTCAAGCAAGTTAGGAGTTTCCTTGGCTTAGCGAGCTATTGCCGACGCTTCGTCGAGAATTTCTCCAAGGTTGCTAAACCTCTAACTGAACTCCTCAAGAAAGATAAAAGGTTCGAGTGGACCCCACAGTGCGAGTTCAGTTTTCAGGAACTGAAAAGATGCCTGACATCTGCTCCCATACTGGTACTACCAGACTTCTCCAAGGACTTTATTATCTATTGCGACGCCTCGCAACAAGGACTAGGTTGCATACTCATGCAAGATCGTCAAGTGATTGCCTACGCATCTCGACAGTAGCGTCCACATGAGGATAACTATCCTACACATGATATAGAGCTTGCAGCTGTAGTCCACGCACTCAAGACATGGCGACATTACCTTCTTGGTAATCGCTGTGAAATCTTCATGGATCACCAAAGTCTGAAATACATCTTCACCCAACCGGATCTGAATCTCAGGCAAAGACGTTGGGTTGAGTTGCTCACATATTACGACTTAAGAATCACTTACACCCCTGGGAAGGCCAATGTCATGGCTGACGCACTAAGTCGTAAGTCTTATTGTAACAATCTGATGTTACAACAAGGGCAACCACTTCTCCACGAGGAGTTTCGTAAGCTTAACCTTCACATTGTCCCTCGAGGATTCCTTTCCACCTTGGTGGCGAAACCTACCCTTATGGATCAAATCATAGCTACCCAGCGGTATGATAGAGGAATATCTCGGATCAAGGAGAACATTGCTAGCGGAGTTGCTAAAAGTTTCTCTATGGATGATCGAGGTGTTGTGTACTTCGAGAACCGCTTGGTGGTTCCCAAGAAACAAAAACTACGGCAGATGATCCTTAAGGAGGCTCATGAATCCCCTCTCACGATTCATCTCAGTAGTACCAAAATGTATCAGGACCTACGCCAGAGGTTCTGGTGGACTAGGATGAAGAGAGAAATCGCTTAGTTCATAGCTAACTGCGACGTTTGTCGTCGAGTTAAAGCAGAGCATCAATGGCCTGCTGGCAGCCTTCAACCTTTAGCTATTCCTGAATGGAAATGGGATAAGATCGGTATGGACTTCATTACCGGGTTCCCCAGGACCAGGAAAGGGAATAATGCTATCTCCGTCTTTATCGACCGCCTCTCCAAAGTAGCCCATTTCCTGCCTGTTCGAGAGAGTATAACCGCTAGTCAGCTAGCAGACTTGTATATCTCTCGAATAGTATCTCTTCATGGGGTTCCATTGGAGATTAACTCAGACTGTGGTAGTCTTTTCACCTCTCGATTTTGGGAAAGTTTCCAAAATGCTATGGGGACTCGTCTCTTCTTTAGCACCGCCTTTCATCCATAGTCAAGTGGTCAAGTAGAACGAGTCAATCAAATTCTGGAAGATATGCTCCGAGCCTCTGTCATCTCTTTCGGTATGGATTGGGAGAAATGTCTTCCATTCGCCGAATTCTCTTATAACAATAGTTATCAAGCTAGCTTGGGCAAGGCTCCCTTCGAAGTTCTGTATGGACGAAGGTGTCGAACGCCTCTTAACTGGTCAGAAACCGGGGAAAAACAATTCTTTTGTCCTATATGATCCAGGAAGCAGAAGAGCAAGTTCGCATCGTTCGTGAGAAATTGAAAACAGCTCAATCTCGCCAAAAGAGCCAATATGATCGCCATCATAAGGCTGTGACTTTCGAAGTCGGCGATAAGGCTTACCTTCGGGTTACCCCTCTTAAAGGAACCCATCGCTTCGGTATCAAAGGCAAATTGGATCCTCGTTACATCGGTCCTTTTCGCATTCTTGCCAAACGAGAAGAAGTTCCCTACCAATTGGAACTACCTCCGCATCTTTCCAGAGTCCATGATGTCTTCCACGTCTCTCAACTCACATGTTGCTTCTCGGATCCTATCCGTGGAGTGGACCACGAAACGCTTGATCTCCAGGATAATCTCACATATCGAGAATACCCCGTTCGTATTCTTGATCAAACCGAGCGTACCACGCGATGTCATAATATCAAGTTTCTCAAGGTTCAATGGTCACACCATTCCGAGAACGAAGCTACTTGGGAAAGGGAGGATCGTCTTCGACTTGAGTACCCCCACCCTTTTTCCGGAGGAACCTGAATCTCGTGACGAGATTCTTTTGAGTGGGGGTGAGTTGTCACATCCCTAGTCTGCGCTTGCATTAGGACTAGACAGAGTGTCCATCATGTTTAACTTTCCTAGAAACTTGAAATGGGGATGACAGAAACCCCAGCACCCCTCTTCTTTCAACTAGGGTTTAATAAAATCTTTTCCAATGTACCCAAATGCCCTTCAAAAATGTTCATCATCTTTGCCTTGGTCTTAAACCTCTGCCAAAAAATGGTGCACAATTCTCTAGGACATCCTAAGGTCACTGGATTAATTCATATTGTATTTCCATTTAGGCATTTAAATGCTATAAAATATTTTAAATGCCCAAATAATCATAAACCAAAATGTTCCATGTAGTTTATATTATATACAGTGGACATGGTCAGTTTCATGATTTATAAAAATGTTCTACCATTTTTATTAATTCAACACAGTTGAAAAAGAAAACAAAACAGAAACTAAAATAGAAAAAGAGAGGAGAGAGAGAGAGAGACTTACTAGACCGGCCCACCTGGCCGGCCCAGCCCAGCAGCTGCTCCACGCGCTGCTTCCTCTCGCCAGGAAGGCATAGAGGAGCACGCCGGCGAGCTTGCGGTCGCCACGGAGCTGCCCGCCGCGCTGGTTCACTCCCCCGCCTCCACGACGCCCTGGTTCGCCTCCACGTCGTCGCCCGAACGCTCTGGACGTCTCACTTCTCCCCCTGCCTCTCTCCCTCGCCCTCTCCTCGCCATGGTCGACGCGTTCGCGAGCTCCCCGCCGTCACAGCCGCCCCCACCGTCACCTCGCCGTGTAAAGGAGCTTCGCCGTCATCCGCTTCGTCGAGCAGGCCGAGCCCCGAGTGCTCGCTCGCCCCGGAGCCACCGCCACGAGCACGTCTTCAACCTCGGCCACCGGAGATCCCCTTCGCCGTCGCCACCGCACCATTTCATCCCCGAGCTCGCCGACCAGCTCGTCGTCTCCGCTATGAGCTCTTGGTCGTCCCCGTCCTTCCCGTTTGCCCTGTCGTGCACCACAACCACCGCAACAGGCTCACCCGCACGCGTCGCCGCACACGCTCGCCGCCGACGTGTCTCTGGCCAGCTAACGGCCCGGCCGTCGTGCCCACTAGCTTCACCGCCTCGCGTAGATGTTGTAGGACCACTCCACGCGCCTCCACGAGCACTGCACCGACGAGTTCGACCTCGCCCGAACTCCGGCAGCCACGGGACTCGTAGCCGGCATCGTTTCTGGCGACCCCGTCCACCAAGTCGTGCACCACTCGACGCGGCTCACTCCCAGCTGCTCGTAGATGTGCTCCGCCGTCCTTTTGGTCGCTGGAGGGCGAAACCCGCAGCCTCCGCCGCGTCTGGACATCGCCGGCGGCTAAATGCCGGTGAGTCAACCCAGTTTGACCAGGGGTTTGACTCCCCTGGGTCACTGACATGTGGGCCCTGCCTGTTAGTCAAACCTAGGTTAGCGCTTAAACTAATCCTAATTAGTTAGTTAACTAACTGTGACACTGACCAGTGGGTCCCACTGGTCAGGTTTGACCTCGGCCACCCAGTTGACCTGCTGACGTCATTGTGACGTGGTGCTGAAGCAGTAAACTCTTTTCTGGATTTAAATAAATCAGAAATGATTTATTTACTTCAGAAAATGGTTTAAACTTCTGAAATTCATATAAATTCAACAGTAGCTCAGATGAAAAAGGTTTATATATGAAAAATTATCAGAAAAATCCAATCTTTCCATTGGTACTGGTTTCACGCATGTTTAAGCAAGTTAACCTTGTTGTTGACATCAAAACATGAAAATGCATTTTAAATAATAATAGTTTGGGCATGGATTTGAATCTTTGATTCAAATGAGCTCAAACCTTGCTGTTTATAGTTGCATTAGCTCAAAACACATTCATCTTGCCATGTCATTAATATGCATCATATTGTTGCATTTGGTTGTGTATTGATTGTATTGTCTGTGTTCTCCGTGGTAGGTTCTGCTCCCGAGGATACATGTGCGTATCCAACTGAAGAGCAGTACCCGACAACCAATCTGTCAGGCAAGCAACCCATTGATCATTCCGATGCAAAACCATCTTCTCGCTCATGCTCTCTTTTATTGCATTAAGGCAACAGCGTGTGAACTGCTATTTGCTGCGGTAGTTGAACCCCATTCCTTTGCATGACCTGTCATTGCCACAGTAAATAGTTGAACCCACTAGCATGTGTAGGAGTTGATTGAGCCATGTGATGTGTTTCCTACCATGTTATTTGTTTATGCTGCCTTCTATGCTTAGAGTTGTGTCAGGTCTGGTTCATCTGGGTGATGGATCAGAGTGAAATGATCATGTCTGGTAAAGAGCGTGAAGTGTGGAATATGCTTGGTAAAGGTATCGCTGAAAGGCCATGTAGGAGTACATGGTGGGTTGTTTCATTGGAACTGTCCATTGGACCTGAGATCTGTATGTGTGATTTAAGATCTGCTACTACCACACATTGGGATCCTTAATTGACTCTCTCGACTTATTAACTGCCCTTGTCCTCTGTCCAGGAGTTGCAACTAGTTTCTGGTGTTTGTAGTATACTAGAGGTCGTGCGCAGCGCTGACCCTCGGGGTGGGCTGTGGCGCGGCAGGTACGTGGCACGGTGTACCGGTCGCCCGTTTGGTGACTCGGGAACCCTGTACACATCGTTTGGGGCCGAGAGCGACACCCCGGCCGGATCTCCACACGGATGGAACACAAATAGGCGATAAACCTGGACTAGGGACTTGTTGGCTTAGTCAGGTCGTGGCCGACACCCTCGTTGGGCTTCCGCTTGTAGGTTGCCGTGTACATGTCGAGTAAATGGCGATAAGTGGTGGAAGCGTGTGTGAAAAAGTACACCCCAGCAGGGTTACCAATCTATTCGAATAGCCGTTGTTCGCGGTTAAGGACCGCTTGGTTGCTTATACGGTTCATAGACAAATTAATGGTTACTCCTAAAAGTCTGAAGACAAGTGTGAGTGTCGTGGACGGCCCTTTCGTAGGATGACGGGAGAGGATCCACGGTAGTGTATTGTGGTGGTGAGTAGTGGACTCGTGTGTGTAGTCTCATCTTGCAATCTCCTGAGAGTTGTAGTATAGGTTAGCCAAGAGTCAAAGCTGGCTTGCTGCTATAAACTCCACTACCCTTGTTGATAATGATGCATGTATGATAGGTTCTGATGTAAGTCTTGCTGAGTACCTTTGTACTCATGTTTGCTTAATAACTGTTGCAGAGGAGAACCCTGCCCCCTCTAATGGGTTCTACATAGACGTTGACATCGGCGAGTAGCTTGCTACCCAGACGGAGATCTTGGACTTGTGAAGGGCCTTGTAGATAGTCAGGCTACACCAAGCCTGTTTTCTTTCCAAGTTGTCTGTACTGAGACAAGTTAGCTTCCACTTGTGCTTGTATGCTTGTATGACTTGAATGTTGGGTCATGTGACCCCTACCTGTATGAATATGTTATGTATGGCTCTTCGGAGCCTCTTAAATAAAGTACTTTGAGTCATAGAGTTTTGTTGTGATGCAATGTTGTATTTGCACGTATTGAGCATATTGTGTGTATGTTATTGCAATGCTTGATATGTGTGGGATCCGACACCTAGTTGTTTACCATTGGTAGCCTATCTTATAGGGAAATGCCTCCTAGTGCTTTCACTGAGCCTTGGTAGCTTGCTACTGCTCCGGAACACGTAGGCTGGCTGGCATGTGTCCTTCTTCGTTCCTGTGTCTGTCCCTTAGAGGAAATGTCACGCGTTGTTCCTTTAAGTCCTTGTAGCTTGCTACGACTTGGGTTCATACGTTGATGACCGACACGTTCGTTGCTGGGTCATGTATGCATGTCTCTGTAATTTAGTGCCACTTTTGGTTTATAACTAGCCATGTTGGCCCGAGTTCTCTGTCATATGGATGCTAGCGACATTATCATATACGTGTGCCAAAATGCGCAAACGGTCCCGGGCCAGGTAAGGTGGCACCCGTGGGGATACCGTGCATGAGACCGCAAAGTGATATGATGTGTTACATGCTAGATCGGTGTGACTTAGGATCAGGGTTCTGACAGCGTCCCTCGAGCGCAGGAAGAGCAGCTGGCGGGAGCGCGGCCGATGCACCGCCCCATCATCCTCTCCCCCGAGCACCACGACAACCTCGACCTCGCCCTCTCCCTCTTCCTCTTGCAGCGGGATCCGCTGCTATGAGTTCCGGAGGAGGAGGGACACGCTGCCGAGCAGAAGCACTCGTTGCCGCCATTAGAGCGTCGTCGCATCCTCTAACCATGGCATCTGGAAGGGAAGAATCGAGCAAGAAGGAGATGAATGCAGGAAGACGCTGCCCCTCTCCCTTTTTATAGAGGGGTAGGCCAGGGCTCGGCCCCCCAACCTAAGAGCGGCCGCCCCACTCGGCCAATCCAGCCTCAAGAGGCGCAGGGAATCAGGACCGACCCGCTGCTCCAATCAGCGACGCCTGGTTTCCCACCTCGGCACTAATGCTCGCGCGCCCCACATCCGTTGCTTACCCTCCCTAGCGCATGGTGGACAAGTGGCGGGCGAACCAGAGTCAAGAAGACAGGTGAGGTGACCGTAAATGAGCAGCACCACTGCGTCTTCCTCCTTGTGGGGAAGACACGGGCCGCCTCTTTACTATTCGTCGTGACGTGACGCAAGCGCGCTGCAACCGACCCATGCACAACCCCCACATCACGAACTAACGCGACTCGTGGGGAAGCGCAACTGGTAAAGGAATCACCACAGTCACAAACCCTACACGCGAGCCCGCGCACTATTCTGGGCCTGGCCCAACAATGCTCCGCGCTTATGTGTGGCCAAGGCCCGGAGGATCCTATCGGTGTACAAAAGTAGGGGTCCTTTTGCACCCCTTTACTTGTGGACGGGCAGTTGGAGCCACGCCTACGGCCACGCTTGGCGGAGCAGGAGAAGGAAAGCACGAGGCTGCCAAGGCGGCTCTCGAGCCAGAGACATGAAGGACGGAGTGGCAAGGTGGACTCCTCCCCCAGCAACGCCCTTGCCGGGGCGGCCTACGTGACCCCAACAAGAGCCTTGTCGGGCCAGCTTGCCCGGACACCAGCAAGGCCACCACCCTCGGGTCTGAGAGCGCTGACACCATCGACAACGTCAAGGCCAAGATTCAAGGGACGCCTGCGCAGTGGCGTGCAGATTCTTGTACAGACAAGGGACCCGAAGATGAAGACCCCCGACAAGAGCCTTGCGGGGGACTATCAAAGACCCCCGGCAAGATTCTTGCTGGGGACAGCCACAGGACCCCGGCAAGACCCCTTGTCGGGGGCGTCTACAGGGCCACAACCAGGCCCATGCCCGCCAAGGTTTCGCCGCCGCACGGCCACTCCTACGCGACGACCGACTCACAAACTAGACAAACACCTACGTGGCAGCATGCGGCTCCTAAGCCAACTACAAGCACCTGCGTGGTGGCATGCAGATCTTCGTGAAGACCCTGCCACCACAGCAGCTAGCAGCCAGCGTGGCGCCGCATACCTCGTCATCCTATACGCATGTCGGAGCAAGGTGAGGCGGCAATGGGCGGTACAAGCTTCCTTGTCGTCCCCAATAAAGCTAGGGGACACGTAGGCGGCACATTAAATGTGTTTGTCCTAAGATGTCAGGGGATAACCTTGTACACTATAGTAACTTTACACCTCCCGTGTGTCACTGTGGCAACCCCTTTGACATATTAAAGGCGGCCCGAGGCATACTGAGAGAGGATTCAGACTTTTTGGATAGCCACGCATGGAGGCCAGTTCAAGAGCTTAAGAACACCAAATATACACAGACAAGCAGGACTAGGGTTTTAGGCATCACATTGCGGCCCGAACCTGGGTAAAAATTCACATGCGTTGATCGTCTAGACCTGCTCTTTGCACAACTCTACGCCCCGTGACCGTAGCAAAAGGGGTCCCCAGGAATCCATAGGTGTCGTTTCCCCGACAAACTGCTTTTTAGTACTACTTGTCACCCCCAAACAGATGGACACACTGAAGTAGTCAATAGAACTTTGTCTACTATGCTTAGGACTGTTTTGAAGAATAACAAGAAAATGTGGGAAGAATGATTGCCTCACATTGAATTTGCTTATAATCATTCGCTGCATTCTACTACTAAAATGTGCCCTTTTGAAATTATATATGGCTTCCTACCTCGTGCACCTATTTATTTGTTGCCTCTTCCATCTTTGGAGAAGGTTAATTTTCATGCTAAACAACGTGCTGAATTGATCTTAAAAATGCATGAGTTAACTAAGGAAAACATTGAGCGTATGAATGCTAAATATAAACTTGCTGGAGATAAAGGTAGAAAACATGTTGTGTTTGCACCTGGAGATCTTGTTTGGTTACATTTGCGTAAGGATAGGTTTGTTGATTTGCAAAAATCAAAGCTAATGCCACGTGCTGATGGTCCTTTTAAGGTGTTAGAGAAAATAAATGATAATGCATATAAACTTGAGTTGCGTGCAGAATTTTGGGGTTAGTCCCACTTTTAACATTGCAGATTTGAAGCCTTATTTGGGTGAGGAAGATGAACTTCCGTCGAGGAGGACTTCACTTCAAGAAGGGGAGGATGATGAGTACATCAATACCATTTTTACACACACGGCCCCTATTGCTATACATACTGGACCAATTACTAGAGCTCATGCACGCCAATTAAATTACCAGGTACTTCCGTTTCTTGGTAATGATTCTAATGTTCATGAGAATATGATGCTGCCTAAATTGGATACACTTGTCTTGCTTACAAATGAAGGGTCTAGCTTGGACAAGAAGGATGAACATTGGAGCAAGATCAAGCATGGAGATGATGGCATGCGCAAGCGGAACAAGAACGAAGTTACAAGTGATTATTTCAAGACTTTGAAGCCACCATAATGAGTGCATGAAGCCTTGGACGAAATATACAAGATGCCACTTCATAAATTTTGTCCAGAGGATATTATAGGTGATGTGCACCTTATTATTGGGCCAGGCCCATATAATTTCGAAATACTTCAGTATAGGTTATTTTTAGAGTCCGTATGTGTGGGGAAACAAGAGTTCGGGTTGGTTTCGGACCCCTCCTCCGAGGTCGACAAAATTCCCCCTCTTCCTGCATATATTCAGCCCTTAGGGCGTCGTTTAGACTTTGGTTGTTTTAGATTAAAGTTCGCCATAGTTGCAAATTCACGTACTTTGTTTGTGTTCAACAACTAGACATCACAGAACTCCACCTTGATCAATAAAGCTTTCCTCTTATATTCGCAATATCCAGATTGCAATCTCAGTTTTTTGCTTATTCTTCGCTTGCTTGTAGGAAATAGACCCTCGTGGTCAGGTTGATCGTGCTCCGGCGTGGTCAATAACCTCTCGAAGTTGTTATAGCGATTGCTAAGGCGCGATGTCTTCGCACGTTCGTAGTCGGATCGTCAAAGTCTACTCCTCCTAAAATGATAATCACAATCTCAACGAAAGACGGGACACATTTTCCTCTATCACTATGTCAATAGGTTAGTCCCAAAAAATGATATAAAGTTGCTATACAATAGTTTTAAAATATCCAAGATTGACCATATAACAACATGGAACAAGCAAAAATCATAGATAGGTTAGAGACGTATCAGCATCCCCAAGCTTAATTCCTACTCATCCTCGAGTAGGTAAATGATAAAACAGAATTTTTGATGTGAAATGTTGCCTATCATGTTCATCACATACTATTTTCTTTGTAGCATGGACATTTGGACTTTTATATGATTGAAAGCAATAATCTAGTTTTGACATGAAGATTTCAATACTCTAGCATATCAACAAGCAACCATGTGTTTCAAAATATCAACACTAAAGAAAGTTATCCCTAGCCCACTATGCTAAATCATTGATCCATTCATGCAACACATCCAAATATTGGATGCATCCAATGCTCAAGTGTGATAATAGTGTTCCGTAGTTCGTGCTTTTATGAGAAGATGAGACTCAAATAAAAATAAAAATTGCATAAAGTAAATAGATAGGCCCTTCTTAGAGGGAAGTATGGATTTGTTGAGGAGCGAGAGCTCAAAGCTTAAATTGAGAGATAAATTTATTTTGGATGGCATGCTTTTCTCGTCAACGAGAACGACTAAAAGTTTATATATTTTCCATGCTAGATACATCATAGGCGGTTACCAAACATAAAAATAATATTTATATGATCATCCAAAGTAATCTCAATAAAAGTACCACCCGTGGTGGAATCTAAAATATTTCGAGAAGCAAAATTCAATCCCGCATAAAAAATGTATGATCATCCAAACATTTAAACCATGAGTTGGACGATTTCTTAGCATCATTTTCGTCCTTTCCCAAGACAGGTAAACATGCTCATGCTCAAGTTGTTTAAAATTCATGATCTGATTCCTAAGAGAGATAATTTTCATGGGAGGAAAATATTTCGTGATAAAAGCATCTTTGCACTTATCCCAAGAATCAATACTATTTCGGGCAAAGAAGAAAACCAAATTTTAGAACGATCACGTGAAGAAAGCGGAAATAATTTCAACTTCACGATATCATTGTCTGTATATTTTTTCTGTTGCATATCACACAATTCTACGGAAGTGTTTAGATGGGATGCGACATACTCACTAGGAGTGCCGAAATATTGTTGTTTCTTAACAAGATTCAACAAAACAGCATTGATGTCATAAGACTCTGCACTAGTGACAGGAGGAATCGGTGTACTAATAAAATCATTATTGCGGGTACTGGAAAAATCACACAACTTAGTGTTCTCTTGAGCCGTCGTGACTACACAAACAAGATTGCAAGCAGTGGCGGACCCACCATTGGGGCGAGCTGGGGCGGCCGCCCCGAGTCGCCGGAGGCGGAGGGTCGACCCCCAGCTACCTATCTTTCCTCTGACGGCGGCATTTCTGTTTGTGCGTCAGGCAGAGTGAGCATGACTGTGTGAGGGAGAAAGAGTTTTGGGCTGGTGGACTGGGCTATGTGTCTATAGGCCCAAACAGACGTCTCTCCGTGTCAAACAGAAAAAAGAAATCCCATCGCTCGATCCAGAAATCCCATCGATTCATTCCCCTCCTCATGACCTAGACTGTTGCGGTGCTGTGATGCCGCCAGAGGCGAGGGGATCCCGAGCGCGGGGGG
>LR738713.1:292346325-292375379 GCA_902687465.1 Secale cereale
CCCCCCCCCCCCCACATGGTTCCATCAAGAGGAAGGTGATCAAGCTTCAATCTTCGACACCTCACCTACACCACACGAGTGGAATTCCAAAGGTAACATAGGTGACGGTTCATCTCTTGTCCCACTAGTGGACTATATCACCAATGATTGCTTGCATGATGTTGATTCACCTATGACCATGCTTCATGCTAGTGCAACTTCCTCGTGTCTTGACTTACCTATTTATGATGAATATGATGATGGTCATGTTGAGTTGCCTAGTTGTGATGCTATTCTCCATAGGATATCATGTGAAAATTCTATTGGTCACATCATGTTTGATAATCCTTTAAACTTGTCATATGCTATGAGTGAGATCTCCCATATTGCATCATTTCAATCTCAACATAGTAACTATGCATGCCCCATTAAAGTGAATCCTATTTGCACTTGTGGCATAGATGACAAGATGTTGGTCGTTGGCTTTTGTTTTTCTTGCGATGATATTGCCATGCTTCCTTTACATGATTTGCACAATTCATCTACTATGCCGTGCCATGAACACATTGTTCCAAATATGCTTTGTTTTGGATGTTGTCAATTTTATCCATGTGATTTTCCCACTCTTTCTCATGAGGAGACCCCCATAGTTTCCCCATACATACTAGGAGATCTTGATGCATGCCATACCTTGCATGTTTGCCATGATTGTGTGCACCATATGCATTCCATGAATAACAATGCTCTCCATATTTCTCATGATGCATTGCACAATTTGAGTCTCCATTATGCTATACATAATAACAAACCTCTCATGATGGATGACATGTTTCTATATCAGGTATCTCATTTATTTGAGCATTGGCTATTTTGTGCTAACCAACACATGCACGTGCGCATCATGATGGATGATGTGTACATATACCACGCACACACACTTTTTCCCTTGTCCTTGTTTTGTGTAGGTACTCATGAACATTTGTAAACCTCACAATCCCATGAGTTGACAAAACTATCTCTTGAGAGCAACGATGATTTGGGATCCCGTGGATTGTCCTTACCACCATTCTCTTCATGCAACCACTTCGCGCATCTCTTTTACTTGGCTCTCACATGACTATGGCCTATTTATCACTTGTCATCTTATGCCCATTCTATTGTGTTCACTTTGCATGTTATGCCTCTTGCTATGACTTTGCCATGCAATTGTGACCCTTGCTTGCATTTGCCCATGATTCACCATTCTACTACTACTATGTGTATTTGCATGCTTGCTGGAGATAATTGTAGCTATTACCATGATTATTTTGTGCTCCATGCTATTGAAACTTCTTGTGGTGGGAGAGTCATGATGCACCATTGCCATTTAAATAGGACCTCTTGCCGATACAACGATACTACTTCGCTCATTTCTTGCTTTCATGCTTGTGATATGACATGTGCATTATTCATGCCTACTATTCACACACATGCCATGATTAACATGATTACCTCTAGTATGTTGCATCTTTGCACTACTAGCTTGCTTGACTTGATCACTATGATTGCTTCCTATATTGCATCACCCATGTTCCACTCTTACTTGCTTTCTTGGGTTGATGACATATATGTTCATGCATGTCACATGATATACATTGATCATTGTCACTTGTCTCCAATAGTTGCATCTCTCATATTGACTTGTTGTGAGTGCATCCATGCTATACTTGTTGATCTTGGAGACTTGGACACCTTACTTGTGATGTATGCTTGCTTGTTTGAGCCCAATGCATTTGGTTGTCATTGCATCATATGCTTATATACCATGCCACATTCCCTTGTCCTTTCTTATGATAAGAATGACGAAAATACTTGTTGGGTGACTCACCGTATGAATAGGTTTTGCATCTTCGCTACCTCATTTGTTTCTCCGAGTGTTTGTCATGTTCTTTCATTTTGAGGGATTCACAAGGCGGTACCATCACGACGCATCTTGGGCATGTGAAGGCATACACGTTGCGCGACAACAACATTTTCGACATCCTCATCAAGGTGCATTCCTTGTGAGCCATCTTCACATATGCTTGGATTTAATGGATGCACCTCCGGTCTACCACCATCGAACAATGGTACAACACTACCCATGACAAATTTGCAACTTATGCATGGAATGACTTGCATTATGATTGCCTTGTTGCATCTTGTATTCACATGTCATCCATGATATATGAGCTTGTGCACTTCCTTAGCAAATTTGTTGTGATCTTTCTTGATGGACTCTTCATACATATTGATCACATTGCCAATTATAAATTGCATGACCACATAGTCACATTGAGCATCCATTACCATGTTCATGCTTTTGATACACCATCCCATTACGACATCATATTGCACAATGGTAGCATTTGCACCTTCTTTCACAATGAGCTTGATCACATGAATGCACTGTATGCCATGCTCTTTCATTTTGCTACAATTCACACTCATTGCCACTATCAATTTCTTTGGACGGGCTCATGCTTAATTGATGGACACCTTGTGTCCGCTAACCATTGTATTTTCCAAGCGTCCCTTGTGCTTGCTCTTTTTGCATGTATACCATTCGACGACACCTTGGACTACTTTGTGAGCAGTGTGTCATACACTAAGTCCAACTTCAAGTCCATCCATTCCTGCCATGTACATGGCGATATGGTTCATGATCCGAGGACGGATCTTTCCCAAGGGGGAGGAGATGATATGGAGTATCCTACGGCTATCTCCATGTACACCGTCATAGCACCTCATTCCCCAAGTGGACCTAAGGTGAACCCGATCCTCTTCGAGTTTGGCATGTATATCCATTGGACATGGTCTCTACCTCACCATGAACATTGTGCATCACTAGGTACGAGGACGACCATCACCAAGAAGCTAGGGAGCATCACCAAGTCCAAGGAGAAGGACGAGAAGACCACGAGGAAGACGGAGGCCAGCAGCTGGAAGAAGTGGTGCTGCCCAGGCGACCCCGTGCGCACGGGCCCTTTTGACCCTATGCCCACGGGCCTCCCAGGCAGGCGGTCCTGAAGTCCCTTGTGCGCACGGGCCTATACCGTGCCCATGGGACTCCCGTGCCCACGGGCCTCATGGACCTCGTGCGCACGGGCTCGCGCGTTAGGTCTTTGGAGACCCCGTGCGCACGGGCTCCACTTACCCCGTGCGCACGGGGCCACCTGAGTGTTGTTGCGGGCTTGGCCCTTGTGTTACCATTTCGGGCCCCTCTTTGCCTAGGACTATATATACTCCTTCCCATCATCCATTTAGAGATAGCTAAGATTAGAATTATCCTAGGGCTTAGCTCCTTGTTCTTCCTCCTCTTGTGAGAGAGAGAGAGAGAGAGAGAGACCTCTCCCATGGAGATCAAGACCTCCATTGGAGAAGATCCCTAGTGGATTCAAGATCCCATCTAGGGAAGATCCTCCAAGGATTCATGACCTCTTTCCTCATAGGATTGGGATGAACTAGTTACCATGTATCTTCCTTTTGTTGTCTTTGGATCTTTGTGACCTTATATGTATGTGGATCTAGCATATGTGTGATTGGATCTAGTCAATTTGAGTGTTTGTTCTTGTTCTTCTCCTTGTGTTCTTCTTATTCTTGAGGGATTCCTCTCCAATTCGTGAAAGATCTCCATCTTAGGGTTCCACCCTACATCATATCTTCCCAAGGAACACTAGGTACATGCAAAGGCATATATAAACCATGAGGATTGAGTCGTGACTTAGCTTTTTGACATGTAGTGCAGCGAGCAACAAAACGTTCAACATCCTGTCTCATCTTTGGCCAAAAGAAATGTGTAGCAAGTACGTCCTCCGTCTTCTTCACGCAAAAGTGTCCCATTAATCCTCCTCCATGTGCCTCCTGCAATAACAAAAGACGAACGGAGCTAGCTGGAATGCATAGCTTGTTAGCACGAAACACAAATCCGTCATTAACGACAAACTTGTTCCATGTTCTCCCTTTTTTACAATTCTGCAATACATCTTTAAATTCAGCATCATGCACATATTGATCTTTGATGGTCTCCAAAACAAATATTTTAAAGTCAAGTTGTGAAAGCATAGTTTAACGACGAGACAATGCATCAGCAATAACTTTTTCTTTACCCTTCTTGTGTTTAGTGGCATAAGGGAAAGTCTCAATGAATTCAACGCATCTAGCATGTCTAGGTTCAATTTAGCTTGACTTATAATATGCTTCAAAGATTCATGATTATAATGTATAACAAATTCCTTAGGCCATAAATAATGTTGCCATGTTTCCAAAGTTCGAAAAAGAGCATATAATTCCTTATCATAAGTAGAATAGTTCAGACTAGGCCCACTCAATTTTTCAGAAAAGTATGCAACAGGTTTACCATGTTGTAATAACACACCTCCTAATCCAATTCCACTAGCATCACATTCAAGCTCAAAAGTCTTATTATAATCAGGAAATTGGAGTAATGGAGCATGTGTCAACTTATCTTTCAATACCGTGAAGGCTTCTTCCTGTGCAGTACCCCAAACAAAAGGCACATCCTTCTTTGTAAGCTCATTGAGAGGTGTAGCAATGGTGCCGAAATCTCTCACAAAACACCTATAGAAACCAGCAAGTCCAAGAAAACTCCTCACTTGTGTGACCGTTTTGGGCTGCGGCCAACTCTCAATAGCTTCAATCTTGGCTTTATCAACTCCAATTTCGTGTGGAGTAACAACATAGCCAAGAAAAGATACTCGGTCGGTGCAAAAGGTGCACTTCCCAAGGTTACCAAACAAACGTGCATCACGTAGAGCAATAAAAACAACATGTAAATGTTACAAATGTTCCTCCAAAGATCTGCTATAAATCAGTATATCATCAAAGTAAACTACCACAAATCGTCCAATGAAAGCATGTAAAACTTCATTCATTAATCTCATGAAAGTACTAGGTGCATTAGTTAACCCAAAAGGCATGACTAACCACTCATGTAATCCAAACTTAGTTTTAAATGTTGTTTTCCATTCATCTCCCAATTTCATACGAATTTGATGGTATCCACTACGCAAATCAACTTTGGAGAAAATAGTAGAGCCACTTAATTCATCAAGCATATCATTTAGCCTAGGAATAGGATGATGATAATGAATAGTAATATTATTGATGCCTCTACAATCAACAAACATACGCGATGTACCATCCTTTTTCGACACTAGAATAATAGGAACAACACAAGGACTAAGGGATTCGTGTATATAACCTTTATCTAGCAGCTCCTGTACTTGACGCATAATCTCCTTCGTCATCTCTGGATTGGTACGGTATGGTGCACGGTTGGGTAGCGATGCATCGGGAAATAAGTCAATCTGATGCCCAATCCCTTGAATAGGTGGTAATCCCGGTGGTACGTATTGTTGAAAGACGTCAGCGAACTCCTTCAATTTTAGTGACAGCAGGAGGCAAAGAGGAAGGCACGTCCTCAAATGAAAATAATGCCTCTTTAAACACAAAAGCATAGCAAACAGAATTGTTGAAATCTAGATCATCAATATCATATTTGGTGGCAAGTAAACATCCACTTTTCAATTTAATTTCAGATGCAACATGAGATGATGGATTGTTATTAGGTTTCATTTGTTGCTCAAATTCTTTTGCCAGAATCTGATTTTCACTCTTATTTTGCACCAGTTTTGCTTTACTAGCTCGATGAATATCATCTTTCAAAATGGAATCAGGAGTCATAGGAAGCAAAGTAATATGTTTATCCTTATGAATAAGAGTATACGGATTGTTTATACCATGGTGTACAGATTTTTTATCAAATTACCATCGTTTACCAAGTAATAAGGAACATGCTTGCATGGGTACCACATCACAATCAACATAATCAGCATATGTAGCTATACTAAAATGCACGCGAACAGTACGTGTTACCTTAACCTTGCCGCTGTTGTTGAACCATTGGGTGTAGTAAGGATGTGGATGTGGTCTTGTGGTGAGAGACAATGATGCGGAGCATCCTATGGACATCACCATGTCAAGAGTCCATTTTGCAAGTGACACGTGTGACGTCTACTTCATACATACAAAGGTGAATCATCTCCTTTACACGTGTCCACTTGTACCCTTCGAGGATGGTATACTACTTCACCCCTCTCTCGAATGCATACATAGATGTGAGCGGAGATACACATTCATTGAGGAGGAGTCCAAGCTGAACAGAACATCTAGACCATCCAAGAGGGAAGCTTGGAAGCGGGGAAGGAAGCCCCAAGAAGAAGGCAGCAGCTCCCAGGCGACCCCGTGCGCACGGGCCCCTCCGACCCCGTGCGCATGGGCGTGTACCGTGGCCACGGGACCCCCGTGTCCACGGGGCCACGTGCGTGTGGCTATTGGGATTTACCCTTGTATCCCCATTTCGTCCCTCCTAACCCCTTCATTCCTTGGACCATATATACTCCTCTCCCTCATCCATTTAGACTTAGCTAAGGATAGATCTAAACACTAGAGCCTAGCTCATGTACCTCCCCTTATGGGATTCCTCTTCTTGAGAGAGAGAGAGGACACTCCATTGGAGTTCAAGGCCTCCAATGGATAAGGATCCATAGGATCATCAAGACCTCATCTCCTTTGGATTTGGGATGAACTTTACCATGTATCTAGTTTCCCTTTGATTGTTCTTGTACCTTGTGAATCTCATGTGTTTGTGAGTCTAGTGCATGTGTGATTGGACTTGTTCTTGAGTGTTCCCCCGTGTGTTCTTCTTGTTCTTGAGGGATTCCCATCCAATTCGTGAAAGATCTTCCCATAGGGTTCCACCCTATGCCATCTTGGTATCTAGAGCCTTGGTTTCTCATGAAATTGGAGCCCCCCTCCTTGTTTTGTAGCCTAATTTTTCTAGTTCTTGCCCAATTTCGAAAATCCCCACAAAAAGAGCCATACCAAATTTTTTGTGATTTGAAGTTTTTGTGAGTTTTTGCTGATTTTGATCCATGGATCTGATGTTTAGCAAGTGGATCTAGCTTTCCCCCATCCCCACACACAATCCCCACCACAAATTCCGTCTAATTTGACCAAAAATCGTGAATTTTATGCCTACGGCCTACCCCGTGCCACAGGCTCCCCACCCCATGCCCAGGGCCCCCGCGTAGTCCCAGGTGACCCCGTGCCCTCGGTACGTGTATTGTGCGCACGGGACCCCGTTTCCACGGGGCCCTAGATCCCATGCGCACGGCCCCCCTACAGTAGCCGCGAGCGTTTCACCGTTTCGGCCGTAACTTTCACTTCTGAACTCCGGTTTGGGTGTTCTTTGGCTCGTTGAAAAGCTAGCGACGTGCCCGAGATTCTCATCTTGGTTTTACCACCATTTGACTCCGTAAAATTTGGTGCATTTTTTGCATCTTTTGCATAGACCATCCACCATATCTTCCGCATACCACCGTAGCATTCCGCAAAACTAACCCATTTTGGTTCTTATTGCATTTGTGGTTGTTTGAGTTATGATTTGAGTCTCCTAAGGTGTTTAGGCTACTTAGGGACGGTTACATCATCATTCACCACTGGTGACTTGTATCGTTCCATCGACTACATCCACCACGAGCTTCGATGTCGACGACGACCATCCATCCTTTGAGACCATCTTCAATCGAAAGCAAGGCCGGTTACCACCGACTTCGTGAAAGGTTAAGTGTGACGAAGGTATCCATTCTGTCATATACTTCTCCTTCCTTGCCATTTCATCTTGATAGCCCCACCATCTTTGCGAATACCTTCATACCTATTGAGACTAGCTATCAGAGTATTGTCGGGCTTCGCGAAAACTTGTGCACCATAGTGATACGATATCATATTGTTGCATCATTTGCTCCATCATCTTGGTATCATATTGTTGCATCATTGGAGATATCATATAGTGCAATTGATTGCTCCCGTGCATATCTTGTGATACTTGTCCCATATATATTTGGTTGAGGCTCAATAAGAAGAGGAAAAAAAGGCTTCGAAGCAAGAAAAGAAAGATCATAAGCTTATAAGCAAAAGAGAGTTGAGCACGAAAAGAGATACTTGTGCATGAGGATACATGGAATAGGAAACATTTTGTTTGCATGCATATAGGTTGGTTCCAAGTGGTGAATCGTGCCCAAGTGTGCAATCAAGCTAGTGTCTCTCCTAGTGTTTGTGCAACACGAGCTTAGTCTTCGTTAGGCAATTTTGTATTGCTCATCCCTATAGTTGCACAAGCCCCATTATCCCACCGTGTGTGTTTCTTTATTGCGCTCCTCTATATTTGTGATCACTTGCTTTGCATTTGAGTCCTTTGGCTTGATTTCAACATTTACAATATCTTGGACTTCAATTTGCATGAAATTTGTGCCACTTGTCCTAACCAAGCCACTCCATAAGCTTTACTTTATAGGTGTGAGTGAACAAGTCCAGTACCAATTACACTATTCTTTCATTTCACATTGAGTGAAACGAGATACATTCTCAACTTTGGGAAATAGTAGCTTTGTATTGTTTATCTCATTTCCTACTCACCTTTGCTTGAGTCTTGTGATGGATAGGCAAAGCACATCATCTCCGGTCTACAACCCCGACGACGAGTTCGGTGCCATGAAGAACCTCATCGATGCCAAGATGGACAAGCACATGGAGGAGATCAAGGTCCTCATCAAGAACCGCAAGTGGTCTTCCTCATCTTCGAGAAGACACTCAAGTGCAAAGACTCCCAGGCTACCATCTCCGGCAAGTACACACCAGCATCCACACCGACAAGACCATGAAGAGCGACCTTCTGGAAGTGCGTTGGTTTCTCTGCGAACCCCGTGCGCACGGGCCTTCGACCCCCGTGCACACGGCCCTCTACGACCCCGTGCACACGGGCTATACAGAGCCGCGACATCAACCACAAGACTACGGCTTCTTCGACTATGTTGGCATCTTCTCTAAGTGAATTCAAGGCATCTTCGCCTTTGGATGTACGGCATTTTGGCCTACTCCACGAGCTCAAGTTTGCGACTTCCACGAGCCACTACGACTTCGCCAACACCGATGAGATTCCATATTTTGGGGCTCATGACCCCGAAGAGTACCTCAAGTGGGAGCGCAAGATGGATGACTACCTCAAGCGACACCAAGTCCCCTCCGAAGATCAAGTGAAGTGCGCCACAAGTACCTTCCACGACTACGCATCGACATGGTGGCTTCATAGACCTTCGACAAGCTTCACCATGACGTGGACCAAGATGAAGAAAGTGATGAGGTGAGAATTTGTGTCTTCCACCTACACAGAACATTTACAATGCCACTTGGAGAACACCATGCAAGGATCCAAGTCCCTCGACGAGTACTTCAAGGACATGAAGAAAGCCTTGCGACGAGCCGGCGTGGACAACCCCATTTGGATGAAGTTCTACTTCTCGATGGGATTGAACAACGACATCGCCGAGACTATCTTCATCAACAACTACGAGTCCCTCGACGACATGTACATGGGTGCTCTCAAGGTGGAGCGAGAACTCAAGAAGGCCAAGTCTACTCGACCTCAAGCATCCTTCGCGACGACCATGCTCCAATACGGCGAGCATGAGGCTAGTACCATCGAGATGATCGAGCATGGGATTTTCCCTTCGGTCATGGACGAGAGTGATGATGTGCCATCTTCGGCCTTCATCCACGATGACGACTACGAGATGGTTGAGCATGGGATTTTCCCTTTGACCAAGGAGGCGTATGGTGATGAGTTGAAAGACTTATGCCACCATATTGAGAGTGAGAGTGAGATCACCACTAGCCCCATATATGATGAGTTGCCCCATTTCTCATGTGAGGAGAGCCACCACCACCACTTGAGTGAGATGCGTGAATCCACCATATGTGACACTGAGTGCACCTACCTTGAGGGAGTGAGTGAGCCACCACCATGTAGAGAGTGAGATAGTTGATAGGTCTTGTGAGGATAATTTAAACTCTAACAACTTGACCACTACCTCTATTGTGTCTTCTCATTTGGTGCTAGGTCCAATATAAGATGACGCCCCGATCCTCGACGACTTCGTCCTTACTTTGGACAAGACGATGGCCATGGTGGAATATGATGCACCCCCACATGGTTCCATCAAGATGACGATGATGACCTCGATTTGGTATTTCCCACCTCACCTACACCACATGAGTGGAATAAGAAATGTAACATAGGTGAAGGTGATGCTCTAGTCCCACTAGTGGACATTCTTGACATTGATTGCTTGCATGATGTTGATCCACCTATTGGCATACTTCATGCTAGTTCGACTACCTCATGTGATGCATTACCCATTTATGGTGAGTATGATGATTGTCATGTGGAATCTATTAGTTGTGATGCCATGTTGCGTAGGATCTCTTGTGATAATTCTTTAGGTCACATCTTGTTTGATAATCCGCTTGACTTGTCATATGCTATGCATGAGATCAACAACGTGTCATATTTTCAATCTCATCGTAGTAACTATGCATGTGCCATTAAAATCAATCCAATTTGTTCATATGGCGTAGATGACAAACCCATGGTTATTGGCATTTGTTTTTCCTGTGATGATATTGATATGCTCCCTTTGCATCAATTTTATCATATGCCATCCCATGACCACCTAGCTTCGGATATGCATTCTTTTGGATGTTATTCCACTTCTCCATATTATGCTTCCACTATTGCTCATGAGGAGACCCCCATAGTTTCCTCATACATTTTAGGAGATTTTGATCCATCCCATCCTTTGCATGATCCTAATATGTGTGTGCACAATATGCTCCCCATGAATAGAAATGATATTGTTGTGCCACACACTTGCTATAATTTGTGTCCCCATCGTGTTATAAATAATGACTATTCTTTCATGATGGATGGCATGTTCTTATACCATGCATAAAATTTCTTTGAGCACTGCGTGTCTTGTGCTAACTCACACGTGCACATACACATCATGATGGATGATGTGTACATTTACCACGCACACACTTTCTTTGGCTTGTGTCTATTTTGTGTAGCTACCCATGCATACTCGTCAACCTTGCAAGAGCACGAGTTGAAGAATAGAGCTCTAGAGAGCAATGATGACTTGGGATTCCGTGGATTGTCTTTCCAACCGTTTCCGCCGTGCAAAGACTTCGCGCAATTCTTCTACATGGCCCTCACATGGTTATGGGTTATGGCCTATTATCTATCCTTTTTTCCATATTGCCAGGTTCACTTTGCATGATATGCTTATCCCGATGCCTTTGCCATGCATTTGTGACCCATGCTTTGCATTACACATGATTCATGATTCTAGTACTTATATGTGTAGTTGCAAACTTGGTGGAGATATTGCTTGTTATTGCCATGTTTGCTTTGTGTCCCATGCGTATGATGATATTGATGCTTGCCACATTACTTGTCTTGATTGCGATATGTCATGTGCATTGCCTATGCCTATTGTCTGCCCACATGACATGATTGCCATGATTTCCTCTAGTGTGTTGCATCTTCGCGCCACTAGTTTGCATGACATATTTGATATGCTTGCCTTGATTGTTGCATTGTCGATGACTAATACTTGTTCATTTCATGCGGTTGATGGCACATATTACCATGCTTTGCACATGATTGCTAGTCCATGTTGTCATATGTCTCCATATGTTGCATCTCTCAAGTTAGATGATTTACCATGTATTGAGTGCAACAATGCTTTTCGTCTTGCGAATGAGATTGCCCCCATAGCTTTCTCACACATATTAGGAGATTTTGACATATTTCTTGTGGAGCATGTTTGCCTTACTTCTTTGCACCATATGCCTAGTGCAATGAATATTTCCTTTATTGCATCATATTATTCATGCACTTTTGCTACTAATGGTTATGTGCAAGAGAAGAGAACCATCATGATGGATCATGTGTTTATCTACCATCCACATACGTTATTTGCTTTGTTTTGTGCATGTGTAGGATGCTTCGACTACATGTCAACCTCTACTTCACGTGAGTTCACAATTCGAGCTCTTCAGAGTGAGCCTCATACTTTCTACCATGACTAGCTTCTACAACAAATTTGCGGGCGCTTCGGCATTGTGAAGGATACCCAAGGACACGCCTTCAAGGTGACATCTTTCTTGAGCATGGATATTGCGGATCATACTACTTGTGTTGCTTGCACCATGAGACTTATTAGCCATCTTGGACCACTTGATAGCGCACATGTTAGCGATCTTGCTTCTACTTGCCATTTTCATATTTCCATGCCTCGTGATATACATACCTTGAGTGTTGCATCCAACTTGTTGCCTACTTGCCCATATCACATGCTTGGTCGCACCAATGTCATCGCTTCACATATGCCATGTCCCTTTGCTTGTCACATGCTTGACTTATTTTCCTCACACATGTTGAACAATTGCTCTTTCTATTGTGTTGAGTGCCACGCTATATTCACTACACCTTGTGCACGTTATGCTTGGATTGTCTTGCACTTGACCCATGTGTTTAGACACTTCATTTTATTTGGTGTTGTGAATAATTCTTATGCCTACCATAGACCTTTCATTGAGAGCTTTGTGCATGTTTGCTATGACCATGAGGTAGATGCTTTTTCACTTGTGAAACATATTTGCATCTCTATCTCACACTTGCATGCTTGTTTCCATGATGTACTTGTTTGTGCTCAACCTATATGCTTAATTGCCACGCCACACTTTTTTGTCACACCATATGATATGCTTGATGACAACACTTGTTGGTGAATCACCTCTTGAATGCTTGGTTTTGCACTAACGCTAACCACATTTGTTTTTCCAAGTGCTTGTTATCTTTGCTCCTTTTGAAGGAATTACAAGATGGTGCGACATTGGAAAGTGCCCATTTCAAACTTCAAGATGATGAACGCTTGGTGATCGTCCACTTCTACACGACGACATCATCTCTTTCCCATGGTGATTTGGATTTTGATCCAAGGTCGGATCTTTCCCAAGGGGGAGGGGATGATACAGAGCATCCTATGGACATCACCATGTCAAGAGTCCATTTCGCAAGTGACACATGCGACGTCTACTTCATACATACAAAGGTGAATCATCTCCTTTACACGTGTCCACTTGTACCCTTCGAGGATGGTATACTACCTGACCCCTCTCTCGAATGCATACATAGATGTGAGCGGAGCTACACATTCATCAAGGAGGAGTCCAAGATGAAGAGAACATCTAGACCATCCAAGAGGGAAGCGTGGAAGCGGAGAAGGAAGCACCAAGAAGAAGGCATCACCTCCCAGTCGACCCCATTCGCACGGGCCCCTCCGACCCCGTGCCCACGGGCCTCCCAGGCTGGCGGTCCAGAAGACCCCATGCGCACGGGCGTGTACCGTGCCCACGGGACCCCCGTGTCCACGGGGCCACCTGCGTGTGGCTGTTGGGCTTTACCCTTGTATCCCCATTTCGTCCATCCTTACCCCTTCATGCCTTGGACCTATATATACTCCTCTCCCTCATCCATTTAGACTTAGCTAAGGATAGATCTAAACACTAGAGCCTAGCTCATGTACCTCCCCTTGTGGGATTCCTCTTCATGAGAGAGAGAGGACACTCCATTGGAGTTCAAGGCCTCCATTGGAGAAGGATCCATAGGATCATCAAGACCTCATCTCCTTTGGATTTGGGATGAACTTTACCATGTATGTCACGCCCAAGATGCGATTCTATCCCGATCACGCGACGAACTCGTGATTGGGGCACAACCGCATTTCGGGTGCTTAGCAAGATGGATATCATTACATCGTACCATTACATACATAGATGGGGATACATCCACGTCATACAATTCCACATGAATACAACACATCATTCACAAGACATCTGACTACGGATGAAAAGCATGAAAAGCACAACGACATCCATCCTGCTATCCCAGGCTATTGACCAGGAACCTATCCCAAGACTGACGAAGAAGAAGAAGAAGAAGAACTCCAACACATGTAAACATCGCTCTCACGTCAAGTCATCGGAAACCTGCACCTGCAACTGTTGTTGTAGTATCTGTGATCCACGAGGACTCAGCAATCCCATAACCATGGGTATCAAGACTAGCAAAGCGTAATGGGTATGGAGAGGTTAAGTGGTGAGGTTGCACCAGCGGCTAAGCATTATATGGTGGCTAACTTACGAGTACAAGAATAAGATGAGCATCTACGCAAACGGTCGCAAACTAGTAATGATCACTAAGAGATCCTGAACTACCTATGAGTCAAACATAACCCCACCGTGTTCTCTTCTCAAAATGAAAAGAGATGGTAACGGTTACTCACGCAGTTGGTGTATTTTATTTCGGATCATCTGTCAAGTTTTCTACAACCGGACATTAACAAATTCCAATCTGCCACATAACCGCGGGCATGCCTTTCGAAAGATCATACCCCTGCAGGGGTGTACCAACTTAGCCCATCACAAGCTCTCACGATCAGCAGAGGTAAAAACCCCTTATTTTAGAGAAGACCCGGTCAGACTCGGAATCTCGGTGCACAAGACATTCCGACAATGGTAAAACAAGTCCTGCAAGACCTCCCGGCGTGCCGACACCCTGATAGTAGCCGCATGTATCTCATCCCAGGCCACGTCCAGATTGGCTAAGTTTCCGGCTGGCACACCCGTTGGTGGCCCCGGCTACTATCATTTTGGACCAACACTCATGAGGAGCACTCGCCCGGGTTGTAAGTTAAGTCCCCGGGGTCCGGAAAGTCCATATGCAAGTTTTTTAGTTATTAGGCAAATGGTAAAACCAAAGTTGGGCCTTGCTGGAGGAGTTTTATTCAAAGTGAACTATCAAGGGGGTCCCATAACCCCCAACCGTGTTAGGAACGCAAACTCAAGGAACATAACACCGGTTTATCGGTTCTAAAGGCGGCATGAGTGGAACAAAACACCGAGCAAATGGCCAAGCCTTCCACCTAATGCCAAGTATATATGTGCATTAATTTAATTAATAGATATTGTGATATTCCAAAATCCAAGATCCGGCATGGAGAAATCTTCATCTTCACCTGCAACTAACAACGCTATAAGAGGGGCTGAGCAAGTGGTAACATAGCCAAACAACGGTTTGCTGGGATGGTGTCAAAGGTTAGGGGTTTCATAGCAACAATGAGAGGCTGACAACAAATGATGGGTAGCGCGACATATAGTGATAGCATTGAGACAACTAGCATAGCAATGATAGTAATGAGATACAAGGTGACGGTCATCTTGCTTGACATCCAGCTAGAAGGAAGAACGAGTCCATGAAGAAGAAGGAACCATGAAGACGATCCAAGAGTAGTCGAATGTATCCTCACGGTCGCAACGAAACAGGAACTAACGAGAAGAAGCAAACAACACGGTAAACACACCACACATAAACAAGACATGCTGCTCAACCAAGTATGATGCATTACAAGGCTACATGATGTAAAACATGGCAAGAGATGATGCATACTAGACCACACAAGCAAGTTTAAATGAAGCCGGAAACAACATATAACAATTCCGGTAAGTCCTCATATGCAAATTTCAAAATTGGTCCAGATTTGAACAAACCTTAAGTTAAAGTTGTTAAACAGCAAGTTAAATGCACCATGATGATCTACACGAAATTCTAGTCAAGTTACATATAAAGTTCATTTAATTCGGAGCTACGGCCTAGAAGATATGAGCAAAACAAGTTAAGGATGGCAACGATGCAAGATGTATTCAAACATCAAGCAAACACACTCCAAACATGTATACAACATGATATGATGCATCTACATGCAAAAACAAGCAAGTTTCATATAGAGCACGCTCAAAACGGAGCAACGGTTCAACACATACACATGAAACAAGATATAACAACAATTTGTCCCGAAACAGCAACTAAGCACTTTGCAATCATCAAAACAACATGCTACAGGAGCATTTCAAGGCATCAAAGGGCATGGCAAGCATGTACATGTCAAGCACTACAAAGGTTATCATTGAGCTACTACCAAATGCCACTAGAACATGCTCAAAACATCATGGCAAGATTGCAAATGATAACAGTTTCACAGACTTAGTGAAATAAACTGAACATGGCAGCAACAACAACAAGTAGGCATGTTTGCAAGCTTGTGCAACTCATCTGAAAGCATATCATGGAATGTGAATATAACCAACAGCAAGAAGACATGTTTATGCATCTACTCATGGCAAGAACATGGTCATAGGATGCATAGAACACTAGGTATTCACATGGCAAAACTGAACTTACTGATAACAGGCTGACAGAAACATTATATAGCAATTTGAGAGCAAGAAAGGGACAAGCTACAGCAACCTATAATTGCAAACAATGGCATGGATGGATAGAGCATAACATGGACTTCAAGGCATGCCCACTGGATATTCCAAAACATGCATGGATATGACTGTAGCATCAAGCAAACATGGCATCACAATATAACAGTTCCAGACTTGGCAGTTTTCAACAAGTCCCAGAAAACAGTAAACAGCGAGTAGGCCACTTTGCAAGCTTGTTGCGCTCACCACAAGGCATAACATGAAAGAGTGGATTGCACCACAGAAAAGATGACATGATTGTGCTCCTAACAAATGTTGCTATGATACTCAAACAAAAATCACACAAAACATATGAAAATGACAAATCAACAAGTTATATTAGTTTTCAGCACTTAACGGCAACAAGTACTTTTGCAACAGAGATTAACATGTCAAGATGCAACCTAACATGTATGCAAATGCAACCATCATGTAGAGCACTCAGGGATGAACATTTTGACATATCATACACTCCAAACGGTTGAACATGTACAACGATACATCAAGTCAAAACTTGCCTATATGATGTATGAAACAGTGACTTAGTCGTTTAAGCAAAAATAAATGCAAGAAGCATTTTAAGTGTTTCTTTACATGTATGAGGATGCCATGTCAAGTCATATGCAATTTTTATGAAAACTTTGGCATGAAGATGATATAGAGTATCCCGTCACCATTGGGAAGGAAAAGGGGTGCCACGACGGCGAATTCGAAAATGATGCCATGGCACATATCGGTTATCCGACAACTCATCGAGATGTCGATGCAAAAGAAAGGTGGCGTAAGCATGTCATGCAAAAGAAGGTGGGGTGATCCCGTTACCGAGTTCCCACGGGTCGACGGCATGGCAAACGCAGAGAAACGTGCAACGAGACAAATCAAACACGGTGCAAACACGAGCATCTCATACAACACACATGCATTCGTCCACGGACATCATCTCGGGGTTACACCTTCAAAACGTGCGTTTTGGAGGGGGGCGAGTTCGATGGAAGAGGTACACGTTTCAAAGAGGAAGTACTCGTACACGTGTCTTCGGCAAAGGTAGTTGTACACATATCGTAGATGTTCGGGTCTTCGGTAGTGACTTGACGTTCACGGGGTCTTTGAGGGTCGACGGTAGCCATTCACTTGGTCTTGTCAGATCCACGGCGATGGTAGTTGTTCACTCGACGGCCTTCAGCGGCGGTAGTCGTACACGGTCATCGCGGTACTTGCATTTTGGTCTGTAGTCGTTCGGGCGTCGGTCTTGCCAGTGGGGTACTTGGTGAACCCGCATAGTCGTACACGAGTCGTAGTCGAACTTGGCGATCCGAAGGGGTACTTGGTGTCGTGGTACTAGGGGTATTCGAACTTGTCGGTCTCGTTTTTGCGACAGTAGTTGTACATGCCAGCGGTAGTGTAACTTGACGGATCCAGGTCTCCAGGCGTAGTCGACCTTGGCATATCCGAAGGGTACTTGGTGAATCCACGTAGTCACACACGGGTCAACGGTAGTGGAACTTGACGTAACGCCGTGTGTAGTCGTACTCAGGGTCCTGCTGGTGCGGCACGGGTACAGCAGGACGAGATTGTGTCTTGGGGTCTCATACGTCTCCAATGTATCTATAATTTTTTATTATTCCATGCTATTATTTATGAAGTCTTGGATGTTTAATGGGCTTTATCATTCACTTTTATATCATTTTTGGGACTAACTTACTAACCCAAAGGCCCAGTACAGATTGCTGTTTTTTGCCTGTTTCACGGTTTTGCAGAAAATGAATATCAAACGGAGTCCAAACGGAATGAAACCTTCGCGAGAGATATTTTTGGAGAAAATCATGCACGCAGAGCTTGAGAACCACGTCAGGGGATCGAGGGCTGGCCCACGAGGGTGGGGGGTGCGCCCCCTGCCTCGTGGCCCCCTCAAGCGTCCCCCGGTGCCCTCCTTCTTCCTATATAAGTCTACGTACCCCAGAACCTCCGTGAATAGAGAGAAAACCCTAATTCCACCGTCGTACCTTCTGTTCCCATGAAGATCCCATCTTGGAGCCTGTTCTAGAGCTCCACCGGAGGGGGATCCATCACGGAGGTCTTCATCATCATCATCATCACCCTCACCATGAGTTGTGAGTAGTTTACCACAGACCTTCGGGTCCATAGCTAGTATCTAGATGGTTTCTTCTCTCTCTGGATCTCAATACGAAGTTCTCCTCGGTCTTCGAGGAGATCTATTCGATGTAATCTCTTTTTGCGGTGTGTTTCTCGAGATCCGATGAATTTTGAGTGTATGATCAAGGTTATCTATGAAAGATATTTGGTTCTTCTCTGAACTTTTTATGTGTGCTCATAATATCCTTGCAAGTCTCTTCGAATTATTGGTTTGGTTTGGCCTACTAGACCTATAGTTCTTGCAATGGGAGAAGTGCTTGGCTTTGGGTTCAATCTTGCGGTGTCCTTTCCTAGGGACAGTAGGGACAGCAAGGCACATATTGTATTGTTGCCATCGAGGATAAAAAGATGGGGTTTATATCATATTGCTTGAGTTTATCCCTCTACATCATGTCATCTTGCTTACGGCGTTACTCTGTTCTTATGAACTCAATACACTAGATGCATGCTGGATAGCGGTCGATGTGTGGAGTAATAGTAGTAGATGCAGGCAGGAGTCGGTCTACTTGTCTCGGCCGTGATGCCTATATACAATGATCATGCCTAGATAGTCTCATAATTATTCGCTTTTCTATCAGTTGCTCGATAGTAATTTGTTTACCCGCCGTAGAATATCGCTATCATGAGAGAAGCCACTAGAGAAAACTATGGCCCCCGGGTCTATTCTCAACATATCAATCTACAACTACTTTACTTTTATCGCTTTTATTTGCTATTCTTATAAACTAAAAATACCAAAAATATAAACTATCATCTCTATCAGATCTCACTTTCGTAAGTGACCGTAAAGGGATTGACAAACCCTTATCCCGTTGGCTGCGAAGTTCTTATTTGTTTGTGCAGGTGCGAGGGACTCGCACGTGGCCTCCTACTGGATTGATACCTTGGTTCTCAAAAACTGTGGTAAATACTTATGCTACTGTGCTGCATCTCCCTTTCCTCTTCGAGGGAATACAACGCAAGCTCAAGAAGTAGCAAGAAGAATTTCTGGCACCGTTGCCGGGGAGGCTTACGCAAAAGTCATATACCAAGTACCTATCACAAACCCTTATCCTTCGCATTACATTTTTTGCCTGTCGTTTTCCTCTCCCCCCACTTCACCCTTGCTGTTTTATTTGCCCTTCTTCCGTCGTGTGTTTATCGTTCGCTTGCTTCTTGTTTGCCTGTGTGTGTTGGATTGCTTGCTTGTCACTATGGCTGAGAACAATACCAAATTGTGTGACTTCTCCAATACCAACAACAATGATTTTATTAGCACTCTGATTGCTCCTATTACCGATGCTGAATTTTGTGAGATCAGTGTTGCTTTGTTGAATCTTGTCATGAAAGATCAATTCTCTGGCCTTCCTAGTGAAGATGCCGCTACCCATCTAAACAACTTTGTTGATTTGTGTGATATGCAAAAGAAAAGGGATACGGATAATGATATTGTTAAATTGAAGTTATTTCCGTTTTCACTTAGAGATCGTGCTAAAACTTGGTTTTCCTCTTTGCCTAGAAATAGTATTGATTCGTGGAATAAGTGCAAAGATACTTTTATCTCTAAGTATTTCCCTCCTGCTAAGATCATCTCTCTTCAAAATGATATTATGAATTTTAAGCAACTAGATCATGAGCATGTTGCACAAGCTTGGGGGAGAATGAAATTGATGAACGTAATTGCCCTACACATGGTTTGAATCTATGGATAATTATTCAGAACTTTTATGCTAGCTTGACTTTTGCTTCTAGAAATCTTTTAGATTCGGCCGCCGGAGGCACTTTCATGGAAACTACCTTAGGAGAAGCTACCAAACTCCTAGATAATATTATGGTTAATTATTCTCAATGGCACACCGAAAGATCTACTAGTAAAAAAGTGCATGCTATCGAAGAAATTAGTGTTTTGAGTGAAAAGATGGATGAACTTATGAAATTGTTTGCTGCTAAGAGTGCTTCTTCTGATCCTAATGATATGCCTTTATCCACTTTGATTGAGAATAACAATGAATCTTTGGATGTGAATTTTGTTGGTAGGAATAATTTTGGTAACAATGCTTATAGAGGTAATTTTAATTCTAGGCCTTTTCCTAGTAATTCCTCTAATAATTATGGTAATTCCTACAACAACTCTTATGGAAATATGCCTTTTGAATTTGAAACTAGTGTTAAGGAGTTTATGATCTCGCAAAAGAATTTCAATGCGTTGCTTGAAGAGAAATTTCTTAAGGTTGATGAATTGGCTAGAAGTGTGGATAGAATTACTCTTGATGTTGGTTCTTTGAAACTTAGATCTATCCCACCTAAGCATGATATCAATGAGTCTCTCAAAGCCATGAGAATTTCCATTGATGAATGCAAAGAAAGAACCACTAGAATGCGTGCTAAAAGAGAAATTATATTAAATCGTGTTCTTCTAATTATCATAAAAATAAAGATGAAGATCTGAAAGTTATTGATGTGTCTCCTATTAGATCCTTGTTCTCTAGGATAAATCCTGATGAAAATAGGATTGGAGATGATTCTGCTTTAAGGTGTCCCAATGATTCAGAGTTTTTAGATCTTGATGCTAAAATTGTTAAAAGTGGGAGTGAAGAGATTGAAACTTTGCATAGTGATGAACCCACTAATTTGGATTTCAAGGGATTCAATTATGACAATTGCTCTATGATTGATTGTATTTCCTTGTTGCAATCTGTGCTAAATTCTCTGCATGCTTATAGTCAAAATAAAGCTTTCACTAAACACATAGTTAATGCTTTGATGCAATCTTATGAGGAAAAACTTGAGTTAGAAGTTTCTATCCCTAGAAAGATTTATGATGAATGGGAACCTACTATCAAAAAAAAATCATGAATGATATGCTTTGTGTGATTTGGGTGCTAGTGTCTCCACTATCCCAAAAACTTTGTGTGATTTGCTAGGGTTCCATGAGCTTCATGATTGTTCTTTAAATTTGCATCTTGCTAATTCCACTATTAAGAAACCTATGGGAAGAATTAATGATGTTATTATTGTTTACAATAAGAATTATGTGCCTGTAGATTTCATTGTTCTTGATATATATTGCAATCCTTCATGTCCTATTATTCTTGGTAGACCTTTCCTTGGAACGATTGGTGCAATTATTGATATGAAGGAAGGAAATATTACATTCCAATTTCCGTTAAGGAAAGGCATGGAACACTTTCCTAGAAAGAAAATCAAATTACCATATGAATCTATCGTGAGAGCCACTTATGGATTGCCTTCCAAGGATGGCAATACCTAGATTTATCTTGTATCGTGGCTAGCTAGGGGTGTAAAATGATAGCGCTTGTTGGAAGGCAACCCTATTTTATTTTATTTGTTTTTGTTGCTGTTAGGGAATAAATATTGCATCTAGCCTCTGATTAGATGTGGTTTCATGTTTTGTTTAGTGTTTGTGCCAAGTAGAACCTTTGGGAAGACTTGTGTGAAGTTTATGTGATCTTGCTGTAAAAAACAGAATCATTAGCGCTCGCTAAAGTAGTCTTCAGATTTTACTGGAGCGTGCTTTTTAGTTGATTATTTTTGCAGATGATTTGTAGAAAAATTCCGAAAATTGACCAATTTAGTTTGATTTTTTTGGAGTTCCATAAGTAGGTGAAACCTGCAGATTACTACAGACTGTTCTGTTTTTGACAGATTCTGTTTTTCGTGTGTTGTTTGCTTATTCCGATGCATCTATGAGTAGTATTGGAGGATATGAACCATAAAGAAGTTGTAATACAGTAGGTTTAACACTCATATAAACAAAGAATGAATTCATTGATGCACTTTTGAGTAGTGGTTTGCTTTCTTATACTAACGGAGCTCACGAGAATTTTTGTCTAAGTTTTGTGTTGTGAAGTTTTCAAGTTTTGAGTATTGCTTTGATGGACTATGGAACAAGGAGTAACAAAGGCCTAAGCTTGGGGATGCCCATGGCACCCCAAGTAAATTCAATATAATCAAAAGCCTAAGCTTGGGGATGCCCCGGGAAGGCATCCCCTCTTTCGTCTTCATCCATCGGTAACTGTACTTGGAGCTATATTTTTATTCGCAACATGATATGTGTTTTGCTTGGAGCATCTTGTATAATTTGAGTCTTTGCTTGTTAGTTTGCCACAATCATACTTGCTGGACACACCTATTTGAGAGAGTTAAATATTGCCTAGAAATTGTTAGAACACCCTATGTGCTTCACTTATATCTTTTGAGTTGAATAGTTTTTGCTCTAGCGCTTCGCTTATATCTTTTAGAGCACGGTGGTGGTAATATTTTGTAGAAATTTTTGAACTCTCATGCTTCACTTGTATCCTTTTGAGAGTCTATTAAACAACATGGTAATGTGTTTAGGCTAAAGAAACTAGTCTTCACATGATAGACATCCAATGTCAATGTAGTAAAAAAAACACCAAGTGCATTGAATAGAATGAGGTGTTGGATGCTTGATAATTGTTTTGAGATATGAGGATAATGATATTAGAGTCATGCTAGTGGAGTTATTATGAAATTGATAAATACTTGTGTTAAGGTTAGTGATTCCCGTATCATGCACGTATGGTGAACCGCTATGTGACGAAATTAGAGCATGAGGTATTTGTAGAGTGCCAACCTTTGTGTGGAGGTCGGGGGCACGCGATGGTTAACTCCTACCAACCTCCCCCCTAGGAGCATGCGTTGATTGCTTTGTTTTGATGACTCGTAAATTTTTGCAATAAGTATATGAATTCTTATGATTAATGTTGAGTCCATGGATTATACGCACTCTCACCCTTCCACCATTGGTAGCCTCTCTTGTATCGCGCAACTTTCGCCGGTGCCATAAACCCACTATATATCCTTCCTCAAAACAGCCACCATATTGTTCCTCAAAACAGCCACCATACCTACCTGTCATGGCATTTCCATAGCCATTCAGAGATATATTGCCATGCAACTTTCCACCGTTCTGTTCATATGACACGCATCATATTGTCATATTGCCATTGCATGATCATGTAGTTGACATCGTATTTGTGGCAAAGCCACCATGCATAATTTTTATACATGTCACTCTTGTTTCATTGCACATATCGGTACACGCCGGAGCATTCATATAGGGCCATACTTTGTTGTTGTAGTATCGAGTTGTTATATCATGTTGTAATGAAAGTGTGATGATCATCATTATTAGAGCATTGTCCCATGGGAGGAAAGGCTAAATCTATAAAGCCCCTCCGCAAAAAAAAGAAAAAAAAAAGAAAGGCCAAAGAAAAAAGAAAGGCCCAAAAAAAGGGGGGAGAAAAGAAAAAAGGGACAATTGCTACTATCTTCTTTTCCACACTTGTGCTTCAAAGTAGCACCATGTTCTTCATTGTAGTGAGTCTCATGCTTAGTCACTTTCATATACAAGTGGGAATTTTCGTTATAGAACTTGGCTTGTATATTCCAACGATGGGCTTCCTCAAATTCCCAAGGTCTTCGTGAGCAAGCAAGTTGGGTGCACACCCACTAGTTTCTTTTGTTGAGCTTTCATTCATATTTAGCTCTAGTGCATCCGTTGCATGGCAATCCCTACTCACTCACATTGATATCTATTGATGGGCATCTCCATAGCCCGTTGATACGCCTAGTCGATGTGAGACTATCTCCCTCATTTTTGTCTTCTCCACAACCACCTCTATTCCACCCATAGTGTTGTATCCATGGCTCACTCTCATGTATTACGTGAAAGTTGAAAGGTTCGAAAAGATAGAGTATGAAAACAAATGCTTGGCTAAAATCGGGGTTGTACATGATATGAATATTTGTGTGTGATAACGAGGGAGCATAGCCAACACTATATGATTTTGTAGGGATAACTTTCTTTAGCCATAGTATTTTGAGAAGACATGATTGCTTTGTTAGTATGCTTGAAGTATTGTTATTTCTTATGTCAATATAGACTTTTATCTTGAATCTTTCAGATCTGAACATTCATGCCATAATTGAGAGAATTACATTGAAAAACTATATTGGTTAGCATTCCACATCAAAAATTCTTTCTTTATCATCTACCTACTCGAGGACGAGCAGGAATTAAGCTTGGGGATGCTTGATACGTCTCCAACGTATCTATAATTTTTTATTGTTCCATGCTATTATTTATGAAGTCTTGGATGTTTAATGGGCTTTATCATTCACTTTTATATCATTTTTGGGACTAACCTACTAACCCAAAGGCCCAGTCCAGATTGTTGTTTTTTGCCTGTTTCAAGGTTTTGCAGAAAAAGAATATCAAACGGAGTCCAAACGGAATGAAAACTTCGCGAGAGATATTTTTGGAGAAAATCACACATGCAGAGCTTGAGAACCACGTCAAGGGATCGAGGGCTGGCCCACGAGGGTGGGGGGTGCGCCCCCTGCCTCGTGGCCTCCTCGAGCGTCCCCCGGTGCCCTCCTTCTTCCTATATAAGTCTACGTACCCCAGAACCTCCGTGAACAGAGAGAAAACCCTAATTCCACCACTGTACCTTCTGTTCCCATGAAGATCCCATCTTGCAGTCTGTTCCGGAGCTCCACCGGAGGGGGGTCCATCACGGAGGTCTTCATCATCATCATCATCGCCCTCACCATGAGTTGTGAGTAGTTTACCACAGACCTTCGGGTCCATAGCTAGTATCTAGATGGCTTCTTCTCTCTCTCTCTGGATCTCAATACAAAGTTCTCCTCGATCTTCGAGGAGATCTATTCGATGTAATCTCTTTTTGTGGTGTGTTTGTCGAGATCCGATGAATTGTGAGTTTATGATCAAGGTTATCTATGAAAGATATTTGGTTCTTCTCTGAACTTTTTATGTGTGCTCATAATATCCTTGCAAGTCTCTTCGAATTATTGGTTTGGTTTGGCCTACTAGATCTATAGTTCTTGTAATGGGAGAAGTGCTTGGCTTTGGGTTCAATCTTGCGGTGTCCTTTCCCAGTGATAGTAGGGGCAGCAAGGCACGTATTGTATTGTTGCCATCGAGGATAACAAGATGGGGTTTATATCATATTGCTTGAGTTTATCCCTCTACATCATGTCATCTTGCTTAAGGCGTTACTCTGTTCTTATGAACTCAATACACTAGATGCATGCTGGATATCAGTCGATGTGTGGAGTAATAGTAGTAGATGCAGGCAGGAGTCGGTCTACTTGTCTTGGACGTGATGCCTATATACAATGATCATGCCTAGATAGTCTCATAATTATTCGCTTTTCTATCAATTGCTCGACAGTAATTTGTTTACCCGCCGTAGAATATCGCTGTCATGAGAGAAGCCACTAGAGAAAACTATGGCCCCCGGGTCTATTCTCAACATATCAATCTACATCTACTTTACTTTTATTGCTTTTATTTATTGTTCTTATAAACTAAAAATACCAAAAATATAAACTATCATCTCTATCAGATCTCACTTTCGTAAGTGACCGTAAAGGGATTGACAACCCCTTATCACATTGGCTGCGAAGTTCTTATTTGTTTGTGCAGGTGCGAGGGACTTGCGCATGGTCTCCTACTGGATTGATACCTTGGTTCTCAAAAACTGAGGGAAATACTTACGCTACTGTGCAGCATCTCCCTTTCCTCTTCGAGGGAATACAACGCAAGCTCAAGAAGTAGCAGGGTCTCGGCGGCAGGGTCCACCCGGAAGCTAAGGAGGCCGCACGAGGGACGAAGTGGTCATTGAAGCTGGGTGCCGGATCTGGCTGGGGAATGGGGAACTTGACGCGGCTCTGGCAAGGAAGGGAGACAGCAAGAGGCGGTGGGGCTTGATGCAGAAGATGACAACGGCTTTCGGGACGGACGTAGGCCGTGGAAACCGGCGGGATGAGTTCCGGCGGTTGGAGGAGGTTCGAACGCCACGGCGGCGAACTTGGAGATCCATGGCAGGGCACATGTGTTCTCTGTAGAGAAGACAATCGAGGGGCTCTCCGGCGATGAGCTGTCGGTGGTGGCGCGAGGTGGTTGAGGAGGGTGGCTGGCGGCCTGGGAAGAACGCCGAAAGGGAGGAAGGAAGCACGGCGTTGGGGCGAAGGCTGCAGGTGGAGGGGGAGCCCGAGGCGGCAACGGCGAGGAAGCCGGGTGGCAGCGGGGCGCTGGAGATGTGGGCGGCGGCGCGCGGCATGGAGGGAGAAGAAGGGTGGCAATAGGGGGGACAGGGAGGCGCGACGCGAGCGAGGGATGCAGCGAGGGGATGGAGCGCGATGCGTGTGTGCGCTGAGTGGCGGCGGCGCCAGGAGGAAGGAGGGGATTGAGCTAGAGGGTTGCGAGGATAAGGAGAGGTCGGGCAGGCCTCTTGGGCCAACTAGGTTAGGCCGCGGGTGGGCTGCGACTTGTGAGAGGCCCAGTTGGGCTGGTTCAACTCTCTTAGATCTCCCACTTCTCTTTTATTTCCGAAACAAAAAATAGCAAAGAAAGAGCAGGAGAGAAGAAAGGGTTAGAGAAAGGATTTGGGGAAGGGGTTAATTTTCTTGGACTCACAAAAATTTGTACGGTCCATGAAAAATAGGAGTGGGCATGATTGCAAGAATTGAATTCAATTTGAATATAATTTGAATGGTTTGAACTAGGACAACATTTTAGAAGAGTCCAAAAATGTTGAATTTTTTCGAGGAACCTCGGTAAAAGGGAAGAGAATTTCGGGGAAGGTTAGAGAGTCAAAACTTGAAGTAGAAATATATGGGGATTATTTGCAAGTGTGTTTTTGGTGATTCCAAACTAATGTAATAATTTTAGTAGCTCCATATATATTAGAAGGATATGTTATAAAGCGAAATCACCATGTGAACTCCCTCGATTTAAATAGATCGGAGATCCATACGATTTATTTGTTTGAATTGTAAAAATAATAATGAGATGAAGCATGATGATATGATGCAATGCAAAATAAGTATAGCAAGTAAAATGAAACACACGATGATCATGAAATATATAGAAGTCTTCTGGAGTGTCGGTCTCGGGGTGTCACAATGTATCTAGTTTCCCTTTGATTGTTCTTGTACCTTGTGAATCTCATGTGTTTGTGAGTCTAGTGGATGTGTGATTGGACTTGTTCTTGAGTGTTTCCCTCTTGTGTTCTTCTTGTTCTTGAGGTATTCCCCTCCAATTCGTGAAAGATCTTCCCATAGGGTTCCACCCTACATCAGACAACTTCTCCACCATCTCCATGCTAGCCAAATTGTTGCAACTCCCTCCATCTATCATGACGCGAACGGAACGTTCCTTCACAACTCCCTTTGTATGGAACAAATTGTGCCTCTGGTTTTGCTCAGTTTGTGTGATCTGCACACTCGAAACACGTTGAGCAACTAAATAGTCATACATGCCAGCGTCGTCAGCAGCCATGTATTGTGTCTCTTGTTCAGAATAATCTCCAATGTGTTCTTCACGTGTAATAAGAGCCAAAGGCTCCTCATCATTGTCACTAGCGGACTCATACCCACCATCCTCAGTAGCAATCATGACACACCGAGATTTGCATTCCCTCGCAAAATGACCTCTTCCCTTACAACGACGACAAATAATATCACTTGTGTGCCCTGTTGATGCCATGGATGAAGAGGAGCTCTGTGCAGGCCCGATGGGTGTGCTCTTGGCAGATAGTGGTGATTGTGCTTGCTTTATTGTATCACGGCTTGAGGTGGTAACTCACGGAGGTGCCGGTCCAGTAGAATGTGTGGAAGTAGAATACGCACGCGGTGTCCATGATGAAGGTCGACCTGCAGAAAAATTATTCCACGCCAATGCCTGTCGATCATGCACTTCATGTTCAGCTTTGCAAGCAAGATGGAATAAATGAGTGATATTATTATACTCCTTATACTCTAGAATGGTCTGAATCTCTCTATTTAAGCCACCCATAAAACGTGCAAGCATAGCTTCATTATACTCAATAATACCACATCTAATCATGCCAGTTTGTAATTGCTGATAATATTCTTCTACATAATTTTTTCCTTGTCTTAAACTCTGCAGGTTTTATAGTAATTCACGTTGATAATATGGTACAACCCAACGAGTACGCATAGCAGTTTGCAAAGCAGCCCAAGTAGTTGGAATATTGTTCGAATACAATCTACGATATTCAGACCACCACACACAAGCAAAACTAGTGAAAGCACAAAGAGCAGCAGCAACACGTCTCTCCTCAGGATATTCTAAACATGTAAAACGGTGTTCGGTTTCTAACTCCCAAGTAAGATATATATCAGGAACATATGTACCCTCAAATGGTTGAATATTCAATTTTAGTTTAGGGAGATGGTCATGATCTCGTACCTGAGGGTGTGGTGCAACCCTACCATTGCGATTATTTGCATGTGGGCGACCTGGTGGTTGTGGTGCTGGTGGTTGCACGTAGTTCTGATTTTGATCAACCTCATCGTCGTAATCTCTCGCGTAATCGTCCTCCTCCTCAACAGCAGTAGGAGCCACATAAGTATCAACAGCAGCACCAATAGTTTGGCCAGGCTCAAGAGGGACACAGGTCGCTCGGCGGAGGGCTGTTTCGCAACGTGGAGGTGGTTGTTGTTGTTGTTGTTGAAGTTGTTGTTGTTGTTGTTGTTGTTGTTGTTGTTGTTGTTGTTGTTGTTGTTGTTGTTGTTGTTGTTGTTGTTGT
>LR738713.1:292375447-292418132 GCA_902687465.1 Secale cereale
GCTGTTGTTGTTGTTGTTGTTGTTGTTGTTGTTGGTGTTGTTGTTGTTGTTGTTGTTGTTGTTGTTGTTGCAATGCGCATCAGGTGGAGTTAGACGCGCAAGCACTTCAACAAATTTGGCATCCAACTTGGTGTCAATTGACTTCTCGATGCCATCCATCCTCGCTAGTGCATCGCCAAAACTGGTCATCACATCTTCTACCTGTTGACCCATCATTTGCTGATGTTTATCATGCAACTCCTTGTTTGTCGTGTTCTCCCAGTCAGTCTCGTCGACTTGTGATCATGCCATGGTTAGCAGCAATAGAAACACACAAAAATATGATCCTACAGACTACTAGAAAATGGTGGTGGTGGGCGTCACAAATCCGTCAAGCAAATCTCAAATTCTTACTAGTTCTTACCCAGCAGCAGGCGGTGATCGGCAACCGTGGTAGTCAAAACTCTCAAAGCTTGGATAAAGCGATTACCAGGGAGAGTCAAACGCACGACGTAGATGTATGTGGATCTGGGAAGGCTTATAATATGGCAGCAAAAATGGTCAGCAATAATCAATTCAGAGATGCAAAGTTGAATAAATGCTCAATGACGGTATTATGCTAGTCCTAGGCTAGACCGTACTAGAGACGCGGGCCTAGAACACTACCGAAATCACGGTGCTGCACGGAAACAAGGGAAAAGGACACTCTGAATTTTTTTCCCTTTTTTTGCGCTCCTTTTTTCCCCGGAAATTACTATAATGGCGAGTGTCTCAAAACTCTTCCCAAGTCAAAGTAAGATGATAGGCACGAAAAAAATTAACTAATTTTTCGGAAATCAGGCAGCGACTCAGAAAAAACTCAGAAAAGCCTACAAATGGGATAGGGAAAAATTAATTTCACCTGCTGAAATTTTGGCCTAAAAACTGCCCGGGGGTCTCTAGACTCCTTTTTTTCGAGACCTACGCAGGCAAGGAAACATGAATCCGAAACTAGATGGATCTCGATAACAAACCTAATATGAAAAGAACTCGGATTGGCGGTGGACATATGGTGGTAGGATATGGAAGCAGTGGTAGGATATGGCAGCGGTGGTGGTATATGGTAGCGGTGGTGGGATATGGCAGCGGTGGCGGTATGGCAGCGGCGATGAATATGGTGCAGCGACGGCGTGACAAACTGTGACAGATCTCGAAACTCTGAAGGACTAGACACTTAGACCAGCAACTAGACACGATGATGCAACCGCAAATTCAACAAAGCAAAACCCTAAAAAGTTTATGCAAAGGCTCAAATTGGTTTTAATATGATGAACTAACCCTAATATTTTTTTGGCTTTTTCGTGGACAATAGGTATGAAAAACAGACTCGATCTAACTATGAAAAACTGGAAAACTCTCACCGAGCAACCTGGAAATCTGATACCACTCGATAGAGGAAAAGGTGTACCGTCTTTAGAATGATATGCTCGCTATCATTTTCGGTGGAGTAGACTTCGACGATCCGACTACGAACATGTGAGGATGTCGTGCCTTAGCAATCGCTAAATCAACTCCGAGAGGTTATTGACCATGCCGGAGCACGATCAACCTGACCACGAGGGTCTATTTCCTGCAAGCAAACAAAGAACAAGCAAGAAACTAAGATTGCAATCTAGATATTACAAATTTAAGAGGAAAGCTTTATTGGTCAATGTGGGGTTCTGTGACGTCTTTGTCTAGTCGTTGAACACAAACGAAGTACGTGAAGTTGCAGCTATGGCGAACTTTAATCTAAACAAAACCCAAAGTCTAAACGATGCCCTAAGGATTGTATATATGGAGAGAGAGGGGGAAATTTCGTGGCCCCTTGGAGAAGGGGTCCGAAACCAACCGACTAACTATGTTTTCCCCACACATACGGACTCTAAAAACAGCCTATACTTTAGTATTTCGAAATTACATGGGCCTGGCCCAATAATAAGGTGACGCGACACTTATAATAGCCTCTGGACGAAATTTATGAAGTGGCATCTTGTATATTTCGTCCAAGGCTTCATGCACTCATTATGGTGGCTTGAAAGTCCTGAAATCATCACTTGTAATTCCGTTCTTGTTCCCCTTGCGCATGGCATCATCTCCATGCTTGATCTTGCTCCAATGTTCATCCTTCTTTTCCAAGCTAGGCCCTTCATTTGTAAGCAAGACAAATGTATCCAATTTAGGCAGCATCATATTCTCATGAACATTAGAATCATTACCAAGAAACGAAAGTACCTGGTAATTCAATTGGCGTGCGTGAGCTCTAGTAATTGGTCCAGTATGTATAATAGCAGGGGCAATGGGTGTAACAATGGTATTGATGTCCTCATCATTGGCATTGACCACTTCACCATTGACACCACCGTAAGCAAGGGACGGTAACCTCAACGACATCATTGTATATTCCCCCTTGCCATTGCATTGTTAACCCCTAGCCCATTTTGCATCACTTGCCTATCGAGACTAGCCATTGAGTATTGCCGGTAACGTTACTTGTGCACGTTAGTGATCATCGATCCACACTTCCATTGCATACATACCATATCATCTTGGTATCATCATATCATCTATTGTGTCACAAGATTGTTCCTGCATTTACACAATTGCTATCTTGGTTTGAGCATTTGCAAAAGTGGCCAAAAAAAAGAATAAGCTTTTAAGAAAAAAGAGAAAAACAAAGAAGCTTGTAAGGAAGAGCCATAGCATCACAAATATCATATGATATCATACTCGACCATCTTGGATCATCTTGCGCTAAAGCATCAGAACATCATACATACATAGCATACTTGTGATAGGAAGTCGCTAAATTTTGTCTCATATAGGCAGTGCACAAGTTCGTATTCGCCTATTAAGCAATCAGCCAGCGTCTCTCTAGTGTTGTGCGGCAAGAGCATTTCCCGTGGATTCCACATTTTTTGCTCAATCCTTGGTTGCACAACCACATCTATCTATTTGTGCATGTGTTTCCGTGTGCCCACATTGCTATTGGTCTACTTGTTTCACTTGCGAATTTGTGAATCTCTTTCAACATTATCGACTCTTGTTAACATTTTGCATCAACTTTTTGTGCCACTATCCTTACCTAGCTACTCCATAAGCCTTATTGTGTAGGTGTGAGAATTGACAAGATCCGGTACCGATTGTGTTATTTCCTTACTGCACTATTGAGTGATCATTGATCCATTTTCAACATCGGGTAAGGTACATTTGGTCTAGTTATTCTCTTTCTCCCACCCACTTTTGCTCGAGTCTTGTGATGGATAGGCAAATCATTTCATCTCTAGTCTTCAACAACGATGGCGCGAACAACTACTTCGACACATCCATGGCACATGCCATCAAAGCTTTCAAGGACAACATGAAAACTCAAGTGGAAGAGCTACGTGCCTTGATGATCACTCGAACTTCTTCCCCTTCATGATCTTCACGACGGCGATGTTGAAGCCACAAGTCTTCGAAGAGCAAACACAATACACGCGCACGTCGTCCACGTCCACATCTTCATGATGACCACCATCACAATCGTGATCAACAGCATCATGAAGGGCAAGTCAACTCCAAGCATCATGTGCACGACGACGATGAACGACATCTACTACGAGCTCAAGCACGACAACGACGCCATCATCATGAAGATGCTCGCCAAGTGCAAACCTACAAGTCTGAAGAAGCCCTACTTCACGCCAAGGCCAAGCTTCAAGAGCACACAAGAAGACCGCGAGACAAGCACCACCAAGAAGGAGCTACGGCTACATCCACCACTTCGGCATCTTCGCCAAGTGTTATCAAAGCATCTTCGCCTTTGGACATACGACATCTTCGCCTACTTCCCATGAGTTCGCCTACATCGACATCTTCAACAACAAGGCGATCACCTACAAGCGAGGGCAACACTTCCATCTTTGGAAGCCCCCCACATCATATGAGCCTTCTACAAGAAGACGGCGACAAGACGGTCAAGCAAGGACCATCCCCTTCAACTACGGCGACGAGCATGAACCTCTTCAACAACATGAAGACGGCGCCCAAATATGACTACTACTCCAAGTCAAGCTACACGAGCGCACATGAGACCTTCTCTTTGATCTCGGAGGAGAGTGATGATTTGCCACATCCTACGGCATTCATCTCCGGAGGCGTTATGGATGAGGAGGTTGAGCATGGGACTATCCCTTCAACCAAGGCGGCGATAGGAGTTGAGCATGGAGACATTTGCACCTACATATCTCTGACATCCACATATGACGTGATGACCCAATTCCCATGTGAGGAGAGCCACCCCACCATGAGTGATATGAGTGACTCCACCATATGTGACATTGAGTGCATTTCCTATGAGAGGATGAGTGTGACCACCACTAGCCCCACACATGAGAGCATGCCACACATCCTATGTGACGTTGAGAGCCATTTGAGTGACTCCACCAACCATACAACTGAGAGCATCCAAGAGGTAGTGAGTCAGACACAACACTTAGTGAGTGGGTAGTTGATAGGGCATGTGAGGCCACTATGATTTCTAACAACTTAACCTCTACTCCAAGTGTGTTTTATTCTTTGGTGTTAGATCTCCAACAAGACGAAGCGCCAACCCTCGACGAGTCCATCCCTCCAATGGGAAAACTGATGGCCATGGTAGAAGAAGATGCACCCCCCACATGGTACCAGGAAGTTGCAACGTCACCTACAACACATGAGCGGAGCTCTAAAGGTAACATAGGTGATGGTGCTTCTCTTGTCCCACTAGTGGACAATCTTACCAATGATTGCTTGCATGATTCTGATCCACCTATTCCCATGCTTCATGCACATGAGCGGAGCTCTAAAGGTAACATAGGTGATGGTGCTTCTCTTGTCCCACTAGTAGACTATCTTGCCAATGATTGCTTGCATGATGTTGATCCACCTATTCGCATGCTTCATGCTAGCGCGACTTCCTCATGTCATGACTTACCAATTTATGATAAATATGATGATGAGCATGTTAAGTTGCCTAATTACGATGCTAATACTCCATAGGGTATCATGTGAAAATTCTTTTGGTCACATCATGTTCGACAACCCTTTAAACTTGTCATGTGCTATGAGTGAGATCTCCCATATTGCATCATTTCAATCTCAACAAGTAACTATGCATTCCCCATTAAAATAAATCCTATTTGCACTTATGGCATAGAATATGCATGTGAACTCCGTTTACGATGAACTTGAGTTTGTCATGAAGATGACCAAAAGCTCCAAATCTCACAAGGAGAAAAAGCAAACGAGAACCAAGAAATATGATGCAAGGATGCAATGGTTTGAGCTCTCTACGAACAATACGATCAAGCTACTCACTTGAGAGCCTCCCTTGATAGTACGACAATTGATCTTATAATCCGATCTTCCAACTACCACCATGAGACCGGTAAAATAGAAAATCTATCAGGGACAAACATTTGCCTTGCAGAAAGTCCACTTGAGCTAGATGATGATGATCTTGACTTCCTCAAGTTGGATCACCTTTCTTGATTGCGTTGGCTCGGTGAAGACTAGTTGATTGCTCCCCCCATACTCCACTATGGGTGAGCCACTCTTTGGCACATCTCCACAAGTCCATTGCCACCACAATGGACGGCAAGCTTCAAGCATATGATCTCTTCCTGATGATCCACTTGAACTTGCACACCGCAACCTAACCCCATAAAGAACTTTCACAAAGACCATGGGTTAGTACACAAAGCGTGATTGACAATGCTTACCATACCATGGGATCGCTTGATCCCTCTCGGTACATCTTCTACGCTTTATGTGTTGATAAACTTGATTCACTCTTTGATTTAGTCTTGATCAACCTCTCACATGACCGATCTTTAGGTAATTCCTTGAATAGCACCTTGGTCAATACCAACTCTCCTTGAAACCAACAAATGAACACCAAGAAAAGCCTATGGGTAAATCCTTCAAATATAACTCAAGGCAATCATTAGTCCATAGAGATTGTCATCAATTACCAAAACCAAACATGGGGGCACCGCATGTTCTTTCAAAGAGAGTTTATACAACGAATTATGCATCACCATGCAATGCACCAACCACAATAATGCATGCGTGTGAGATGCAAAAGCTTAGGAACAAAACCAAAGCAAGAATATATGACTCTATAAACTTTTTCATAAAACTCTCTGAAACTTCTCCCCCATTTGCATGGATTGCCAGAATGGGCGAAAAGCTTAGAAGGCCAATATAAATTATGTTCCTCCATATATTTTGTATGTCTCAATAAGAGAGTAGAATGCACTACACATATTCAAAGGTAAATACTTGGAGGAAGACAAAATATATTGAGGCTCAAAGATTGCTAAAGAATGATGTGCCACAAAGACATAAAAAAGAGAGAAACAAGCAATCAAAAGATATCAATTGAAACAAACTATCAAAAGATACCAATTGAACCAACTAGACCAATGATCCTACGAGCCACATGAATAAAAGGTATAATTATACAAGCAAGGGAGTGTTCTAAAGAAACTAGGGAAGCTCTCCATGATTTGTGCAAAAATAAGAATTTTTGTATTTAGATACAACGTGCACAAAATAAGATCATTACTCCCCCAAAATCAATAGAAATTCACAACAAGTGCAAGCGTGCATGTAGGAAACTCAACCTATAACTTGCAACAAACAAATGGTTGAGCAACATGTAAAAGAGGCAGCTTAGACATAGGCTCAACAAAAATAATGTGTGTGAGTCATGTCAAAGCACTTGAGAAGACTAATGTAAGGATGAGCATTGAGCATCAACATAGTCTTGAATAGTTGAGATCTAAGGTGCATGACATGACTTTCCCACACACATCAAGCAAAGGGTTTCACAAGCACACTCAATATGCAAAAAGAATAACCAACGCTTGTGACAACCCATGGTGAAGAACGAAAATGATAGCTTGTCAAGAGGAGGGATACCAATCAAGATGGCAAAAGCCTCATCAAGACAAGCAAGAGACAAAATATCTTCACCACACAAGAGTGTGTCAAGATGTAATGAGATAAGACCCGCACATAAGGCACACACTTTCACGATGCACACACTTTCACCACACAATATATAAGGCAAAACACAATAGATGATGATGTTGGATTTGTTGAAGCACCATTCAAGGCCACATCTTGTTCCATGGGTTGTTGGATTTCCTCTACATTGTTAGCACAACAGTTCGAGGAAATATATGCATTTTTATCATGGCAACGAGACATAGCAACCATATCATCATGAGATTTAGTCAAACAATTTCTACATGATATGCAAGAACTATTAACACAAGCATGTGAAACATTTGGAGTGCTCGAAGTGTTGAATTCTAAAGATGAAGCATTGCAATAATAAAGTGATGAAGGATCATCGATAATAAGCTCACTATAATCATTGCAATGAACACCACTACTCACCATATCATTGCCTTGTGGCAAACCACATGTAGGTGAAGTAGAAGAAGTTGAGAATACTATATAACCGGAGGTGGAAGAAGGACAATCATCTCCACAAATCTTGGACACGCCATATTTGTCTTGAAGCTTTGTCCACAACTCATGAGCATCCCGAAACGACATGCGTTGAAATATAACTACATTGCTCAAATCATCAAAAAGTACATTAGAAGCTTGAGCATTGAGATAAGAGTTTTTCTCATTCTCTAAAGATAATCTTTGGGGATCCGTTGGAGGAGAAAAACTCATATCTGCAATTCGCTCTAAATTTGGGTCCATGACCCTAAAGAGATTAAGCATGTGAATTACCCAAACATCAAAATTTGTGCCATCGAAACTATGAGTGTCAGAGAATCCTAATCCCCTAGTCGACATCCTTACTCTCTAGGCGGTTAAGCCCTATAAAGAGAGACGAGGCTCTGATACCAATTGAAAGATCGTGGATGTCGCCTAGAGGGGGTGAATAGGCGCTTTAAAATAACTAGCAAAAGTGTCCGTGCGTTGCAACAGGAAATGTAATTGGCAAGTGCATCGAAACATCCATCAACATGAGACAACAACATTCGGACGGTGCAACCTGGCGGCTACAGGGGGCGCAGCCCAAGATCTAGCAGACATGCATATAATTCGTGTATTAAAAACCACGTCATGCGATGTTTTTGGAACAATTTTTGTACAATTCTGTTCACACCAATCATGAATAAAATCAAAGTGCAACAGAACAATTAAATTAGAATCTACTCCCTCCCTTTTAGTTTGTTTGGGCTCTCGCGGGAATCTCAACAAAGATAGATATTTGTAGAGTATCAATTTCACATGCCCACTTCCAATTAGCACAATCGCTTTTCTCCTAAAAAATTGATTAACTTGCTTATAGTACAACCACCCACGCATGCATTCCAGGATTTTAGAGGAAAAAGTCTCGGGGGATGATCTTGGTCCGGAGCTCATGTGTAGTTACTACTCGCGCATGCACGACCGCTGAGCACGGGAAGTTAATTCCCTAATTAATTTCATTAGAGTCAGCCATATACTATAGTTAATTATGGCCAACCAATAGTCATGCATGTTCTCCCTCATCCATCTCATCTCATTTAGCTTTTTTTCCTTTTATTTCTCTTCCATCCATCCCATTTAATCAGGGATATATACATTTGTTCCAAACGTGCAGCATGTCCCTCCTCCTTTCCTCAATCCCATCTGATTTAATTGGAGCTAGCCAGCCCGCATCCGTTCCATATTCCTCCTCCTTTTTTCCTGATTTATAATTCCTTTGTTCCTTTTGTTTCTCGAGGCTTGCTGATATGCAACTTTTAAATGCATATAAATCGGTAAGATTTACAATATAGAATCAAGGTGGGACTATTGGATAGATAACTCTACTTTGTACGTATCAATTATTGGCTGATCGGTTCTTCTCCCATGGCCCAGTACGTTTTTTGTTAGCAACCCACGGCCCAGCACGTGTGACGCACGAAGAAAAAGATGGAGGAGGGAGAGGTTGCGGCACACACACGGCCCATCTAAGCCCATAATGCTGGACCAACAAGGCGTTGACGTACCTTTGCAACAATAAATAGAGTACTCTCTTTTCTCACAGTAAAGTTGGCTGGCTGGGTTCGTTAGAGCGTTCACACTACTTTTCAGCAACCACAGTTTGATTCTTTGTGTGTTCGCAATTTTTTTTACTACAAAAAACACGACCGCGACGGTGAACCCGACGGACGATCGATGATAAGGTATATACGGACAGGCGAAAAAGTAATGAATAGTACCACATCGGATGTAGATAATATATAGGTATAGGTATAGGTGGAAAAAACTGAAAGCGTAAATTCACGGGAAGAAGCGTATTGTGACGGTGAACCCATGGAGTCAATCCGTGTTTTATTATTACGGAAAAAATATGGACGGGCGAAAAAGCGACGAATAGTACCACCTCGGATGTAGATAATATATAGGTATAGGTGAAAAAAAACTAAAAGCGTAAATTAACGGGAAGAAGCGTATTATGACGGTGAACCCATAAAGTCAATTTGTGCTTTATTATTAGGGAAAGATACGGACGGGCGAAAAAGCGACGAATAGTACCACCTCGGATGTAGATAATATATATGTATAGGTGAAGAAAAACTGAAAGCGTAAATTCACGGGAAGAAGCGTATTGTGATGGTGAACCCACGGAGTCAATCCGTACTTTATTGTTAATTAGGGAAAGATACGGACGGGCGAAAAAGCGACGAATAGTACCACCTTGGATGTAGATAATATATAGGTATAGGTGAAAAAAAATTGAAAGCGTAAATTAATGGGAAGAAGTGTATTCTGACGATGAACCCACGGAGTCAATCCGTGTTTTACTATTAGGGAAGGAAAAGATACGGACGGGCGAAAAAGCGACGAATAGTATCACCTTGGATGTAGATAATATATAGGTATAGGTGAAAAAAACTAAAAGCGTAAATTAGGGAAAGAAGAAGCGTATTGTGACGGTGAACCCACGGAGTCAATTCGTGCTTTATTATTAGGGAAAGATTACGGTTTAGGCTTGAACAAATGCGGAATAAACCTAGAGTTTAATTTCTCAAGAACAAAACCTACAACAACTAGGCTCACCTATGTGCACCAACAACTTATGCTAAGCAAGATAAACAACTAGGTGATAGCAAGATATATGACAAGAAACAATATGGCTATCACAAAGTAAAGTGCATAAGTAAAGGGCTCGGGTAAGAGATAACCGGGGCACGCGGAGACGACGATGTATCCCGAAGTTCATACCCTTGCGGATGCTAATCTCCGTTTGAAGCGGTGTGGAGGCACAATGCTCCCCAAGAAGCCACTAGGGCCACGGTAATCTCCTCACGCCCTTGTATAATGCAAGATGCTGTGATTCCACTAAGGGACCCTTGAGGGCAGTTGCCGAACCCGTACAAATTGCTCGGGGTGATCTCCACAACCTAATTGGAGACCCCGACGCTTTCCCGGAGCTTTACACCACAATGATTGAGCTCTGAACACCGCCAAGGTTGGGGCTATCTTCACAACTTCATTAGAGGCTCCCAAAGACACCACAAAGCTTCACCACAATGGAATATGGCTCTGAGGTGACCTCAACCATTTAGGGAACCCAAGCACCCAAAAGGAACAAGCTCAAGGATACCAAGCAACCAAGAGTAATAAGCTTCTCAACTTCACTTCCATGTATCACCGTGGAGAACTCAAACCTATGCACCAAATGCACTGGCAAGGGCACACGGAGTGCCCAAGTCCTTCTCTCCGAAATCCCACCAAAATAACTAATGTTAGGGAGGGAAACAAGAGGAAGAACGAATAAGAGAACACGAAGAACTCCAAGATCTAGATCCAAAGGGTTCCCCTCACATAGAGGAGAAAGTGATTGGTGGAATTGTAGATCTAGATCTCCTCTCCCCCCCCCCCCAAAAAAACTAGCAAGAATCCATGGAGGGATTGAGAGGTAGCAAGCTCGAAGAAGGTCAACAATGGGAAAGAACACGAGCTCAAAGGATAAGGTTCATTGGGGAAGAAGACCCCCCCCCCTTTATAGGCACCACCGAATCCAATCGTTATGCACTCAGGTCGTGCACAAGTGGTACTACCACTTGGAGGAGCGGTACTATTGCTTAGCCCGGTCAAAATAGCCCAACGAGAGAGAAAAACACGAGATGTAGTTCTGTCAGAGAGGTAGTACCGCTCTCGGGAGAGGTAGTACCGCCCAGAGAGGTAGTACCACTCGGGTGGAGAGGTAGTACCTCTTACCGCTTATGAGAGGTACTACCACTCGGATGGAGAGGTAGTACCGCTTACCGCTTATAAGAGGTACTACCGCTCTACTACCACCCTACTACCGCGAAACCCGACACGAAAAAACACATCCCCAGAAGCAGCAGTACTACGCGCGGCACATGGCCGCGGTACTGCCGCCTACAAGCGGTACTACCGCTCGAGAGAGCAGTACTACCACTTGAGGCTTTCAAGAACACAACAAAAAAACAAAGGATGCAATAAAGCCTAAACCGCCACAACTTCTGCAAATGAACTCCGAATTGAGCAAACTCAAGCTTGTTCGATAGATGACGAGGAGTAGCATCCAAACAGCAAATGGTTATAATGAGAACAGGCAGGGGAGGTATGCCTAAGATATAGAGGAGAGAAACCTCCAACCGAGAAGAACCGACATAACCTCCAACATCGAAAACATCATAGAATATGCATGTGAACTCTGTTTTCGATGAACTCGAGCTTGTCATGAAGATGACCAAAAGCTCCAAATCTCACAAGGAGAAAAACCAAACAAGAACCAAGAAAGATGATGGAAGGATGCAATGGTTTGAGCTCTCTACGAACGATACGATCAAGCTACTCACTTTGAGAGGCCCCCTTGATGGTACGGCAATCGATCCTATAACCCGGTCTTCCAACTACCACCATGAGACCGGTAAAATAGAAAACCTATCAGGGGCAAACCTTTGACTTGCACAAAGTCCACTTGAGCTAGATGATGACGATCTTAACTTCCTCAAGTTGGACCACCTTTCTTGATTGCGTTGGCTCGGTGAAGACTACTTGATTGCTCCCCCATACTCCACTATGGGTGAGCCACTCTTTGGCACATCTTCACAAGTCCATTGCCACCACAATGGACGGCAAGCTTCAAGCATATGATCTCTTCATGATGATCCACTTGAACTTGCACACCGCAACCTAACACCACAAAGAACTCTCACGAAGACCATGGGTTAGTACACAAAGCGTGATTGACAATGCTTACCATACCATGGGATTGCTTGATCCCTCTCGGGACATCTTCTACGTTTTGTGTGTTGTTCAACTTGATTCACTCTTTGACTTAATCTTGATCAACCTCTCACATGACCAATCTTTAGGTAATTCATTGAATATCACCTTGTTCATTACCAACTCTCCTTGAAACCAACAAATGAACTCTAAGAAAATCCTATGGACAAATCCTTCAAATATAACTCAAGGCAACCGTTAGTTAATAGAGATTGTCATCAATTACCAAAACCAAACATTCGGGGCACCGCGTGTTCTTTCAATCTCCCCCATTTTGGTAATTGATGACAATCACTTTAAAGAGAGTTTATACAAGGAATTATGCATCACCATGCAATGCACCAACCACAATAATGCATGCGTATGAGATGCAAAAGCTTAGGAACAAAACCAAAGCAAAAAGATATGACTCTCTAACCTTTTTCACAAAACTCTCTGAAACTTCTCCCCCATTGGCATGGATTGCCAAAATGGGCGAAAAGCTTAGAAGGCCAATATAAATTGTGTTCCTTCATATATTGTGTATGTCTCAATAAGAGAGTGGAATGCACTACACATATTCAAAGGTAAATACTTGGAGGAAGACAAAATATATTGAAGCTCAAAGATTGCTAACGAATGATGTGCCACAAAGACATAACAAAGAGAGAAACATGCAATCAAGCAATCAAAAGATATCAATTAAAACAAGCTATCAAAAGATACCAATTGAACCAACTAGACCAATGATCCTACGAGGCACATGAATAAAAGGTATAATGATATAAGCAAGGGAGTGTTCTAAAGAAACTAGGGAAGCTCCCATGATTTGTGCAAAAATAAGAATTTCTGTATTTGGATACAACGTGCACAAAATAGGATCATTACTCCCCCAAAATCAATAGAAATTCACAACAAGTGCAAGCGGGCATGCAAGAAAATGAGCCTAGAACTTGCAACAAACAAATGGTTGAGCAACATATAAAAGAGGCAGCTTAGACATAGGCTCAACCAAAATGATGTGTGTGAGTCATGGCAAAGCACTTGAGAAGACTAATATAAGGATGAGCATTGAGCATCAACATAGTCTTGAATAGTTGAGATCCAAGGTGCATGACATGACTTTCTCACACACATCAAGCAAAGGGTTTCACAAGCACACTCAATATGCAAAAAGAATAACCAACGCTTGTGACAACCTATGGTAAAGAACAAAAATGATAGCTTGTCAAGAGGAGGGATACCAATCGAGATGGAAAAAGCCTCATCAAGACAAGCAAAAGACAAAATATCTTCACCACAGAAGAGTGTGTCAAGATGTAACGAGATAAGACCCGCACATAAGGCACACACTTTCACGGTGCCACCAAAGAAGTAAAACAAGAAGGAAAATGTGGACGTGAAAGAAGGGGATATCAACTAGATATGCAACTTCTCTCAAGTGTATAAGATTCTAGGTAGATGTAGATCATGATGATATCAATCCACGAAGAAGGATGTACACACGAAATAGTTACGAAAGGAAGGAATAAGGTATCCACAAGGAAGTCATAAATATACCAATAAAAAATTTGCTTGAGAGCATAACACATGGCTAGATATGGTCTTATTGTATATAAATGAATTCCAACCACACGAACATCAAAGACATCACAACTAGCAACAAGAGATCATTGTTGAGATGCTTTGAAAAACAAAACAAGTATCACAAGAAAGAATGAATAACATGCCATGATACAACCTACACAAGGTTGATGCAAGAAATGTGTGCATGAAGTAGATGATGATACTTTTTACCGAGATAACATTGGAAGGATGTAGTAGATACCAATTGAAGGTAGATAGTACTTCATTGATCATCCTAGCTTGTCCAATAAGCACACGGTGACAACACCTTCCTTGTGAGTGAGCCGAGCATCCAATGCATCTCCATCTGTTCCTAGAACAACAACACAAATAAAATGGTGCCCAAACTCATTAGGACAAAAGAGTTAGAAACACCAATACATAGGACAAACTCCACAAACATATGTGCATATATATATGAAAATGATTTCATGCACATCTCTTCCAAATTGAGACTTGAGTGGAGTTTCCCTTATATATTGGGTCAAAGAAAGAAAGCATGCCAAAGAAAATACCGGTCAACATTCTGTCGACTGGTACAACCGCCAACTACCAGTCGACCAGTACAACCGCCCAACTACTGGTCAACCTTTTGTAATCGAGCGGCACAAGGCCGGTACATCCCCGGTTTTCGCCCGAGCGGCGACCAGACCGGTCCAACCACCGGTACAACCTCTAACTACCTCTGCGTACACCTCCAGCAACCAGTACATGAGCTCCCAGCAGTACATTCGCCCCCATGACCGGTACAACCGGCCTGCCTGCACGTAATGAAACAAGTTTTGACCCATGTATCCCCCAACTTACCCCTTAGACTATGAATAGACCTCCTCCTCCTCATTTCTAGGGTTAGCACTGTGATATCTCATTTATGAGGTAGAGCTTTGCTCATCCTCTTGGTTCTTATTGTTCGAGAGACCGTTGCCTCTACGGAGAAGATCCCCCAAGTGGATTCAAGACCTCTTCACGAAGAAGACCCCTCAAGACCTCCTTATGTAGAAGAACTCGTTACCTTGTATCTTTCCTTTGTTGTCTTTGGATCTTTGTGACCTAGTGTGTAGTTGGATCTAGCACATGTGTGACTGTATCTTGTTGATTTGAGTGTTTTCCTCTCGTTTCCCTCGTTCTTCCCCTCGTGTTCTTCATGTTCTTCATGGGAATCACCTCCAATCGTGAAAGATCGGCCTAGATCGGGTTAGCCCCGCATCAGACCTTGTATACTTGTGGATCTCATGTATGCTATCCTAGTGGATGTGTGATTTGGGTTTTGTTTGAGTAATTTATCAATTGTGTTCTTTCTCTTTTCCCCTCCAAGTGTGTAAACATCGTCCCCTAGGGTTCCACCCTACATCAAATTTGTCCTTGTTTCCTTGGATTGTTCTTGTATTCTTGTGGATCTCAACTTTGATGTTCTAGTGCATGTGTAATTGGGATATTGTTTGAGTGAATTTCTCTTGTGTTCATCACCCCCCCCCCTAAGATACAAAGATCTTCACCTAGGGTTTCACCCTACATCATGAGGTCATACTCAAAGCGCTTGTGTGCCACCTTCCCGTCGACGAGCTACACAGCATCGTCGCCACCGGATCAGACCTCCCTACCATTGAAGCTTGCATCACCACTACCACAGCTCGCATCGCCACCGCTCGATCCGTGAAAAAGGTTGAAAAATTCAAACTTTTTCGTATATCCAGCCGAGACAATGAGAATCCAATGGCACAACGATGGAGTTTGCGAGGACGAGAGAAGAGGTCGGACGAGAAACAGAAGTCGACGGCGGGAAGAGGGGAAAGGGACAGGGGCGAGGAGGGGAATGGGAACGGGGCGAGGAGGGGAAAGGGAGGAGGTGGTGGGTGGGGTGTCGACGGAGGGAAACTAAAGTGAGGGGTTCGTAAAATCGTGAGCCGCGTCACATAAGTCAGGGAGTACTTTTTTTAAAGAATGGACAGTGTAGTACTGTGACGCCCCAAGACCGACGCTCCAGAAGACTTCTAGCTATTCCGGGTTTCGCCGTGTGTTTTATTTGTGCTTGCTCTTTTTATTTTGCATTGCATCATGTCATCATGCCATCATGTCATAAATATTTTCATCTCAACTAAATAAATTGCATAGATCGTTTGATCTATTTAAATCGAGGGAAGGATGACTTCTCTTTATAACATATCCTCCTAATAATTATGGAGCTATTATAAAAATATTCCATTTGTTGGAAGTAACCATAACACACTTGCATAATATTCTCCATGCCTTTCCAACTCGATTCTTGATCTCAAACTTTGTCATAAATTCTTTCATCTTTTTCCCGAGCTCCACCAAAATTCTCAATATTTTTGGACTCTCCAAAACCTTGATCCTGTTCAAATCATTTGAATGAAATTCAAATGAATTTGAATGCAAAACTTGCAATCAAGACCTTTTCTATTTTTCATGGAACCAACGCATTTTTGCGAGTCCAGAGAAATTAACCCCCGTGCCCAAATTATACCCCTAACTCTCTCCTTCTTCTCTTTTTCTTTCTTCTTTGTTTTTTTCGTTCTTTTCTCTTTTTCTTTCAGAAAGAGGGAGAGAGAGATGGCCCAAGGCCGGCCACAGCCAGCCGCACGCCCATCAGCAGCTGGCCCATTAGGTCCAGCTGGCACCAGCCACTCTAACCCTATAACCCAACACCCGATCTCCTTCTCCCCTTCGTTCTCATCCCCAGCCGCCACCACACCACGCACGCGATCCCCATCTCTCCCTCGCTCGATCTCCCTCCCCTTCGCTCGCAGCACCCACCCCCTGTCTCTCTCGCTTGCTCCAGCCTTCCCTCGGTTCCCCTTCTCCTCTGCCCACCTGCGACTCCTCCCTGTCGCCTCGCACGCCGCCTGGCGCCCCATCGCCGGCGAGCCCGCGGCCCGCCGCCCTCTGCTCCTTCCGCGGACGCCCCGCAGGACCCGTCGGGCTGCCGCCCCGAGCCGGTGCTCCGCCGCCTCCCTGTGCTCCGACCTCACCACCGCAGCGCCATGACCGCCCGCCGCCGTCGTGAGCCTCCCCACCGGCCGCCTCTTACTCCGCGCCGGTGATACGTCTCAAACGTATCTACTTTTCCAAGCACTTTTGATATTGTTTTGACCTCATTCTTGCATGATTTGGACTAAACTAACCCGGACTGACGCTATTTTCAGCAGAGCTTCCTGTATGGTTTATTTGTGTGCAGGAAAACTGATTTTTAAGCATCTCAGAAAAATCCACGAAAAATCACGAAAAATCCACGCACCCGAAGAAACAAAATGCCAAAAGTGGGGCCAGAGGGGGGCCAGGGGGTGCCCAGGCGCCCTGTGGGCGCCCCCCCCCCCCCCCCCCGGGCCGCGCCGGGGGGCGCCTGGGTGGGCCCCACACCCCCTGGTGCCCTACTTTAGCCCGTATTTTTCCTCCCGACGCAAAAATCCCAGATCGGAAGTCCTTTCCCTGTTTTTCGTCGCGGAGCCGCCGCCACCCTCTGTTCTTCTTCGGGAGGGCTAATCTGGAGGCTGATTTGGCCTCCGGAGAGGGGAGATCGTCGCCATCGTCATCATCATCACCACTCCATCATCCCTCTATGACTTCCCCCTTCATGTGTGAGTAATTCCCTTGCTGTAGGCGAAGGGGATGGTAGGGATTGGATGAGTTAGATCATGTAATAGTTCGTCAGATTGTTGGGGGCATGTTGCCTATCATCTAGTATGGTGTTTATCATCTTTGCTACAACTTGTTATTCTTAATGCTTGACACTTAGGGCCCGAGTGCCATGATTTCGGATCTGAACCATATGTGTTTGCATGAATATATTTGTGTTCTTGATCCTATCTATGAGTTGTATGCACCTGTTACGGTTCGGAACCGGCGATCCCAAAAGTGACAGCTTGGGACACCAAAGGGGATGGTCCGTAGTTTGAGGATCACATGTATCCATTGAGTTCATTGCTTTGTTTCGGTGCTCTTTGACAGGAGCACCTTAATATCCATTAGTTCCTTTTGGCCCCGTTCGTAGCGGGATGGTAGGACAAAAGATGTTGTGCAAGTTCTTATTGCAAGCACGTACAACTACATAAGGGATACATGCCTAATGTTTGATATTTGCCTAGATGATCATTACTTTTCCGTGTGCCGTGCCCCAAGTTAGAATCTATCTCATCCATGCAGCGCCCAACCATCCATCTCCCTAGCCTACAGTATTTTAAACCTTGCTTGTCACTAGTTGCTACTTTTGCCATTTACTACTGCTATTTACTTTTGCTGTTTACTTTTACTATTACTATCATCACTATCATATCACTGTTACCACTTATCTTTTGTTGCAAGTTAGTATATTTCAGGTGCGGTTGAATTGACAACTCAACTGTTAAAGCTTATAAATACTCTTTGGCTCCCCGTGTGTCGAATCAATAAATTGGGTTATTCTTACCCGCGAAGACTATCTCGATCCCTTACGGTTGAGGGTTATCAAGTACCGTTTTCTGGCGCCGTTGCCGGGGAGCATAGCAATATTTACAAGTCTACTTGAGGTATCCTACCTGTTGCACTTTATTCACTATGGGTAAGAAAGGAGACCCCAAGGTCCCGATCTTACGATCCACTACAAGAAGAGGTACTGCTCTGAGCACTAGTGCTATGCTTGATTCACCTTCTGTTATGAGTAAGTTTGCCTCACCACCGCCACATGATGCTCCTACTGAATCTGTTATTATGTCTGATACTCTTGATGATGCTTCTACTACTTTTGATGATGATATTAGTTCGCTTTATGCTCTTGAGAAACAAATTACTGCTGCTGCTGAAAAATATGGAATTGAACTTCCTGTTACTCGCTACCCTATTGGTGAAACTTATGATTATCCCGAATTGAGTAAACTCCAGGAGAGGCTCCTTGATGATGATTACTATATACTTGATGAAGATTTATGCAGGGAACTGACAGAGTTTGCCGGCTCTGACCCTGAAACTATTAAAAATATATTTGAAAAACACTCCTTGAAAAACAAAACCGTTCCTAATCCTGAGTTTGCTACATCTCCTATATGCATTGATGATCCTGATTTTGATTTCTCTGTTGATCTTTCACTTATACCTATGGTTGAAGCTGACCCCTTTTATGGCAGAGAAAATGATGATGCTATTGCACACCTAACTAAACTTGGTGAGCTAGGAAGCCTATTTACCACAGATGAGAAGATACGCTACTTTTATGTGACCAAGCTTCTTCCTTTCTCCTTGAAGTAAGGTGTTAAAGCATGGTATGATTCACTCCCATGCGGTTCTATTAAGAGTCCTCAGGACTTAGCTCACTCTTTTGTTGATAAGTACTTTCCTGCTCATATGCAACATGCTGCTTTACAAAGAATTTATAATTTTAAACAGTTGCAGGATGAGTCCCTCCCCAAAGCTTGGGGGAGGTACTGCGGTTTGATTCAGGCTAAACCAGGACATGGAGTTCCTAAGAATGAATTAATTGATATATTCTATGCTGGTCTAACTGATGAATCTAGGTCCTATCTGGACAGTTGTGCTGGTTGTGTTTTCAGGAAAAGAACACCGGACGATGCGGAAGATTTAATGGGCAGGATTGCCAAAAACCATGAATATTGGTCCGTCCCTGAACCACCTCCACCAACAAAGAAGAGGGGCATGTTTGTTCTAAGCCCCGAGGATATGCGAGAAGCAAAGAAGTCTATTAAAGAGAAAGGTATTAAAGCTGAAGATGTGAAGAATCTACCCCCTATTGAGAAGCTGTGTGAGCCTACCACTCACCCTCCTATGGTAGAGGTACACTCTCTTTTAGATTTCAACGCAAGTGACATCCCTTATGGTGAGCCTCCTGATCAATGTTTAGATGAGTTTGATAATTTTATTATGAAACAGAATCATTTTAATGAGAGGATAGAAAGTCAGTTGCATGATAATTCCCTTGCTATCAAAAAGTTGCTTGGTGTTTTAGATAGAACAGTTAATGATGTCCAATGTCTTGTGAAGCATTTTCATATGGTTCAAACTCAGCTTGATCAAATTTCTAATGTGCAAAGAGATTTGCTTGCTAACAATGCCAAACAAGATAAATTACAGGCTTTTGGGATTAAGACCCAAGGAGGAACTAGTACTCAAGATCCTCTTTATCCAGAGGGACATCCGAAGAGAATCGAGCAAGATTCTCAAATGCAGGAAGAAGAAATTGTTGTCTCTCCAAATAAGAAGAAGAAACATAAAGAGACTGACAATTCTAATGATCTTATTGCAGATGAAGAGCCAGCTATTGATCCCAACAGTGTATCTATCTCCGATGCTGAGACTGAAGACGGTGCTGAACCTGAAGGTAATGATAATGCGAAGAATGATCCGCCTGAAGTTCGAGAAGAAGAAGCACCCGACAAACGTAAGAGGTACACTAGAGAAGACTTCATCGCAAGAAAACATGGGAAGGAGAAAGAACCATGGGTACAGAAACCCATGCCCTTACCAGGTAAGTCCATCAAATCTAAAGAAGAAGAGCATTACAATAAGTTTTGTGAATGGATTAAACCTCTTTTTCGTCAAATTCCTTTGATTGATGCTATTAAGTTACTTCCTTATTCAAAATATATGAAAGATATTGTCACTAACAAAAGAAAAATTCCTAATGATGCAATATCTACTATGCTTGCTAACTATTCTTTCAGTGGAAAGATTCCTGAGAAGCTCGGTGATCCAGGTATACCCACCATTCCTTGCTCCATAAAGAATAATTATGTCAAAACTGCTTTATGTGATCTTGGAGCGGGAGTGAGTGTTATGCCTCTCTCTCTTTACGAGAGGCTTTGTTTAGAGAAACTAATTCCTACAGATATCTCCCTTCAGATGGCTGACAAGTCAACCGCTGTTCCGATAGGTATTTGTGAGGATGTTCCAGTTGAAGTTGCTAATTGTTTAATTCTTACTGATTTTGTTGTGCTTGACATGCCTGAGGATGGGAGCATGTCCATTATTCTTGGTAGACCTTTTCTTAATACCGCAGTTGCTGTTATTGATTGCAACAAAGGGAAGGATACCTTTCATGTGAATGATAAAGAACACACGGTATATTTTCCGAAGAAGACCGACAGGAGGCATGCCCTCAACTCTATAGAGAATATCGAAACCGTGAAAATTGGAGAATGGGACTGTCCACTACATGTGCCTCACAAATACAAAACTATCATGGTAGGGACAATGTCCATCAAGGTAAAAGTTCAGTGATTACTTCGTAGGAGGTGAGACTTTTTGTTCTATATACCGCTTGTTTGTTGGTAAGACTTGATCAACCTTACTAGTGAACGTGTTTTATATGGATAAAAAGTTGAGCTTTCTATGTTTTTATTTGTTTTTAGTGTTGTCATACTTGCTGTACCAAGTATCTATGTTTTTGAAGCTTCACAATTCTACTAACTGCTTCAAGTTTTCAGAGAGTTTCGCACCTTTTTGAACTTTGAAAAAAATTCAACAGTGAAGTTTTCAGAAAAATTCCAGAAAAATTATATTAAAAATTTCCACAACGGGAGAGACCCGGAAAGTCCTGGGGCCAGCCAGGGCGGCCAGCTGGCGCGGCCCAGCCCCTGGCCGCGCCCACAGGGCGCCTGGGGCCCACGGGACCCCCCTCTAGGTACTTCTTCTTCCCTCCTCTCTCTCTTTTTCCAGAAACCCGAGTTCCGGTCTTGTTCTTGCTGTTCTTGCTGTTCTTGGGGGCGATTCTTCGATCTCTCTCTACAGCCCATCATCTGAGCTGAAATTTTGAGCAAATACTCCCTGGTATGTGACTCCTCCACCCCTCCAATTAGATTTTTGATTGGTGGCCTCATTTGTGAGTATTTAGTAGTTCTTGGTGCTGTAGAGATGAGCTTGCATGCATGTGTAGAAAGTTGTTTTCCAAGTTTTGATGCAAGTTTATGCCTTGGGCAAGTGAGTTGAGTAGTTTGCCTTAGCTCACTTGGTTTTAACCCTCGTTTTTGTAAATTATAAAAAAATTCAGAAATGAGTTTGTTAGGAAGGGCAAAAGGATGGCTTGAGAAGAGGAGGCCCGCACACTCCGATCGAGTCACTAGAGCCGCAACTTCACCATCGACTGTTAGGGTGAGCTATAATGAAGATCATGTGCCCCTGGAGTTGTTGGAAGACACAAGTCCAGCACGTGCGATGACATTTCCATGTGATGAATTCATGGAAGCTGCGGGAATCGAGGATGAGTTTTATAATCTTTGTGCTAATGCAGGTTTGACACGACTCGTCACGAGCCGTGTTACTCAGTATCAAAAACTCACCTCCGGTTTCATTAACAGTTTTAGATATAATCCTGATTCAGGTGCTATTGAGTTTAAAATTTATAATGATCTTATCACCATGACTCTGGGAAATTTTTGTGAAGTAATAGGTGTGCCGAACGTTGGGAGGACGGCAAGGATGGCCACGCAGCCCTCCGAGCTGAAAACCGTCATTGACTCTCTCTGTAGCATGGGTACGAGGGATATTCATCGGTCAAAGATCTCCAGCATCTTGTTTCCTCACCTCAGGTATTTTGCATATTATATTGCTAGAGGGGTGTTAGCTCGCGACAACACGAGCAACATTTCTGCTCCGGATATTGCTATCCTGGCAGCAGCCCTCTCAGAGAGGTCTGATTATAATATTGGTACCTTAATTGCTCGACGCCTTGCTATGAATGGTAACAAGGGGGACTTATATGGTGGCATTTATGCCACGCTTATCTTAGAGCATCTTGGAGGCACCCCACACCCTGATGATACTCCTTTTACTTATTTAAGCTTTGATCTTGCTGCTATGAAGAGGCATAAGTTTGTTACCATGGGTTCTGAACTTGACAACCTTGTTTATATCTTGCGTTTTGGAACTACCGCGGAACGCGAGATTCGTCTACCTGCACCTCTTTTGTTTGATTTTTCTCGCAGGAACGGATGGTCCTTTGATGTTGTCCAGTTCGATGAGTTCATGGTCCAGCATCAGTTCCATAACCCCATGGAGGGGGTTGCGCCCGACGAGGAGAGGTACGGTGAGATACCACATTTTCAGGATGAGACCGCCACCGAGTTTGGTGAAGGGTCTTCCTCTGTTTGGCGCTCAGAACCTTCCTCGTGGGAGACTTCGAGGAGTTCAGTGTACGGCCATCATCCTTCTACGACCCTTGGTCTCACCACCATACCCCTGGAGCAGGAGGCTCCTGGGGGCAGTAGCTGCTACCAACTTAGGCCAAAAGCCTAAGCTTGGGGGAGTACGTGCCCTTCTCACTTTTTCATTGTATTATCCGTTTTATTCGCTTTGATCTTTTCGAAGTTTTTGCCCATTCTTCTTTATTCCTCTATTTGCAAAAACAACAAAAAGATTTTCTCTTTCTTTTGCTTTTTATTCAACTTTTGAAAAACCCAAAAAGACTTCCTTTCTCTCTTTAGTTTGCTTTGTTTTCAGAGATCAGCTCGCATCCGTGGTGGCATTTGATTATATTTCCTACGTTCGATCGTGCAAGTGACAAGCAGTAATGACGAAGATCGACTGAAAGGAAGCAACAAGGAAGACCGGTATGAACTCTTTCTGTTTCTACTTTTGTACATATGCCTGTACTTATGATCTAGAGACTAGCTTGTAGCGACATAGTGCTATGTTTACAATGCTTTTTCAGTGGTTCATGCTTTCCTTGTGGCTAGTCCCGAATAACTAGAGTACATAATGTGTTATTGAAATGATCTACATGCATCGCGCTGTTCATAGTCTGGCATACTAAGGTGGTATTTCCCTTTAGAGAATTTTTGGATTGACTTGGCACATGCTTACACATGTTTAAGACTAAAAAGTCTACTTTGCCTTGATGATCTTTGAATTTTAGAATAGTTATATCACTTTCATGCCCGATTCAATGTTGCTTTGTCGCTCTGCATGATTATGACCGTTATTGCTCTCTAGTTGGTCGCTTCCCAGTCTTTTGCTAAACCTCCACCCGTACTAAGCGGAATGACTGCTTGTGCATCCAAAACCTTTAAACCTGTTATGCCATATGAGTCCACTATACCTTCCTATATATGGTATTTACCTGCCATTCCTAACAAAGACTTTCATGTACCATCTCGAAACTAACCAAAAGCATTTCTCTTTTTTGTGTCTATGTTTTAGCTCATGAGGAAGTAGTAGTTAATTCATGATCTCTTTAAGTTGGACAAGTTTCACCCCTGGATTGCATGTATAATGTGCGAACCCCTAATATGAAAAGGAACTGGCATTGAGTGCGCCCGGCTCAAAAAGATAATATAATAAACAAACCCTCCTTCACGCTTTGTTCATGAGAAATCAGAAAACTTTGGCAGTGATAAACAAAGAAGATTAAGAGGATGTGATCGTCCTCATGCGGGAGCCGTTCCTTGAGACTTGTCTAGCTTAAAAAGTAATTGAGTTATCTGCTAGCATTCGTTGACGAAATATGCACCTCTCAAAAACATATTTACTTCTGTTTTTAAAACCAAGAGCTCTGGTACATGTTTAGTTTTTGTTTCCGATCACGGGTTTTCAACCTTGCCAATAAAAGCCACGGTTCGAGAGTCTCGTCTTCTTTCTTCAAAGCACTGACTAGGAGAGCATAATTGTCATTCTGAGTGTAATGTGCATTGTCCCAAAGTATTACATTGTCTTCTGCATACTTGTGATATGATTTATTCTGAAATTCTTAGTTCTAGTCTCCTTTAAAACTCTCGAGGAGTCTCTGCATTTATGTTTTGCTTCACTCATGGAGGCTAGCGAGATACCACCTTAATATGCTCAAGCTATGTGCAATGTGATCTTGTCTTGATTTTCGGTAATATATTGTTTACTCTTAATTATTTGTGACTGGTCACTTGAAAGAAGGATTGCTCCTTGCATTATTCTAATAAGTACTGTTTTAATACTTGCTGAACTCTTTTCGTAGTACATGCTTATATACATCTAATGAAGCAAAAGAGTTTGTCAAAGTTTTCTTTGTCGCGTCCAGTTCGTTGAACTGAATTGCTTGAGGACAAGCAATATGCTAAGCTTGGGGGAGTTGATACGTCTCAAACGTATCTACTTTTCCAAACACTTTTGATATTGTTTTGACCTCATTCTTGCATGATTTGGACTAAACTAACCCGGACTGACGCTGTTTTCAGCAGAGCTGCCTGTATGGTTTATTTGTGTGCAAGAAAACGGATTTTTAAGCATCTCAGAAAAATCCACGAAAAATCCACGCACCCGAAGAAACAAAATGCCAGAAGTGGGGCCAGAGGGGGGCCAGAGGGTGCCCAGGCGCCCTGTGGGTGCCCCCCCCCTGGGCCGCGCCGGGGGGGCGCCTGGGTGGGCCCCACACCCCCTGGTGCCCTACTTTAGCCCGTATTTTTCCTCCCGACACAGAAATCCTAGATCGGAAGTCCTTTCGCTGTTTTTCGTCGCGGAGCCGCCGCCACCCTCTGTTCTTCTTCGGGAGGGCTAATCTGGAGGCTGATTTGGCCTCCGGAGAGGGGAGATCGTCGCCATCGTCATCATCATCACCACTCCATCATCCCTCTATGACTTCCCCCTTCATGTGTGAGTAATTCCCTTGCTGTAGGCGAAGGGGATGGTAGGGATTGGATGAGTTAGATCATGTAATAGTTCGTCAGATTGTTGGGGGCATGTTGCCTATCATCTAGTATGGTGTTTATCATCTTTGCTACAACTTGTTATTCTTAATGCTTGACACTTAGGGCCCGAGTGCCATGAATTCAGATCTGAACCATATGTGTTTGCATGAATATATTTGTGTTCTTGATCCTATCTATGAGTTGTATGCACCTGTTACGGTTCGGAACCGGCAATCCCAAAAGTGACAGCTTGGGACACCAAAGGGGATGGTCCGTAGTTTGAGGATCACATGTATCCATTGAGTTCATTGCTTTGTTCCGGTGCTCTTTGACAGGAGCACCTTAATATCCATTAGTTCCTTTTGGCCCCTTTCATAGCGGGATGGTAGGACAAAAGATGTTGTGCAAGTTCTTATTGCAAGCACGTACAACTACATAAGGGATACATGCCTAATGTTTGATATTTGCCTAGATGATCATTACTTTTCCGTGTGCCGTGCCCCAAGTTAGAATCTATCTCATCCATGTAGCGCCCAACCATCCATCTCCCTAGCCTACAGTATTTTAAACCTTGCTTGTCACTAGTTGCTACTTTTGCCATTTACTACTGCTATTTACTTTTGCTGTTTACTTTTACTATTACTATCATCACTATCATATCACTGTTACCACTTATCTTTTGTTGCAAGTTAGTATATTTCAGGTGCGGTTGAATTGACAACTCAACTGTTAAAGCTTATAAATACTCTTTGGCTCCCCGTGTGTCGAATCAGTAAATTGGGTTATTCTTACCCGCGAAGACTATCTCGATCCCTTACGGTTGAGGGTTATCAGCCGGCGAGCACGAGCCGCCACCCCTCTGCATCGTCCCCGTGCACCTACAGCCACGACGCCCTGGCCGCCCCAAGCCCCATCGAGCGCCGGCGACCTCGGCCTCTGGCCCATTCACCGTTGTCCCCACTTCTTCTCCTCGTCGCCGACCTCCTCCGCGCAGGCGACCTCCGTTGCTGCCCTGTCTTCCTGCTTCGCCTCACCCGCGCCTCCCCGTCGTCCTCATCAGTGATCAGCCAAGGCCGCTGCAGAGCGCCGTCCTCCGCGCGCCTCTAGCGCCCGACTTGGTGCCGGCGTCGCCGCCCCTCCGCTCCCGAGAGCTCCCTGCCATGCCTCCTACTCTGGCCAGAACCAGGAACGCCGAGGCCATCTCCAGGATCTTGCCAAGTACCACGACCCCCAAGGACCGCCGAGTTCGTCTACCGCCGTTTTCGGTTACGCCAAGTTCGACTACAACACGAAGATATGTACAACTATGCAAATTCGCCGAGTACCCTTGGGTTTCATCAAGTACGTCTACGAAGCGTATCGTCACCGAAGACTGTCGAGTGAACAACTACCGTCGACCCTAGAAGACCCGTGGATGCGACAAGTACCCCTACCGATGACCAAAGAACGGCTACGTACCGAAACATCAAGTTCATCTACGAAAACGTGTATGACCGTCGTCGAGACCGCAAGTACCACTACATCGACTTGTACGACTACCGTCGACCCTCGAGGGCATCGTGAATGTCAAGTTCCGCTACCGATGACCCCGGGCATCTATGAACGTGTACCACTACCACCGCGAGTGCCACTACCACCGCTGACGTGTACAACTACTTCCAACGACGACCCGTGAACAACTACTTCCCTCGACGAACTCGTTCGGCCTCGAGATCGCACACTTCGAAGGTATAACGACGAGACGATGACCCGTGAACGAATGCTATGTGATGTATGAGATGTTCACTTGTTTGCACCGTGCCAAATCGTCGCTTGCGATGCCCCTCGTTTGCCTTGCCACCAACCCGTGGGAACCCGGTAACGGGATCACCCCACATATCTCTTGCATGACACGCTCATGCCGATCCTTCTTTTGCACCGGTCTTCCGATTACCGTAACCGATATGTTGCCGTGGCATCATTTTCAGTTATCGTCGCCGTGGCACCCCTTTCCACCACGGTGACAAATATTTCCTATCTCTTATGTCAACTTTTAACTAAAAATTGCATAAAACTTGCATTGTCATCCGCATCATGATAACAACATTTAAATGACTAAAATTGTTGTTTACTTTAAATTGCTAAATATGACATGGGGATTTTCCAGAATTGTTATTATTATTTCCGGCCTCATTTAAAATGCCTAGATAGTGTAGTTTTGCTCATGCTTCACCTCTTGCCATGTTAACAAACATTTAATCTTGTCTTGTAAATAAACGAGAGTGGACTAAATAGATAAAATGTGGTGTTTCGTCAATATGCAACTCGTTGCATATGGAACTCCACTTAATTTGTAGTTTTGTTGAGCACTTTGCCATGCCATGCATAATTAAACTGGACATGCATCATACTTGTTTGTGCATCATATACCATGTTGAGCGTGTTTGTTTACCGTGTTGTTTGCTTCTTTCCGGTATGCTTCTCTCGTTAGCTTCGGTTTTGTTCCGGAGTTGTGAGGATTTGTTTGACTACTTCATGGACTCGTTCTTCTTCCGTGCGGGATCCCAGGCAAGATGACCATTCTCCGATATCACCTCTATCTTTGCCTATGCTAGTTGTCTCGTTCTTTAGATATGCCTCGATGCCTATTCCTGTTTGTCAGCCTCCTATTATTGCCATGAAACACTCTAACTGCCTTCCTAGCAAACCGTTGATTGGCTAAGTACGCTTTTGCTCAGCCCCTCTTATAGCGTTGTTAGTTGCAGGTGAAGTTTGAAGATTGCTCCACGCCCGGACTTGTTTTATTGGGATAACACAATATGTACCTGTTATAAACTAATGCACCTATATATTGGCAATGGGTGGAAGGCTTGGCCTTTTGCTTGGTGTTTTGTTCCACTCATGCCACCTTAGGACCCGATAAACCGGTGTTATGTTCCTTGATTTTGCTTTCCTATGCCCAACTTTGGTTTTAATTTGCCTCATAATAAAAATTAATTAATTAATTAATTGCATAGGGGGTCGCGTCCCCGGGTTCTTAATTCTACATTACAGTGGGGGCCAGTGCTGATGGTGTTGGTCCCAAACGGGGGTCCTGCAGGGCCACCACGGGGAAACTCGAGGTTTGGCTCCTATAGCATCACCCATCCGCTCGTGGACTGAGACGAGATACGCGCGGCTATTATCAGGGTGTCGGCGCGCCGGGAGGTCTTGCTGGATTAGTTTTACCTTTGTCGAAATATCTTGAGCACGAGATTCCGAGGATACTCGGGTCTTCCCACTTTGGAGTTGCGACTCTGCAGATCGTGAGCTTGTGATGGGCTAAGTTGGGACACGCGTGCAGGGTTTTGAACTTTTGAAAGCCGTGCCCGCAGTTATGTGGTAGATGGGAATTTGTTAATATCCGGTTGTAGATAACTTGACACCATATTCATAAGAATACACTACCGTGTGAGTAACCGCGATGGTCTCTTTCCGAAGGGCTTCGGGAAGTGAACACGGTGGGGTTATGTTTGATCGTGAGTAGCTAGGATCACTTCTTGATCAACTCGGCGATCGTTGGCACTTGTCATCTTCTCGCTCTAAACTCGTAAGCTGGTGTTTAGTGCATGTTGTAACCCTTTTATAGCCTTTCCACACCTAAGGCTTTGGTAGTTTTGATACCCGGGAATGGGATTGCTGAGTCCTTTGTGGCTCACAGATTCAACACACACCAGATGCAGGTACCGCTAAGAACAATGTAGGAGATGGTTCAGAACTTTAGTGGGAGTTCGATGAAGAGCGCGGACATTACTATGTTTTGTATCCCGACAATCAGTAGAGGTTCTTACTAGGAGGATCCGGGCTTGTGTTTTATGATATCTTTCTCGTTTGGATTTCGCCCGTAGTCGGACACTGTGTTATTTCGATGATTGTATGTTATTGTATTCATTGTGTGATGTGGCGAGTGTAAGCCATCTATCTTTTACAATTTCATCCCTGAATTTTTACGTGAGATGTGCAAAGATACCATACTTGAGATCATTCCAGAATGCGCTTATGTCTTTAAGTCATGCCTCGACACATAGGAGACATAGTCGCATCCTGGGCATTACAAGTTGGTATTCAGAGCCTTCTCCGACCTAGGAGCCCCTGATTGATCGAACCGCTAACGGTTGAGTCTAGGCACACACACAAAATGTTTTGAGTCCTATATATATATCAGAGAGTAGGATTTCTTTTTACTCCTCATCCCCTTCGTCGCTCTAGTGAGGACTCCTGACGTTGTTCTATCTTCACTATTCTCAAAATTTTACTAATTTTTGTTAGGATCACGCGGGTATTGTTTGGATTGTTCCGATATCTTTGTGACGAGAACATTGTTCTCGATGCCTCCTGTCATTTAGGGGTTGTGGCAGTGTCCCGAGGAGTTGAGCTCCGAGGTGTTGTCATCACAAATGTATCGTAGCGGTTCTAGAATACCAGAGGCGGCCGACATCGAAAACTCTTCTATGTTGATGTAGGGTGGAACCCTAGATGGCCGATCTTTCACGAAATGGAGGGATCCCGCGATGAACACGAAGAACACAAAGGGGAATCACGAGGGAAAACACTCAAGAACAAGTCCAATCACACATCCACTAGACAATCAAACACACAAGATCAAAAGGTACATGAACAACAAAGGGAAAGATACAAGGTAAAGTTCATCTCCAAGAGGAGGTCTTGAATCCGTGAAGGATCTTCCCGTTTAGGGGTCTTGAATCCAAAGTGGATCTTCTTCGTAGAGGGGCCGCGGTCTCTCTCGTGGAGTAGATCCGTAATGGATGAGCAAAGCTCTAGTCTAAAATGAGCTATCGCATTTGCTAACCCTGAAATGGTGGAGGTGGAGGAGTATATATAGTCTAAGTCCACAAAGGGGTAAGTGAGGGGCGAAAGGGGTACATGGCCAAAAGGCTCGCTGCTGCGCACAGGCAGGGAGCGGACGTCCGCTGGGCACCGGACGTCCGGTGGCTCGGGAGGGACCGGATGTCCGGTAGCTCTTGGACTTCCGCTATTTTGGTTCTGTGAAGGATGTCACGGACGTCCGGTGGCTGCCGGTCGTCTGGTCGCCTGGGACGCGTCGGACGTCCGGTAAGCGCCGGCCTTCCGGAGCCTGTAGCTTGCAGCAGCTCCGTTTCTTCCGTCTTCTCTTCCACGCTTCCCTCGCAGATGGTGTAGGCGATCCTTGGCGCTTGCACTCCTCCTCGTCATCCGTGAAGCTCCGACAATACCTATGCATGCACACGAGTGGAGTGTCAAGTAGTATACCATCCTCAAAGGGGTCAAGTGAACACGTGTAAAGGAGATGATTCACCTTTAAGTATGAGAAGTAGAGGTCACACGTGTCACTTGCCAAACGGACTCTTGGCATGGTGATGTCCATAGGATTCTCCGCATCATCCCCTCCCCCTTGGGAAAGATCCGACCTCGGATCGAAAACCAAATCACCATGGGAAAGAGGTGGCGTCGTCGTGTATATGTGGACGATCACGAAGTGCTCATCATCTTGAAGCTTTAAATGGGCGCTCTCCAATGTCTCACCGTCTAGTGATTCCTTCAAAAGGAGCAAGGACAACAAACACTTGGAAAAACAAATATGGTTAGCGTTAGTGCAAAACCAAGCATTGAAGAGGTGGTTCACCAAACAAGTGGTGTCATCAAGCATAGCATAAGGTGTGACAAAGAAGTGTGGCATGGCAAATAAGCATATAAGTTGGGCACAATCAAGAACATCATTGAAACAAGCGCGCAAGAGTGAGGTAGAGATGCAAATAGGTGTGACAAGTGAAGAAGCATCTACCTCATGGTCATAGCAAACAAGATCAAAGCGCTCAATGAAAGGTCTATGGTAAGCATAGGAATCATTCACAACACCACATAACAGTAGACATCTAAACACATGGGGTAAGTGCAAGACAATTCGAGCATAACATGCACAAGGTGTAGTGAACATAGTGTGGCACTCAACACAATAGAAAGAGCTATTGTTCAGCATGTGTGAGGCAATCAAGTCAATCATGTGAAAAGTAATGGGACATGGCATACGTGAAGAATTGACATTGTTGCAACCAAGCATATGATAGGGACAAGTAATCCACAAGTCGGATGCAACACACAAGGCATATATATCATGATGCATGGAGATGTGTAAATGGCAAGTCAAATCAAGATCTCTAACATGTGTGCAAATAAGTCTCATGGTGCAAGCAACACAAGTAGTGTGATCCACAATATCCATGCTCATGGTTTTGGGTGTCTCGAAAGAGAAGGATATCACCTTGAAACTGTGTCCTTGTGCATCCTTCACAATGCCGAAGCACAAGAAAGTGCGATGCAGAAGCGTCGTGGTAGAAAGTGGTTCGCTCTCAAGAGCTCGAATGGTCAACTCATGTGAAGTCGAAGTCGACGACACATAGTCCAAGTATCCTACACATGCACACAACAAAAGGAAGAACGTATGCGCATGGTAGATAAACACATCATCCATCATGATGGTTCTCTTCTCTTGCACATAACCATTAGGAGAAAAAGTGCATGAATAATATGATGCAACAATAGCGATATTCATGGCACCAGGCATATGGTGCAAGGAGGTAAAACAAGCATGCTTCACAATAAATATCTCAAAGTCTCCAAATAAATGTGAGAATGCTATGGGGGCAATCTCATTGGCAAGACTAAAATCATGAATGCGCTCTATGCATGGACAATCATATAGCATGAGAGAGGCAACATGTGGAGACATATGACAACAAGCAATATCAATCATGTGCAAAGCATGGCAATGGTTGACATCAACCGCATGAAAGGAGCAAGTATGAATCATCGGTGATGCAACATAAGCAAGCATATCAATCATGTCGTGCAAACTAGTGGAGCGAAGATGCAACACACTAGATGAGTTCATAGCAATCATGTCATGTGAGCCAATAGTAGGCATAAGCAATGCACATGACATATCACAAGCACGAGCATATAGCATGAACAAGGTATCATCATAGGCATTTGGCACAAAGCAAACATGGCAATAACAAGCAATATTTCCACCAAGCTTGCAAATACACATACAAGTATGAGAATCAATCATCATGTGTAATGCGAAGCATGGGCCACAAATGCATGGCAAAGGCATATAAATGAGTATATCATGCAAAGTGAACATGGTAAGATGGGCGTAAGAGATATAACGGACAATAACCCATAACCATGTGAGTGCCATGTAGAAGGAATGCGCGAAGTCTTTGCGCAAAGGGAGTGGTGGGAAGGACAATCCACGGGATCTGAAGTCGTCGTTGCTCTCTAGAGCTCGTTTCGTCAACTCGTGCTCTTGCGAGGTTGACGAGTATGCATGTGTACCTACACAAAAGAGACAAGAACCAAAGAAATTGTGCGCGTGGTAAATGTACACATCATCCATCATGATGTGTATGTGCATGTGTGAGTTAGCACAAGATACGCATCGCTCAAAGAAATGTGATGCATGGTATAAGAACATGTCATCCATCATGAATGAATAGTTATTGTGTATAGCATGATGTGGATGCAAATTGAGCATACAAGTATGGGGATCATGCAATGGATGGGATGGATCAAAATCTCCTAAATTGTATGAGGAAACTATGGGGGTCTCCTCATGAGCAATATCTAAAGCATAATATGGAGAAGTGGAACAATGTCCGAAACAATGCATATCCGAAGCTAGGTGGTCATGGCATGGCATATGAGATAAATGATGCAAAGGTAGAATGTCAATATCATCACAAGAAAAACAAATGCCAATAACCATGGGCTTGTCATCTATGCCATAAGTGCAAATTGGATTTATCTTAATGGCATATGCAGAGTTACTACGATGAGATTGCAAATATGACATATTGTTGATCTCATGCATAGCATATGACAAGTCAAGCGGATTATCAAACATGATGTGACCTAAAGAATGATCACAAGAGATCCTATGCAACATGGCATCACAACTAATAGACTCCACATGGCAATCATCAAACTCATCATAAATGGGTAAATAATCGCATGGGGAAATCATACTAGCATGAAGCATGGCAATAGGTGGATCAACATCATGCAAGCAATCAAAGTTAACATAGTCCACTAGTGGGACAAGTTCATCACCTTCACCCTTGTTACCTTTCTCATTCCACTCATGTGGTGTAGGTGAGGTGGGAAAGACCAAAAGGTGGTCATCTCTTCATTTTGATGGAACCATGTGGGGGTGCATCATATTCCACCATGGCCATCGTCTTGTCCATAGGAAGGACGAAGTCGTCGAAGATCGGCGCGTCATCAAATGTGGGACCTAGCACCAAATGAGAAGACACAATAGAGGTAGAGGTCAAGTCGTTAGCGTTGAAAGTGGCCTCACATGACCTATCAACTATCTCAACTTCTCTATGTGGTGGCTCACTCACTCCCTCAAGGTAGGTGCACTCAAACTCACATATGGTGGAGTCACTCATCTCACTCAAGTGGTGGGGGTTGTGGCTCTCCTCACATGGGAATCGGGGCAGCTCATCATATATGGGGCTAGTGGTGAACTCGCTCTCACTCTCAATATGGTGGCACAAGTCACTCAAGTCATCATACGTCGTCGTGGTCGAAGGGAAAATCCCATGCTCAACCATCTCCTCATCGTCGTCGTGGATGAAGGCCGAAGATGGCACATCATCACGCTCCTCCATGACCGAAGGGAAAATCCCATGCTCGATCATCTCGTCATCGTCGCCGTGGATGAAGGCCGAAGATGGCACATCATCACTCTTGCCTCCTAAGATGGAAGCATCATCCTTGCTCGTCACTATGTCGTTCGCCTTCAAATCTTGGTCCATGAATGGATCCGTAGTCATAGTCGTCGCCGCACCGTCTTGAAAAAGAGTCGAAGTAGACTCGGCATCATCAATGCCACAAAGAGGGATGGCGGTGTAGTCAAACTCGGGAGCATCGTCTTGGAGCTCGTTGGGCTTGGACATCGTGGTGGTACTAGCCTCATGCTCGCCGTCTTGGAGCTTGGTCTTTGAGAAGTGTGCTTGCGGTGGAGAAGCATTGGCCTTCATGAGGTCTTGTTCCGCCTTGAGAGCACCAATGTAGTTGTCGTCGAGGGACTTGTAGTTCTCGAGGAAGATAGTCTTGTAGATGTCGTTGTGCAATCCCATCATGAAGTGGAGCTTCATCAAAATGGGGTCGTCCACGCCGGCTCGTCGCAAGGCCATCTTCATCTCCTTGAAGTACTTGTCGATGGACTTGGATCCTTGAATGGTGTTCTCCAATTGGCGTAGAAGTTGTTCCGTGTAGGTGGGAGGCACGAACTCTCTTCGCAAAGCTTTCTTCGTCTTGGGCCAACTCATGTCATACTCCTCCGAAGGTGTGTGAAACCACCATGTCGATGCGAAGTCGTGGAAGTTTCTTGTGGAGCACTTCACTTGATCTTGGGGAGGAACTTGAAGTAGCGTGAGGTAGTCGTCCATCAAGCGTTCCCACTCGAGATACTCCTCGGGTTCTTGAGTCCCATAGAAAGGAATCTTGTAGTCGTTGTCGAGGTCGTAGTAGCTCATGAAAGTCGCGGACTTGAGCTTGGGGAGCTTCTCTTGAGCATATGCTTGGGGTGCTTGTTGGCGAAGATGTTGTATGTCCAAAGGCGAAGATGCCTTGAAGTCGCTTGGCGAAGATGCCAAGGTACATGGTGAAGTCGTTGAGCGGTTGTTGGTGTTGAGCTCATGACCTTCACGTTCTTGTCGTTGATGTTGTCGATGCCGATGTGATCTCGCCGAAGACGGTAGCTCGGAAGGATGTGCACTAGAGCGTCTTCTTGAAGATGAGGGAGACCTCTTGCGGTTTTTGAGGAGGGCTTTGAGCTCCTTCATTTGAGCATCCATGTTGGCACACAAGTAGTTCGTCATGGCATCGAACTTGTCGTTGTTGGTGTAGACCGAAGTAGATGAAATGCTTTGCCTATCCATCACAAGACTCGAGCAAAGGTGAGTAGGAGATGAGATAAAAAATACCAAGTTACCTTTTCCCAACGTTGAGGATGTATCCCGTTTCACTCAATGTGAAATGAAAGTATAGTGGAATTGGTACCGGACTTGTTCACTCACACCTATCAAGTAAAGCTTTATCGAGTGGCTTGGTGAGGATAGTGGCACAAAAATGTGATGCAAAATGTTAGAAAGAGTCAATAATGTTGAAAGAGATTCACAAATTCGCAAATGTAACAAGTAGACCAATAGCAATATGTGGCACACGGAAACACACACACGGATAGATAAATGGGGTCGTGCAACCAAGGAATGAGCACAAAATGTGGAATCCACGGAAAACGCTCGTGTTGCACAACTCAAGAGAGACGCTAGCACGATTGCTCTATAGGCGGATACGACACTTGTGCACAACCTATAAGATGCAAATGTATGAACTTTCTATCCCAAGTATGCTATGTGTATGATGTTCCGGTGCTTTTAGCACAAGATGATCCAAGATGATCAAGTATGATATCAAATGATGCGATGCTATGTCTCTTGCTTACAAGCTTCTTTGTCTTTCTCTTTTTGCTTAAAAGCTTTATTCTCTTTTTTTGTATATGGCCACGATGCACAAACCAAGATAGCAATTGTGTATATGCGGGAAAAATCTTGTGACACAAGGGATGATATGATGATACCAATATGATATGGTATATATATGTAATGGAAGAGTGGATCGATGATCACTAATGTGCACAAGTAACGTTGGCGGCAATACTCAAGGGCTAGTCTCGATAGGCAAGTGACGCAAAATGGGCTAGGGGTTAACAATGCAATTGCAAGGGGATATACAATGATGTCGTCGAATTTACCGTTCGTGTCGATGATGAGAGGTGGTGCTCTTGATGTAGACCTGTTCCTAATTAGCCGAAACACCTTAGGAAACGGAAAAACCACAACTCAAAATCTCAAGGACAAATGTCAAATGGTGGTAGCGGACAAGCGGTGGTGGTTGCGGAAGTGGAGTGATGGGCTATACACGATGTCGGAGTTGAAGTCACGGTCCCTAAGTAGCCGAAACACCTTAGGAGGCACAAGCCACAACTCCAACAAGCTCAACAAAATTGGGGTAGGTTGGGTTGGCGGAAATGTATAGTGGACTAAGCTATGCGGAAGTGGTGGTGGTGGTTGATGAAGAAGCAATTGTCCCTAAGTAACCTAAACACCTTAGGAGACTCAAATCACTACTCAAGCAACCACAAATGCTATGGTGGACAAAATGGGTTAGGTTGCGGAAAGCTATGGTGGCTATGCGGATGATATGGTGGAAGGCCTAGGCAAACTTGCCAAATTTGACAAAATTTTATGGAGTCAAATGAATATGGTGGTATTTTTCTGGTATGGGGAATGTCAAGAGCTTCAAAACGAGCTCAAGAACGTCCAAATCGGAGTTCGTATGAATTAGTTATGGCCAAAACAAAAATCAGCCGAATTCAAAAACTAGAGGTACCGGACGTCCGGTAAAAGCCGGAAATCCAGTATTTTCTTCTGTATAGGTGGTTCCGGTCGTCCGGTGAGTTCCGGACGTCCGGTGCTTCGTGAGGGTCTGGACGTCCGGTAAAACGCCGGTCGTCCGGTGTGTCGGGGTCAACGCGAGATTTGAGTTCCGGGATGCGATTTTGGGTGGAATTTGAAGATTTTGGGGTCAAAATTTGACGAATTTTGTGGAGGAAAGATGGGGAAACTTGGGGAAATGCTAGATCCACTTGAAACCAAGCAAATCCATGGATCAAAATCAACAAAACGTCATCAAACCAACAGATCACAAAAAAAATTGGGGCTATTTTTGGTGTGGAATTTTCGAATTTGGGGAAGAACACAACAAAACAAGGCTAGAAAACGGTGGGGAGGCTCCAAATTCGTGAGAAACTATGGCTCATGATACCATAATGATGTAGGGTGGAACCCTAGATGGCCGATCTTTCACGAAATGGAGGGATCCCGCGATGAACACGAAGAACACAAAGGGGAATCACGAGGGAAAACACTCAAGAACAAGTCCAATCACACATCCACTAGACAATCAAACACACAAGATCAGAAGGTACATGAACAACAAAGGGAAAGATACAAGGTAAAGTTCATCTCCAAGAGGAGGTCTTGAATCCGTGAAGGATCTTCCCGTTTAGGGGTCTTGAATCCAAGGTGGATCTTCTCCGTAGAGGGGTCGCGGTCTCTCTCGTGGAGTAGATCCGTAATGGATGAGCAAAGCTCTAGTCTAAAATGAGCTATCACATTTGCTAACCCTGAAATGGTGGAGGTGGAGGAGTATATATAGTCTAAGTCCACAAAGGGGTAAGTGAGGGGCGAAAGGGGTACATGGCCAAAAGGCTCGCGGCTGCGCACACGCAGGGAGCGGACGTCCGCTGGGCACCGGACGTCCGGTGGCTCGGGAGGGACCGGACGTCCGGTAGCTCTCGGACTTCCGCTATTTTGGTTCTGCGAAGGATGTCACGGACGTCCGGTGGCTGCCGGTCGTCCGGTCGCCTGGGACGCGTCGGACGTCCGGTAAACGCCGGCCTTCCGGAGCCTGTAGCTTGCAGCAGCTCCGTTTCTTCCGTCTTCTCTTCCACGCTTCCCTCGCAGATGGTGTAGGTGATCCTTGGCGCTTGCACTCCTCCTCGTCATCCGTGAAGCTCCGACAATACCTATGCATGCACACGAGTGGAGTGTCAAGTAGTATACCATCCTCGAAGGGGTCAAGTGAACACGTGTAAAGGAGATGATTCACCTTTAAGTATGAGAAGTAGAGGTCACACGTGTCACTTGCCAAACGGACTCTTGGCATGCTGATGTCCATAGGATCCTCCGCATCATATGCGGTTAGTGGTGAGATAACCCTGACGTCACCCAGTACTGGTGGGATAGTTCGGGAGTATTGCCACAGCTAGTATAGCGGATGCGTTTCGAAGGTCCGAGGTAAACAGTTTCCAAAGATGTCTGGTTATGTGTTGACATATGGATACAGCTGGATGTGGGTTTAGAGTTGATCAGTTGAGTGCGCGGTGCTTCCCCTGTATCCCCAACACCATATTGCATAACCGGAAAGCTTCGGGAATTAATAGGTGGGTTTCAAGTAGCTCGTAGGTAATCTTCCAACGGGTGCATGGTATGAGGTTTGGGGTTCAACATCTTGTGAAGAGGTTTCATGGGCGTTGTTCCAATTGGGAGTTGCATCTTAAAGGATCCTTGGCTATACTGATCCGGGGATTGCAAGGCCCTTTTTAACACGTGCCATGGGGCATCCGCAAGAACATGTGGGACGAAACCTCTATTATGTATTTGTTCCATCTGTTACCTTGTTGTTTATTCTATCATTCTCTCAAGTGGCTTCTCGACAAGTTAATGTACCATTAAGCTATGGAATTCATTCGTTCAATTCTCTGTTCGAATGATATTGTGAAGATTATGTTGCAACATATCTATCATTTGTTTTGTTTTGAGTTATGGTATTCGAGTTGCTTCAATGTCAATTGTTGATTCCATACCTTTCCTAATCGGTGTTCTCATATTTCTATGGGAGTGCTAGTTCTTCTTGATCATCAAGATTGTCATGTTAAATTCTTTTTCAACCGATGCGTTTCTCTTCAAGTTACCCGATCCTTTTAATATGTGCAAGACCAAGTCTTGTTTTTTTCTCAACGGTGTCTGTTTCATTCATCCCAAGTTGTCTTTGTTTTCCCCACCCACCCACCCTTCTTCTTCTCGGAGCCAGAAATCTCAAATCAAGTATTTTTTTTATTCATGTGAAGTTCTTCATTCTTTCCTTCAATGTTCTTATCCGGTGAATTTCAGGAAGATGCTCAGGAGCTTCAAGTTTTTCATTCTCCGTTCTCGTTTCTTCTCCGGTGGATTTAATTCAAGCTTTGGTGTTGATTATATCCTTCCTCTTGTTTCACATGTTTTCACATGTTGAAATTTCTTATCCAAAGTCTCTCCTGTTTATTCAACTCTCTCTAATTCTTCTCCGGAATGTACAAGGTATCTCAGAAGATTCATGTTTCAATTCTTAATCGGTTCAAACTATTTTGAGGTTGTTATCTCATCCAAGCCATGTAATTCAACCGGTGCAATATCTCTTAAGCAATCTTTTTCAACGGTGTTTCTTTTGAGTGGGATCCCAGTCAAGATGACCATTCCCCGATATCACCTCTATCTTTGCCTATGCTAGTTGTCTCGTTCTTTAGATATGCCTCGATGTCTATTCCTGTTTGTGAGCCTCCTATTGTTGCCATGAAACACTCTAACGGCCTTCCTAGCAAACCGTTGATTGGCTAAGTACGCTTTTGCTCAGCCCCTCTTATAGCGTTGTTAGTTGCAGGTGAAGTTTGAAGATTGCTCCACGCTCGGACTTGTTTTATTGGGATAACACAATATGTAGTTGTTATAAACTAATGCACCTATATATTGGCAATGGGTGGAAGGCTTGGCCTTTTGCTTGGTGTTTTGTTCCACTCATGCCACCTTAGGACCCGATAAACCGGTGTTATGTTCCTTGATTTTGCGTTCCTAACACGGTTGGGATTTATGGGGGCCCCTTGATAATTCACACTGCTTAAAGCTTTTCCAGCAAGGCCCAACTTTGGTTTTAATTTGCCTCATAATAAAAATTAATTAATTAATTAATTGCATAGGGGGTCACGTCCCCGGGTTCTTAATTCTACATTACAAGGGGGGCAGTGCTGATGGTGTTGGTCCCAAATGGGGGTCCTGCAGGGCCACCACGGGGAAACTCGAGGTTTGGCTCCTGTAGCATCACCCATCCGTTCGTGACTTGAGATGAGTTACGCGCGGCTACTATCAGGGTGTCGGCACGCCGGGAGGTCTTGCTGGATTAGTTTTACCTTTGTCGAAATATCTTGAGCACGGGATTCCGAGGATACTCGGGTCTTCCCACTTTGGAGTTGCGACTCCGCAGATCGTGAGCTTGTGATGGGCTAAGTTGGGACACCCCTGCAGGGTTTTGAACTTTCGAAAGCCGTGCCCGCGGTTATGTGGCAGATGGGAATTTGTTAATATCCAGTTGTAGATAACTTGACACCATATTCATAAGAATACACTGAAGGAAATATGCCCTACAGGCAATAATAAAGTTGTTATTTATATTTCCTTATATCATGATAAATGTTTATTATTCATGCTAGAATTGTATTAACCGGAAACTTAGTACATGTGTGAATACATAGACAAAACAGAGTGTCCCTAGTATGCCTCTACTAGACTAGCTCATTGATCAAAGATGGTTATGTTTCCTAACCATAGACATGAGTTGTCATTTGATCAACGGGATCACATCATTAGGAGAATGATGTGATGGACCAGACCCATCCGTTAGCATAGCACTATGATCGTTTAGTTTTACTGCTATTGCTTTCTTCATGACTTATACATGTTCCTATGACTATGAGATTATGTAACTCCCGAATACCGTAGGAACGCCTTGTGTGCTATCAAACGTCACAACGTAACTGGGTGATCATAAAGATGCTCTACAGATGTCTCCGAAAGTATTCGTGGTGTTGACATAGATCAAGATTAGGATTTGTCACTCCGAGTGTCGGAGAGGTATCTCTGGGCCCTCTCGGTAACACACATCACAATAAGCCTTGCAAGCAAAAGACTAATGAGTTAGTCATGAGATGATGTGTTACGGAACGAGTAAAGAGACTTGCCGGTAACGAGATTGAACTAGGTATGGAGATACCGACGATCGAATCTCGGGCAAGTAACATACCGATGACAAAAGGAACAACGTATGTTGTTATGCGGTTTTGACCGATAAAAGATCTTCGTAGAATATGTAGGAGCCAATATGAACATCCAGGTTCCGCTATTGGTTATTGACCGGAGATGAGTCTCGGTCATGTCTACATAGTTCTCGAACCCGTAGGGTCCGCACGCTTAACGTTTGATGACGATCGGTATTATGAGTTTATGAGTATTGATGTACCGAAGGTAGTTCGGAGTCCCGGATGAGATCACGAACATGACGAGGAGTCTCGGAATGTCCGATACATAAAGATTGATATATTGGACGACTATATTCGGACACAGGAAGTGTTCCGGAAAAGTTTCGGATTTAACTGGATTGCCGGAGGGGGTTACCGGAACCCCCTACGAGGGGGGATGGTCCATAGTGGGCCTTGAGGAAAGGAGAGAGGCAGCCCATAGAGGCTGGCCGGCGCCCCACCTAGGGATCCTAGTTGGACTAGGATTGGGGGGGCGCCACCTCTCCCTCTTTTCCTTTCCCTCTCTTCCTTCTTGGTGGACTCCTACTAGGAATAGGATTGCAATCCTATTCCTAGTAGGATTGCCCTAGCCGCACCATAGGAGGCCGGCCGGCCCTCCTCCCTTGCTCCTTTATATACGGGGGCAGGGGGGCACCCAAAGACACACAAGTTGAATTGTTTTAGCCGTGTGCGGTGCCCCCCTCCACAGAAACACACCTCGGTCATACCGTTGCAGTGCTTAGGCGAAGCCCTGTGCCGGTGAATACATCATATCCGTCACCACGCCGTCGTGCTGACGAAACTCTCCTGTGAAGCTCAACTGGATCAAGAGCTCGTGGGACGTCATCAAGCTGAACGTGTGCTGAACGCGGAGGTGCCGTACGTTCGGTTCTTGATCGGTTGAATCGCGAAGAAGTTCGACTACATCAACCACGTCACTTGACGCTTCCGCTTCCGGTCTACGAGGGTACGTAGACACACTCTTCCCTCTCGTTGCTATGCATCTGGTAGATAGATGAAAGTGCAACTAATCCCCGGGTGGTTTTGGTAATTAATAACAACATATATATCATTGAACTAATATTCTCTTGAGAATCATTTCAGAAAAGTTCGATGATATGGATATGGAAATGTCTGAAGAAGTGGACCCCTCAAAATGCTAAGACAAGCATTGGCAAAAGCTCAAGACTCCATTTTTGGTTTAGTGATCAAAGATCACATTGAGTCCATAGGAAAAGCCAATACTATTAAAAGGGGATGAGGTTGTGTTAATGTTCTTGTTGCTCAAGTGCTTGGTGATCTAGCTCCCTCAACTATCAGCACTCTTCACTTTACAACACACTCATAAGTAATCTCGGACAAACCGATTCTGCAAACTCAGTCCCACCGAGATGAACCACTTCAGTTATTTCCCTAAACCCTAACTTCTCGGTCC
>LR738713.1:292420683-292446666 GCA_902687465.1 Secale cereale
AAAATCGGAATGACCGATTTGGCCTCTGGCCATTGCACTGCATAGTTCGGTTTAACCGAGTTGTGCCAATCGGAACGACCGAAAAGAAGTTTCAGTGAAACCCTAAGTTTTCGGTAGGACCGAAACCCACTTCGGTCTGACCGAAAGTGGTGTGTAGGTTTCTGTTGAGCACTTCGGTTGCACCGAAACCTAAAATCGGTTTGACCGAAATACATTCTGTGAAAACTCAAAACTAAGTTTTTAACTCATTTTTTTTTGCAAAAACTTCTGCAGTTGTGATAACTCTTCCATTCTGCCTATACCTTATCTTTTCACAGGTCTTTCAGCCATGTCAGATGTCAGTGACAGCCAGAACAGGTCTGAATCACCGTTTGCTGAAATTCCAGAGGCAGATACAAGTCCTGCAAGCAGCTCTAGTGATGATGGTGAGAGGAGCACCCCTAGTGGTCTGCCTCCCGCAGCTACGAGAACCAGGAAGAAGAGAACTTCGGATGATGAGGACTCCGACTTTGTTGTTGAGGAAGTTACCTCCAAGCCCAAGAGGAATGTGGTTGCCAAAGAGCACCAAGGGCAGCAGCCAAGGAAAGGTACAAGCAAGGTAAAACAGTCAGGAGTTGCTAAGAAGCTCAACTTGGAAGAGCCTGCTCCAAGCAAGGTGAAGAAGACTTCCAAAAGGAAGAGGGTTGTTTATGCTGAACCTCAAGTTGATGCTGAAGAAGAAGAAGAAGAAGAAGCACCCCAGCCTCCTCCTCAGAAAGCTAAGTTCATGGGTGATGCTATTCGGGCTCAAGCCTCCTCTAAGCCCAAGAAGCATGCTCCTTCCAAAGCAGCTCCAGCCAAGCCCAAGAGAACAACCAGAAGCATTCCAGCTTCTGAGAAGAACAAAGGAGAGATGCCACCGTCTGAATCAGATGAAGAGCATGTGTTGCTCAAGCTCCGTCCCAAGTTGCCACTCCACAATGATGCTCATCCTCAAGCTGAGGACATGAAGGCAAGGAAGGACAAAGGTCTCAGGCTATGGAGACAGTCTGATCCATACGCCGTAAGGAGAAGGACTGCTGTGGACCCCAGATTCCACACCAGAGAGCAGCAGGATTTCTATGAGACCGTGCTAATGGATAAGAAGCCCATTGTTGCTGACACCAGGTATGTTGACTGGGAGTACATTGACAGTGAAGAGCACCGGGACTTCTTTCCCCATGTGCATGAGAGCTTTACTGCATGTGGAGTTGCTGACTTCGTGGGTCAAGAGCTGACAGCCTGGAATGACGAGATGATCATGCAGTTCTATGCCACTGCCCACTTCTACCCTGATGGCAAGATCACCTGGATGACTGAAGGTCAAAGGTTTTCTTCGACTGTTGAAGAATGGGCAGAACTTCTGAACGCTCCAGTGCAGAGAGAGGACGACATTGATGTCTATGGGATTCCTAAGAAGAGTCATGATTCCATGAAGAATATGTACAAGGAGATCCCAGCTGCTGATTGTCGGTGTACTAAGGTAGGGGTACCCTAGTACCCCAACTTGTGCACGGGCAGCGGCAGCTCCCCGCGGCAGGGTTCACCACGCGCTTGCCGGAGACCTTCCTGACCCTTATCTAGCCATTCAAAAACAAAGTATACAAGACAGAAGACCAAGACCCCGGCAAGAGGAGCTTGCCGGGAAGGCCGTCCCAGGCTCGAGATTGCTTAACTAGCACGAGGCCCTGGCAAGAGGAGCTTGTCAGGACGAATAGAAGATTTCATCTTAGAAGACCCGGCAAGGGCTCGGGGAGCGGCAAGCTTCCGGGCCCGGCAAGGTCGAGATCCCCGGCAAGGTGCTTGCCGGGGGAGGTGCGCTGTGTGCCCGCGCTCCAGCTCATCGGCCCACGCGTCGCCCTGGGGCCACTCCAGGGACGCGTGGCGGATGGCTGTGCAGCCTGGGGGACACGGTGGCACTCCACGGCAGAGGATCCATCGCCGTGGCAGACGGAGACGCAACGGCGGGAGCTTTTGGGGTCGACGGCGACGGGCATTAAATGCCCTTGTCCCCCACTGTTAAAGTAGGTATAGACCACTGTTCTGCACTGTAGCTCCACTGTTCCCGCACTGTTACAACTACCACCTCTTTTACATTTTTACCCCTTTCTCCTACGTTGACACCTGTCGGTGACCCCTTGCACTATAAAAGGAGGCCCATGCACAACGTGGAGGGGGTTCGGAACCTAGATCACTCTCACGCTCGGTGTAGCTGCTTCTTCAAGCTCCCGAGCTCTCCAACTTAATACACAACCAAGCAGGAGTAGGGTTTTACGCATCCGTGCGGCCCGAACCTGGGTAAAAACTGCCCGCGCGTCTGCCTCGATCTGCTCTTCGTGCTCCCTCCGCCCTCGTACCGCACAGACAAGGGGCTCCGGTCCCATAGGTGTTCGTGGTGGACAGTTTCCCCCGACACACATTGAGTGCATGGACAACACATAAAACCATTCTGCTTGTTTGCCTCTGCCACATTTAGAAACTCACGCACGCCCTTAATGTACTCGGAGGTGTGTCTGTCACCGTACATCCATTGGCGGTTCATCTGCGTGCATTTATATATAATTAAGTGTGTCAAAAACCATTACAGAACATCATAAATAGATAATTAAGTGACCAAATGGATAAAAGTTCATCATCACATTAAAACCAAAGTACATACATATATATAGTTCTCATCTAACAACATATATAGCTCTCCATACACATCGAAACTATGTAAAACATTTCAACGCGAAAACAAATGCTATCATAATCGCAACCAAGGTAACAATTGATCCAACGGCATAATGATACCAAGCCTCGGTATTAATGGCATATTTTCTAATCTTTTTAATCTTCAACCGCATTGCATCCATCTTGATCTTGTGATCATCGACGACATCCGCAACATGCAACTCCAATATCATCTTCTCGTCCACAATTTTTTTTATTTTTTCCTTCAAGAATTTGTTTTCTTCTTCAACTAAATTTAACCTCTCGACAATAGGTTCCATCTTGATCTTGTGATCATCGATAACTTCCGCAACATGCAACTCCAATTCCATCTTCTCCTCCCCCATTTTTTCCAATTTTTTCTTTAACGAAATGTTTTCCTCTTCAACTAAATTTAACCTCTCCACAAGAGGGTCGGTTGGAATTTCCGGTTCAACTACCTCCTAGACATAATAAAACATCTATGCATGTCAGGTTGGTCGGCATAACTATCATAAGCACTAAAACAAATAGTTATAAATTAAAGATAATATACCACATCCGAATCGTAGACCGGACGAGGGCCCACGTGGGCGGATATCAAAACCATCGCACTATATAATAACAAGCAATAATAAACGTAAGAAAATTAGACAAATATCTATCTAAAGCAATAATAAAAGTAAGAAAAGCATGGACATAACAAGAGGCTCACCACGGTGGTGCCGGTGACGAGATCGGCGGGGGCGATCGACGGCGGCGAAGACGGGGACGGGACGTGACGGACCGCTAAACCTAGACAAATCTCGGAGAAAATAGAGCTTCGAGAGGAGAAAAGCTTAACTAGTGTGGCTCGGGCATTCCACCGAACACGTTGTGTGCATAGGAGGTGAGCTAGAGCACCACTAACCCCTCTCCCCCTCGGCCAGAAAAAAAAACAGAGCAGTGAGCTCTGCTCTTGAGTGAGGGGGTTTATATAGGCAACTCACTGGTTCCGGTTGGTGCTACAAACCGGGACTAAAGGCGTGCCTTTGGTCCCGGTTCATAACACCAACCGTGACCAATAGTGGTGGGCCAGGAGCAAGAGCCATTGGTCCCGGTTTTTAGCTCGTGGCTACTACATCAACAACCATGGCGGTGGCAGCAATGGCGCTCGTGGCGGCTACAACAACAACAACGCTGGTGGTGCTCGCTACTTCGACAACTCCAGTGGTGGTGTGCCGCACCAGAACGGTGGTGATCGCGAACGCTGTCAAATCTGCAAAAACGAAGGCCATGGGGCGTGGCGCTGCAAGAAACACTATGACCGTGGCTACAACAACAATCTCCACCACCCTGCAGGTGGTGGTGGCGACGGTGGCAATGCCAACGGTGGCGGTGGTAATGGCGGCGATGGCGGGAATCACTGTTCGGCCAATGCTTCCCATGCATACGGAGTAGATACCAACTGGTATCTTGACACCGGTGCAACGGATCACATAACTGGAGAACTTGAGAAGCTCGCTGTTCGTGATCGTTACAATGGCAGCGAGCAAATTCACACCACAAGCGGGCAAGGTGTGGACATTGCACATGTTGGCCATTCGGTTTTATCTGAAGGAAATATGCCCTAGAGGCAATAATAAAGTTATTATTTATTTCCTTATATCATGATAAATGTTTATTATTCATGCTAGAATTGTATTAACCGGAAACTTAATACATGTGTGAATACATAGACAAAACAGAGTGTCCCTAGTATGCCTCTACTAGACTAGCTCATTGATCAAAGATGGTTATGTTTCCTAGCCATAGACATGAGTTGTCATTTGATCAACGGGATCACATCATTAGGAGAATGATCTGATGGACAAGACCCATCCGTTAGCTTAGCACTATGATCGTTTAAGTTTTACTGCTATTGCTTTCTTCATGACTTATACATGTTCCTATGACTATGAGATTATGCAACTCCCGAATACCGGAGGAACACTTTGTGTGCTACCAAACGTCACAACGTAACTGGGTGATTATAAAGGTACTCTACAGGTGTCTCCGAAGGTACTTGTTGGGTTGGCGTATTTCGAGATTAGGATTTGTCACTCCGATTGTCGGAGAGGTATCTCTGGGCCCTCTCGGTAACACACATCATAATAAGCCTTGCAAGCAAAAGACTAATGAGTTAGTCACGAGATGATGTGTTACGGAACGAGTAAAGAGACTTGCCGGCAACGAGATTGAACTAGGTATAAAGATACCGACGATCGAATCTCGGGCAAGTAACATACCGTTTGACAAAAGGAACAACGTATGTTGTTATGCGGTTCTGACCGATAAAAGATCTTCGTAGAATATGTAGGAGCCAATATGAACATCCAGGTTCCGCTATTGGTTATTGACCAGAGATGAGTCTCGGTCATGTCTACATAGTTCTCGAACCCGTAGGGTCCGCACGCTTAACGTTTGATGACGATCGGTATTATGAGTTTTTGAGTATTGATGTACCGAAGGTAGTTCGGAGTCCCGGATGAGATCACGGACATGACGAGGAGTCTCAGAATGTCCGAGACATAAAGATTGATATATTGGACGGCTATATTCGGACACCGGAAGTATACCGGAAAAGTTTCGGATTTATCGGGAATGCCGGAGGGGGTTACCGGAACCCCCTACGAGAGGGGATGGTCCATGGTGGGCCTAAAGGGTGAGAGAGAGGCAGCCCATAGGGCTGGCCGGCGCCCCCACCTAGGAATCCTAGTTGGACTAGGATTGGGGGGGCGCCACCTCTCCTATTCCTTTCCCCCTTCTTCCTTTCGGTGAATCCTACTAGGAATAGGATTGCAATCCTATTCCTAGTAGGAATCCCTTCCCTAGCCGCACCAGGAGAGTTGGCCGGCCCCTCCTCCCTTGCTCCTTTATATACGGGGGCAGGGGGGCACCCAAAGACACACAAGTTGAATTATTTTAGCCGTGTGCGGTGCCCCCCTCCACAGAATCACACCTCGGTCGTACCGTCGCGGAGCTTAGGAGAAGCCCTGCGCCGGTGAACACATCATATCCGTCACCACGCCGTCGTGCTCACGAAACTCTCACGTGAAGCTCAACTGGATCAAGAGCTCGTGGGACGTTATCAAGCTGAACGTGTGCTGAACGCGGAGGTGCCGTACGTTCGGTGCTTGATCGGTTGGATCGCGAAGAAGTTCGACAACATCAACCGCGTCACTTGACGCTTCCGCTCCCGGTCTACGAGGGTACGTAGACACACTCTCCCCTCTCGTTGCTATGCATCTGGTAGATAGATCTTGCGTGATCGTAGGAAAATTTTAAAATACTACGTTCCCCAACAGTGGTATCAGAGCCAGGTCTATGCGTAGATGATATGCACGAGTAGAACACAATGAGATTGTGGACGATACTAGTCATACTGCTTACCAGCATGTCATACTTTGCTTCGGCGGTATTGTGAGATGAAGCGGCCCGGACCGACATTACGTGTACGCTTACGCGAGACTGGTTTCAGCGTTACGAGCACTCGTTGCTTAAAGGTGACTGGCGGGTGTCTGTCTCTCTCACTTTAGCTAAATCAAGTGTGGCTACGCCCGGTCCTTGTGAAGGTTAAAACAGCACATACTTGACGAAACATCGTTGTGGTTTTGTATGCGTAGGTAAGAACAGTTCTTGCTAAGCCCGTAGCAGCCACGTAAAACTTGCAACAAACAAAGTAGAGGACGTCTAACTTGTTTTTGCAGGGCATGTTGTGATGTGATATGGTCAAGACATGATGAGTTATACGGTTTTGTATGAGATGATCATGTTTTGTAAAGTTATCGGCAACTGGCAGGAGCCATATGGTTGTCGCTTTATTGTATGAAATGCAATCGCCATGTAATTGCTTTACTTTATCACTAAGCGGTAGCGATAGTCGTAGAAGCAATAGTTGGCGAGACGACAACGATGCTACGATGAAGATCAAGGTGTCAAGCCGGTGACGAAGGTGATCATGACGGTGCTTTGAAGATGGAGATCAAAAGCACAAGATGATGATGGCCATATCATGTCACATATTTTGATTGCATGTGATGTTTATCTTATTATGCTTCTTATTTTTCTTAGAACGACGGTAGCATTATAAGATGATCCCTTACTAAATTTCAAGGTATAAGTGTTCTCCCTGAGTATGCACCGTTGCGAAAGTTCGTCGTGCCGAGACACCACGTGATGATCGGGTGTGATAAGCTCTACGTTCAAATACAACGGGTGTAAGCCAGTTTTGCACACGCAGAATACTCGGGTTAAACTTGACGAGCCTAGCATATGCAGATATGGCCTCGGAACACTGGAGACCGAAAGGTCGAGCGTGAATCATATAGTAGATATGATCAACATAAGATGTTCACCATTGAAACTACTCCATCTCACGTGATGATCGGACATGGTTTAGTTGATTTGGATCACGTGATCATTTAGATGACTGGAGGGATGTCTATCTAAGTGGGAGTTCTTTATTTAATATGATTAAATTGAACTTTAATTTATCATGAACTTAGTCCTCGTAGTATTAGCATATCTATGTTGTAGATCAATAGCTCACGATGTTGCTCCCCGTTTATTTTTATTTTTTATATGTTCCTAGAGAAAACTAAGTTGAAAGATGTTAGTAGCAATGATACGGAATTGTTCCGTGATCTGAGGATTATCCTCATTGCTGCACAGAAAATTATGTCCTTGATGCACCGCTAGGTGACAGACCTATTGCAGGAGCAGATGTAGACGTTATGAACGTTTTGACAAAAGCTCGGTATGATGACTACTTGATAGTTTAAGTGCACCATGCTTTACGGCTTAGAACCGAGACTTCAAAAACGTTTTGAACGCCACGGAGCTATAAGATGTTCCAAGAGTTGAAATTAGTATTTCATACTCATGCCCGTGTCGAGAGGTATAAGACCTCCGACAGTACTTTGCCTACAAGATGGAGGAGAATAGCTCAACCAGTGAGCATGTGCTCAGATTGTTTGGGTACTACAATTACTTGAATCAAGTGGGAGTTAATCTTCCAGATAAGATAGTAATTGACAAAGTTCTCTAGTCACTATCACCAAGTTAGTAGAACTTCGTGATGAACTATAATATGCAAGGGATGACGAAGACAATTCCCGAGCTCTTCGCTATGCTCAAGGCTGCGGAGGTAGAAATCAAAAAGGAGCATCAAGTATTGATGGTTAATAAGGCCACTTGTTTCAAGTAAAGGGCAAAGGGATAGAAGGGGAACTTCAAGAAGAATGACAAGCAAGTTGTCACTCCTATGAAGAAACCCAAAGCTAAACTCAAGCCTGAAACTAAGTGCTTCTACTGCAAAGGAAATGGTCACTGGAAGTGGAACTGCCCTAGATACTTGGCGGATAAGAAGGATGGCAAAGTGAACAAAGGTATATTTGATATACAGATTATTGATGTGTATTTTACTAGTGTTCATAGCAACCCCTCGGTATTTGATACTGGTTCAGTTGCTAAAGAGTAGTAACTCGAAATGGGAGTTGCATAATGAACAGAAACTAGTTAAAGGATGCAGTGATGATGTGTATTGGAAGTAGTTCCAAGATTGATATGATCATCATCACACACTCCCTATACTTTCGGGATTAGTTTTGAACCTAAATAAGTGTTATTTGGTGTTTGTGTTGAGCATGAATATGATTTGATCATGTTTATTGCAATACGGTTATTCATGTAAGTTTGAGAATAATTGTTGTTCTGTTTACATGAATAAAACCTTCTACGGTCATACACCCAATGAAAATGGTTTGTTGGATCTCGATCGTGTGATACACATTGAAGCCAAAAGATACAAGGTTAATAATGATAGTGCAACTTATTTGTGGCACTGCCGTTTAGGTCATATTGGTGTAAAGCGCATGAAGAAACTCCATAGTGATGGACTTTTGGAATTACTTGATTATGAATCACTTGGTGCTTGCGAACCTTGCCTCATGGGCAAGATGACTAAAACTCAGTTCTCTGGAACTGTGGAGCGAGCAATAGAGCTGTTGGAAATCATACATATTAATGTATGCAGACCAATGAGTGTTGAAGCTCGCGGCGGGTATAGTTATTTTCTGACCTTCACTGATGATTTGAGAAGATATGGGTATATCTACTTAATGAAGCACAAGTCTGAAACATTTGAAAAGTTCAAAGAATTTCAGAGTGAAGTGGAGAATCATCGTAACAAGAAAATAAGAGTTTCTACGATATGATCGTAGAGGTAAAATATTTGAGTTAGCGAGTTTGGCCTTCAGTAAAAACAATATGAAATAGTTTCACTACTCACGCCACCTGGAACACCACAGTGTAATGGTGTGTCCGAACGTCATAACCGTACTTTATTAGATATGGTGCGATCAATGATGTCTCTTACCGATCTACCACTATCGCTTTTGGGGTTATGCATTAGAGACAGCTACATTCACGTTAAATAGGGCACCATCTAAATCCGTGGAGATGACACCGTATGAACTGTGGTTTGACGAGAAACCTAAGCTGTCATTTCTTTAAGTTTGGGACTGCGATGCTTATGTGAAAAAGTTTCAACATGATAAGCTTGAACCCAAATCGGAGAAGTAAATCTTCATAGGATACCCAAAAGAAACTGTTGGGTACACCTTCTATCACAGATCCGAAGGCAAGGTCTTTGTTGCTAAGAGTGGATCCTTTCTAGAGAAGGAGTTTCTCTCGAAAGAAGTGAGTGGGAGGAAAGTAGAAGTTGATGAGGTAATTGTACCTTCTCCCGAATTGGAAAGTGGAACATCACAGAAACTAGTTCCAGTGATTCCTGCACCAATTAGTGAGGAAGCTAATGATGATGATCATGAAACTTCAGATCAAGTTTCTGCTGAACTTCGTAGATCAACCAGAGTTCGTTCCGTATCAGAGTGGTACGTCAACCCAGTTCTGGAAATCATGTTACTAGACCATGATGAACCTACGAACTATGAGGAAACGATGATGAGCCCAGATTCCACAAAATGGCTTGAGGCCATGAAATCTGAGATAGGATCCATGTATGAGAACAAAGTGTGGACTTTGGTTGACTTGCCCGATGATCGGCAGGCCAACGAAAATAAATGGATCTTCAAGAGGAAGACTGACGCTGACGGTAATGTTACTGTTTACAAAGCTCGACTTGTTGCGAAAGTTTTTGAACAAGCTCAAGGAGTTGACTACGATGAGACTTTCTCACCCGTAGCGATGCTTAAGTCTGTCCGAATCATGTTAGCAATTGCCACATTTTATGAAATCTGGCAAATGGATAACAAAACTGCATTCTTTAATGGATTTATTAAAGAAGACTTGTATATGATGCAACCAGAAGGTTTTGTCAATCCTAAAGGTGCTAACAAAATGTGCAAGCTCCAGCGATCCATCTATGGACTGGTGCAAGCATCTCGGAGTTGGAATATACGCTTTGATAAGTTGATCAAAGCATATAGATTTATACAGACTTGCGGTGAAGCCTGTATTTACAAGAAGTGAGTGGGAGCACTACAACCTTTCTGATAAGTATATGTGAATGACATATTGTCGATCGGAAATGATGTAGAATTTTCTGGAAAGCATAAAGGAGTGTTTGAAAGGAGTTTTTCAAAGAAAGACCTTGGTGAAGCTGCTTACATATTGGGCATCAAGATCTATAGAGATAGATCAAGACGCTTGATAAGACTTTCGATGAGTACATACCTTGATAAGATTTTGAAGTAGTTCAAAATGGATCAGTCAAAGAAGGAGTTCTTGCCTGACTTGTAAGGTGTGAAGTTGAGTAAGACTCAAAGCCAGACCACGGCAGAAAAATATAGAGAGAATGAAAGTCATTCCCTATGCCTCAGCCATAGGTTCTATAAAATATGCCATGCTGTGTACAAAACACGGTGTGTACCTTGCCATGAGTTTGACAGGGAGGTACAATAGTGATCCAGGAGTAGATCACTGTACAGCGGTCAAAATTATCCTTAGTAATTGGATGACTAAGGAAATGTTTCTTGATTATGGAGGTGATAAAGAGTTTGTCGTAAAGGGTTACGCCGATGCAAGCTTTGACACTAAATCCAGATGACTCTAAGTATCAATCTGGATGCGTATTGAAAGTGGGAGCAATTAGCTAGTAGCTCCATGCAGAGCATTGTAGACATAGAAATTTGCGAAATACATACGGATCTGAATGTGACAGACCCGTTGACTAAACTTCTCTCACAAGCAAAACATGATCACACCTTATTACTCTTGGGTATTAATCACATAGCGATGTGAACTAGATTATTGACTCTAGTAAACCCTTTGGGTGTTGGTCACATGGTGATGTGAACTATGGGTGTTATTCACATAACGATGTGAACTATCGGTATTAAATCACATGGCGATGTGAGCTAGATTATTGACTCTAGTGCAAGTGGGAGACTGAAGGAAATATGCCCTAGAGGCAATAATAAAGTTGTTATTTATATTTCCTTATATCATGATAAATGTTTATTATTCATGCTAGAATTGTATTAACCGGAAACTTAGTACATGTGTGAATACATAGACAAAACAGAGTGTCCCTAGTATGCCTCTACTAGACTAGCCCATTGATCAAAGATGGTTATGTTTCCTAACCATAGACATGAGTTGTCATTTGATCAACGGGATCACATCATTAGGAGAATGATGTAATGGACAAGACCCATCCGTTAGCATAGCACTATGATCGTTTAGTTTTACTGCTATTGCTTTCTTCATGACTTATACATGTTCCTATGACTATGAGATTATGTAACTCCCGAATACCGTAGGAACACCTTGTGTGCTATCAAACGTCACAACGTAACTGGGTGATCATAAAGATGCTCTACAGGTGTCTCCGAAAGTATTCGTGGTGTTGACATAGATCAAGATTAGGATTTGTCACTCCGAGTGTCGGAGAGGTATCTCTGGGCCCTCTCGGTAACACACATCACAATAAGCCTTGCAAGCAAAAGACTAATGAGTTAGTCACGAGATGATGTGTTACGGAACGAGTAAAGAGACTTGCCAGTAACGAGATTGAACTAGGTATGGAGATACCGACGATCGAATCTCGGGCAAGTAACATACCGATGACAAAAGGAACAACGTATGTTGTTATGCGGTTTTGACCGATAAAAGATCTTCGTAGAATATGTAGGAGCCAATATGAACATCCAGGTTCCGCTATTGGTTATTGACCGGAGATGAGTCTCGGTCATGTCTACATAGTTCTCGAACCCGTAGGGTCCGCACGCTTAACGTTTGATGACGATCGGTATTATGAGTTTATGAGTATTGATGTACCGAAGGTAGTTCGGAGTCCCGGATGAGATCACGGACATGACGAGGAGTCTCGGAATGTCCGAGACATAAAGATTGATATATTGGACGACTATATTCGGACACCGGAAGTGTTCCGGAAAAGTTTCGGATCTAACTGGATTGCCGGAGGGGGTTACCGGAACCCCCTACGAGGGGGGATGGTCCATAGTGGGCCTTGAGGAAAGGAGAGAGGCAGCCCATAGAGGCTGGCCGGCGCCCCACCTAGGGATCCTAGTTGGACTAGGATTGGGGGGGCGCCACCTCTCCCTCTTTTCCTTTCCCTCTCTTCCTGCTTGGTGGACTCCTACTAGGAATAGGATTGCAATCCTATTCCTAGTAGGATTGCCCTAGCCGCACCATAGGAGGCCGGCCGGCCCTCCTCCCTTGCTCCTTTATATACGGGGGCAGGGGGGCACCCAAAGACACACAAGTTGAATTGTTTTAGCCGTGTGCGGTGCCCCCCTCCACAGAAACACACCTCGGTCATACCGTTGCAGTACTTAGGCGAAGCCCTGTGCCGGTGAATACATCATATCCGTCACCACGCCGTCGTGCTGACGAAACTCTCCCGTGAAGCTCAACTGGATCAAGAGCTCGTGGGACGTCATCAAGCTGAACGTGTGCTGAACGCGGAGGTGCCGTACGTTCGGTTCTTGATCGGTTGAATCGCGAAGAAGTTCGACTACATCAACCACGTCACTTGACGCTTCCGCTTCCGGTCTACGAGGGTACGTAGACACACTCTTCCCTCTCGTTGCTATGCATCTGGTAGATAGATCTTGCGTGATCGTAGGAAAATTTTAAAATACTACGTTCCCCAACATACACTACCATGTGAGGAACCGTGATGGTCTCTTTCCGAAGGGCTTCGGGAAGTGAACACGGTGGGGTTATGTTTGATCGTGAGTAGCTATGATCACTTCTTGATCAACTCGGCGATCGTTGGCACTTGTCCTCTTCTCGCTCTAAACTCGTAAGCTAGTGTTTAGTGCATGATGCAACCCTTTTATAGCATTTCCACACCTAAGGCTTTGGTAGTTTTGATACCCTGGAACAGGATTGCTGAGTCCTTTGTGGCTCACATATTCAACACACACCAGATGCAGGTACCGCTGAGAACAATGCAGGAGATGGTTCAGAACTTCAGTGGGAGTTCGATGAAGAGCGTGGACGTTACTATGTTTCGTATCCCGAAGATCAGTAGAGGTTCTTACTAGGAGGATCCGGGCTTGTGTTTTATGGTTTCTTTCTCGTTTGGATTCCACCCGTGTTAAAAATATTAGGTGATCAAATGGTCAAAACGTTAATTACCATAAGTTAATATGGGCCCAATAATTAAATTCGGGATTACTACTAATTAAATGGTAATTAACCAATACAGCCTGTGATTGGGGGGCTAAAATTATGATAATATGGTTAGGTCCCATGATCAAGGCAGCGCATTATATATAAGGGGGCAGACTAGCACGTACAATCAGCAAAACGTATTAGTCACATGCCTCCCAAATTCACTCCAATCCAATCTGGAGGCACTGCCCATTGACGTGAAGATCAAATCATTGCTCCGGCAAGGTGTCGGAGGCCTGAACGACTACGCTGCTACGCCCTCCGATCGGCAACATCAACTTGATGGCGTCTCCTAACGCAGGTTTAATCTACATTCCTAATTCCGCATTAGATCGAACTTTGTATTCACGTGGTTAGAGAGGATCCAATTTTTATTCCTTGGTTCGGGCTAAATCAGCCAATTAGTACTTAAATTATTCTAACATTTGGTATCAGAGGCTATGTTGGATCTAATTTCGTGAATCAGTTCTCGAGTTAAAGTGTAGATTATTCTGGTAAAACTTGCATATCAAATCACATCATGAGGCGTCGTACACATGCATCAGGGCCGGCGCCGTGCGCTTTAGTCCGCATCAGCGTCGCCGGTAATCACACATTGTGCTCACATCGGCCGTTGGCATCCCGCTCATCAGTTCCGAGCGCCGTCGTCTTCGCTTACGCATGAACGCTTCTCGCATCACAGGTCTAACCATACAAGGGCATCAGGCCGTGCCAGTGCCGCCGCGCGCATCAGGGGTCGTGCTCGCACAGCCTCGCGCATCAGGTCGTGCTCGCGCCGCTGTACTCATCAAGAGCCGCCGCGCGCCTCAGGCCGTCCCGTATGCCTTCTCACTTCTCTAACGGACCCTCCGCTCGATCTGGTTTTCTCGCTGGCTGGGCGGCGCATTAGAATGCTAATTACTTTAGGGATTCAGCGTACGAGCACATCCTATAACTGATCAGTTCCACTGGATTTGGGCTGTACAAAATACTAAGCTGTGCAGTATTTGTTTCTCGGCTAACGACGCAATGGCAATCAGGGAAACCTCTTGATTTAATCCTGTGCTAGTACGTGAAGAGTTGTTGTTACGTTATATATATACATAAAATTCGGTTTATTAATCTTAATGCAGTCGATGGCTGTTTAAAGTATTTGTATGACTCAGTAGAATATTTTCCCTTTCTTTTTTGCCGCGGGCGCTAAGTCACGCAGCTTGTTCCGCCATAGCCTGCGCACTGCTGTAATTTTCATAGGTTCACATGGATTACTTCTGTTTGCCGCTGATCATTAGTTAACTACACGTGCTTTAGCTATGGGTCAGTGTAGTTTTCTCCTGGGCTGCATGAGTTAATACATGATGCACGTCCATATAATTAGACTATGGTTATTCCCCGCTTATTTAATTCCGCTGATTAAAATTGCACTTTTGATTATTATTTACTATGTGCATTTCAGTGGTTATTTATGAGCATTAAGTGTTGAATTAGAATAGAACCAACGAGAAATTTTGGTTTAATACTGCTATATATTTTGGGGATAATTGCCACGACTAATTTTAGTAATACATGATTGCATACTGACCAACGTTGTTTGTTATCATGATTATTGTGATTAATTTTCCGATGATGTTAATATATGTTTTGATCCCTATTCGTTATTGCCCAACGGTATTGCGAAGTAGGATCTTATTAAAATTGCCATGTTATTAATCAGACCAACATAGGATTAATATCATGCAAGAAGTTTTTTTTAATATGGATATTTTCTTCATAATTTTGATATCCATGTTATTTATCGTTTATTCAGCTTTGAACCCATCAGTTATTTCTGGGCTCCTAAACTCAATTGAGCCCCTCAATGGGACTAACTTTCCTACATGGAAGGAGCAGATTTCCATTAACCTTGGGGTCATGGATCTTGACTACACACTTAGGGAGAAGGCTCCAGTTCCCTTGTCCTCTGATGATGAAAACCTTGCTGAGAAAACTAAGGTTTATGAGGCTAACAAGGAGAAGTGGGAGCGCTCCAATCGATTGTCCCTCATGATCATGAAAAGCTCAATTACTCTTGGGATTAGGGGAGCAATCCCCGATTCCGAATGTGCTAAGACTTATCTGGCATCGGTAGAGGAGCAATTTAAAGGCTCCGCAAAAGTCTATGCCAGCACATTGATCATGAAAATGCTCACCACTAAATATGATGGTAAAAGCGGCGTGAGAGAACATATCATGACTATGAATGATATGGCTGCAAAATTAAAGGGCATGGACATGGAGATTTCTGAGGGCTTTCTGGTTCACTTCATTATGACTTCTCTCCCTATGGAGTATGGTCCCTTTAAGATTAATTATAATACTCAGAAGGAGAAGTGGACCATGAGTGAGCTCACATGTATGTGCGTTCAAGAAGAAGAGCGGCTTAAGGTTGAAAGGATAGATTATGCTCATCTTACTTCCATAAACTCGGGGAAAAGAAAGTCTCAGGGTGATGGGAAACCTAAGAAGAAGATGAACATCTCTAATATTGATGCAAGCAAGCTAGGGACCTCTGGTACCAAGGTCATCCCTACAGAGCCTAAGGGTCCTAAGTGCCGTTTCTGTAAGGAAGATGGGCATGTCATGAGAGAATGTGATGGCTTTAAGGCATGGCTTGCTAAGAAGGGTAATTAATCAATTTCCTAAGTTTTAGAATAATTTGTTTATTTCCACTAAATAATGATGAGTTGACTCAAGTGCCACTTGCACATTTCGAACTCATTTCAGGGATTCCATTCCGTGAGGACACTCAAAAGGATGAATCAAAGTCTTAGATTTCCAAGTGGCAAGAAGACGGATGAACATGGATTAGTATTTTTCCTTGAGCATTGGTGATTGTTCATCCTCCGTCTTAATAATACTCTTATGTTCTAGCATGAGGGACCTTATTTTGTTTCTCTATGAGATGATGGATTATTTGTTATTTTGCGAACAAATATTGTGTTATTAAGAATTGTCATGTTGGTTTTGGTTGTGTCGTCTCTTGTGAATCCTTGAATGTGTATTATGAGTGCTCATCGAAATGATGACGCTATTATTTAAGCCATATTTTGAAGGGGAGAATTAAACACTCGCATTAAGAGACACATTCATCTACTTGCCTTATCTGATTTAGGTAACACTATTAGTTATATTAAGGGAAATAAGTAAAGAAAGCTAATAAATGAGTTCTATACAATACTTATGATTTGGAATTAATACGCCAAAAATGTGCTCCATTCCATATTGGTTATATTACTCTTTTATTACCTTCATCGCTAATTATTTGCATCGGCCCATGTTCTAGATGAACAAAGTTTTCGATATATGTTACCCGATATTCACCACCGTCAAACACTCTTAATCTTTATAGAATGTTTGCATCAGTGGGAGCTATATACAAAAGGGCAATGGAAAACTAAAGTTGTTGTGTTCATAGATGAAATAAGAGGGGTAATTGGATTTTACGCTAAGATGAGTGGGAGCTAGTATATCACGTTATGTACTTTATGGTACGATACATATAAAATTAGTTTTCCACTACTAAGCCTACTGTCTAAGTTGACAACAACGCAATTTTGAATTTTAGCTATGTTGTGATGCAACCGGGCAAGCCTTGTGGCTTAACAATTTTGCTTGGACTTGGACTGGTTCACTACATACCTAATATTTTTGTGCGAAAAGAAATCCGCACATTAGTACACGCGTAACAACAATTAAGTGAGTATCATGTTGTGAAAGATACTGTCCAAGACCAAATATTAAATTCAGCATATATGTACTAAGTGCATGATAGCTGATCCCCTAACTAATGGCTTACCATTAATTTGCTAGCATAAGTATATATAACTCAAGGCCTCTGATTGTTGGGATAATTATATAAATGAGATCTCGAATTTTTGATCTGGACAGTAAGAAAGTTTGTTTCGCTCAATAAGTGCACATGATGATTAATAAAGAAAAAAACTACTAGGACCATAAGTAGGGAGTATGCCTGCATGCACATACAAACGCCCAACCATGAATAATTATCCGTGTCAAGATGGAGGATGATGCTATAGATAATGGGGTTCCAGTAATAACTATTTGATTACTGTGAATACATTACCTTGGTATGGTATTTTTTTCGAGATATGGACTAATGATGATTAACCATTCGATCAAGTGGGAGAATGTTAAAAATATTAGGTGATCAAATGGTCAAAACGTTAATTATCATAAGTTAATATGGGCCCAATAGTTAAATTCGGGATTACTACTAATTAAATGGTAATTAACCAATACAGCCTGTGATTGGGGGGCTAAAATTATGATAATATGGTTAGGTCCCATGATCAAGGCAGCGCATTATATATAAGGGGGCAGACTAGCACGTACAATCAGCAAGACGTATTAGTCACCTGCCTCCCAAATTCACTCCAATCCAATCTGAAGGCACTGCCCATTGACATGAAGATCAAATCATTGCTCCGGCAAGGTGTCGGAGGCATGAACGACTACGCTGCTACGCCCTCCGATCGGCAACATCAACTTGATGGCGTCTCCTAACGCAGGTTTAATCTACATTCCTAATTCCGCATTAGATCGAACTTTGTATTCACGTGGTTAGAGAAGATCCAATTTTTATTCCTTGGTTCGGGCTAAATCAGCCAATTAGTACTTAAATTATTCTAACAACCCGTAGTCGGACCCTGTGTTATTTGGATGATTGTATGTTATTTTATTCATTGTGTGACGTTGCGAGTGTAAGCCATCTATCTTTTACAACTTCATCCCTGAATTTTTACATGAGATGTACAAAGATACCATACTTGAGATTATTTCAGAATGCGCTTATGTCTTTAAGTCGTGCCTCGACACGTAGGAGACATAGTCACATCCTGGGCATTACAAGTACTTGAGTTGTAGAGATTTTGTGAAAAGTGTTAGGCCTCGTTTGATAGCAGGTTGTTTGGCTGCGTCTGAAAATCATGATTTTAATACTAGAGTATTTGCCAAACCATAGTATTTTCTCCGCGTAATAAAAAGAACCACATACCTCTTTTTTGTTAAACAAATAATGGTGGGAAAACGGGCATGTTTGCTTCCTCCTTTCCAAGTGGCACAACCCCTCAATTTAGCTTCACTGTGTGGTGCACCGTCGGCACTGTCGTGGACGTTCCCGTGGTGACCCTCGACGACGACGCTGAGGATGGCCGAGTGTTCCAGCCCACGCATAGCCGGTAGCTTCACTCCTGGTAGTCCAACTGCCTCCGCTTTTGGTAAGCTAGCTTTGTGCATGTCTGTTCGAATTTATGTATGCGGCTGTTAGTTGGTTATCCAAGTGTGCAACAACTAGAGAGCTTGATACGTACATGCGTGTTTGCAACTGTGAATAGTTGATAATCTATCATTTTTAAGAAGTTGCTCCCTACTTCTTCATATTCTCTCAATATGCAGCCCATCCACATCATCATCTAGCCATGTCAGCAATTCTCCTGATTTTCCTCCCCTATGGTGAAGCCACGTGCCCATTCACCTTAACTATCGCGAGCATAAGTGCAACAGATAATTAGCAAAAAAAACTGAACGCAAGCGTCCATACGTCCCTTGCTTGGCATGCACAATAAAAAGGCAATCAAAACTTGCATGTGTCGGTTCCACAGATATAGCCATTAATATAGGAAACTGCTAGCTATGTACATTGGACGAGTCAATAAGGAAATTGCTTTGGCTAATGAGAATTAATACTCCGACGACTAGGTTCCTTCGTCTTCCTGAAGGAATAATTCTCCATGGGTTCCCTACAAAAATCCCAACCGATTCTCCCATATATATCTCTACCCATCTCTCTATACTATGGCGCCGCTGGTCATGGGTACATAGACGTTGGAGTCCCACACACTGCTGCCATAATACTTGATTGTGTATGCCCCTGGTTTGTTCACATCCGCAGTCGAACACCACGTCGAGTGGCGCCGTCGACTCGAACACGACAACCCACGCCCTTCTGGCCGGTCAGATCCCAACTCGCGTCATGTGCACTCCCAAGAAAGGCAGCATCGTGGTGGTGATTCCGGACCAATACATGGTCATTGAGCGCTTCTACAGTGCTCGCCACGGCCTCCACCGCTTCTCGGCGCGGACGCTGGCACCGGGTGCGCCTACGCGTGGGTGGTTGATGTCGAGCGCGAGTGACCCGACGAGTGCTCGGGTATGCCCAATAGTATATGGATTGATATCACACTGAAAGAGTGTCAGGTTTTCTTACCTTCTGCTCATGTGCTCATGTATTTTTATGCCATGGAAATCATGCATGCCATCAATCTATTTTAGTTCATGAAATACATCCATGGATTTTCAAGGGGATTATCTTTATATCTTTTTAAGTGACTTGCAGCTAGTCCTTGCCATGGGCAGCCCGGCCCGACGCTGCTTCCGGGCCGGGCTCGGGCCTAGATATTGAGCCCGATGGCGGGGCAGCGTTTTCCTGAAGGGGCCCGGCCCGAGGCCCAAGGCCCGCCGGGCTTTTACACATTCGGGCCGGGCTTGGGCCCAAAAAATAGGCCCGATGGCCGGGCCGGGCCGGGTCCGGGCCTAGGTTTTTTGCCTCGGGCTTGGCTAGGCCCTGCCCGAAGCCCGGCCCGGCCCGAGGTTTGGCCAGGTATACTTGCAGCTAGCAGTGCTGGATTGGTAACTATACCTTTTTTGCAACGAGATAACTATGCACTAACTCTTTCTATATGATGATTGGTTGTTAATGTTATACACTAATATTGGATTGATTTTTTCAGCCATAGTATGCTGCTTGCAAGGTGTTTCTACACTGGAGCGCCTTCAGTCATTTGTGCACGTACAGACGTGTAATCCGGATATATATGTTTGATATTTTTCAACAAAACTGTAATCTTAATTTTAACTGACACCATTGAAGATATAAACCCTGAAGAAGCGATAGGCAGAACCAGGGTGGCCACGTCGCCTTTAAATCGCCATGAACAGCGATGCTGTCACCGCACGTAAATTCCATGCCCCGCCAGGGGTATTTTCGTCATTTCACCTTTGAGTATAAATCCCGGCAGCTTCTGTAAACCTAGCCCCAATCCCATTCCCTCCCCGAGCCCCGCGTCTCGCCATCGCCCCTCCCCCTTCTTCTCCCAGGCACGCCGCCGCCGCCGCCTCCTCTCCTCCTCCTCCTCCCCAATCCTCCGCCTTCTCTTCTCCTCCTCCCCAATCCGCTGCCTCCTCTTCTTCTCCCCAATTCGTCAGCAAGAAGCCTCCTCTCCTTACCCTCTTCCCCACCCCCATCCTGCATCCTGTCCACCCAAAGTGCGGGGGCGAGCTTCCGGACGACGGTGGCGCTGGCTTGAGGCCGGGGAGCAGCCGATGCGGGGTCGTTTGTATCAGGCGTGGGAGCGGCGGATGCAGCGTCAGCGGCGGCAAGAGAAGAGCAACGGTGGCGGCGCCGACCTGCGAAGAGGCGAGGTGAGCGGTGGCGGCGGCGTCGGGAGAGAGGATGAGAGGGAGAGAGAAGGGCGGCAGCCAGCGGCATCTCGTCCGTGCGCGTGATGGCCCAGATGCGTCTGCCTACGCTGCCGCCGCCTCTGGTGGCCACTGAAGCCACGCACCAGCTCCAGCTCCACCTCGTCCCCTCCGCCCCACCCACGGTGAGCACCGGCCCCCTCTCTGTTCTTATTTTTTCATGTATAGATTTAGGAATTGATGAATCTGTGGATGGATGGATAGATGGGTCGTCGCCAAGTGCTCCGTCCGCGATGGCGGAAACATGCTGCAAGCTCACTCTTCATCCACTACCTCGCAGTCACGTGCATGCCTACTATCATGCATCTCCCTGCTCTTCCTTACCACTATATTTGCACTGATTTTTGGGAGTATCCTGATTGATCTGATGTATTGGGTTAATTAGGGTGATTCTTTTGTAATCTGGATAACGAATTTGATGGTTATGTAACATAATTGGGGCTTCTTGGGGGGAGGAAATAATGGTAGTTTTTTATTGGCATCAGTTAGCACAACACTACTATACTGCCTTTGGAATTCAGGTGAATGGGCTCTTCCCTTCCTAGGGTGTGAATGGTTTGATGAAATGCTTGTGCTCTAATAAATTCCTTTCCTTTTATTTCGCAGGCTCTAGGATCTCCGAGGTTGCTTCTTCTTTGTCATGTTGGTCCAGGTTTGTCTCTTTCCTTCCTCGATAGACAATAGCCACTACATTTTTGTTTTGTTTGTTTCATATGTAATAGTGTGGTGATTGGCTGACTAATTGTCCTCACATTCCGGATTTTCCCAGGCATTGTGTTTGTGTATTGTTTTTCCCCCAAGCTTCTTAAATATATCATGATTGTGTGTGGAGATGATGTGCACTATTATTTCTGTCGTTATACCTGTTTTGGAGGCCGCGAGTATCACGGTGGTTTTGCTAGCGTGTTTATACTTAAGTGAGATCGCAGAGGACAGATATGTTCTTGTTGGGTAGAGTTTGAACTACCATGGGACTGTGCCAGTCGGGTGTTGCAGAGGGATTTATTTTGGAGCTCGTCATGGTATTCTTTTGTTATTTGTTTTCTTCCTTTCGTGATGCTTGAAGTGGTACTAACATTTAAATTTGTGCTGAAATTTCAAGTTAGTTATTTTTAAGTGAAATATACAGATTAACTGAAGCACATGTGAATGTCATTTTATCCTTTGTGGCATACGCATAATATTGGTAGTGGTTCTGAAGCTACCCAGTACTATGAAGATGGCTGGGACCTGCTGCCGATGCCCACAGGCCACTTCCGTCGGGCTCTGTCGCAGGAGGGAGCGCACCATCGAGGACCATCAGGGGAGGAGATGAGGATACACTGCCGGACTCCCTCTTCACTTTATGGTTGCATCTTCCCCGTGAGCTCCTTCTTCCATTCCCTTGCTTCTCTCCCGTCTCCTCGTGTGTACTTTCGATTTAATTGTGAGCTTGTATTCCATGGTGCTTGCAGGTCCGTGTACAATTTATTCCAGTGCTGACTCGTTGTCTGTCTCAGCCAAACCTAACATGGCGGTGCAAATTTCTGCTAGGTATGCTTTACCCTCTCATCAACTCCTTCTGATTATTCATATAGATACTTTTTTTCTCATTTTTACTGATGCCCTTTTATTTCCATGTTTTTGGGTGTTCCTTCCTACAGCCATCTTGACCATCTGCTTTAGAAGGAGTAATTCAACTCAGAAAGAACAAATAATTTGAGACAAATTTTGCCTTCCCTACGATCTGTTCAGGTCGATCATTCTTTTTTGTAATTTTTTCTTTGCTTTGCCAATGTATTTGGGTTATTTCTTTCTCTGGAGCTTGGGCATATTGGTTGTCTTTTGGCTCTTTTTACTAGCAGTCTTTCCTTTTCAGTATATGAGAGAGATTACTAGCTCACATATATAGTTTAGCTGTTAAGTTTTTAAATAAGTTCAGCCTCTGAGTACAGATTTGGTATATATTGCTTCTTTAATCCATTGAGATCTACTCTCTCTGGTTCATACAGTATGTTTGCATTTAACTTGGAAATTGTATGCTTACTTCAAAATTGGAATGTGAAATTTTCTTGCTGATAGATTCAGGTATGGTGTGGTTGCCTACTACTCAAAATGATTTTATATCGTATCATAAATTTCAGGAACCGTATCACAACAGATCATTGGCATTGTAGCTTCAGTGGACATGTATGCTGAATATCCCCTCACCGGACACGATTGGATTTTAGTGTATACAAGCCCTCATCTCAACTGCTCAGGTAGTTCTTTCTCATTATCAGTGGATAAGTTGGTTACAAAATATGCTTGAAGACTGCAACACATAGAGATTTCCCGGCAAACTAAAATAATTAGGAGCTTCTGATTGGCCCCTTCAAGCAATAGTGTTGTTAATATGATAATTATTAGATTATGTTACTAGATTAGAAGAACTTCCTGATATATGTATTTATAGGATTCCCTGATATTTGATGCAAAGTATTGATAGCCAGGCACTATAGTGCGCATAAGTAAAAATTTCAGTTTTTCTTTTTGTGGTCAGTACCAGAACCTATAAAGAATGTTAGATTCTGATTGGACCCTTGCTGATTCATTTCGACCACAGTACCAGAACCCAGGTTGGAACAACACTGCTTTGTAGTTTTGTTCCTCAGTAGAAAGTCGCTTAGCTGACATTGCAGCATGAGGTCTGCTAATCTTTCCCCGACATGCCTTTGGTTCCTACACGCTGTTGCATTTGTCCGACAGTGTCATGTCTCTCTGGACACAGGTGAATGCAGTGGACTCTTAGAGATCGAGGCCACCAATGGCATATGCGAAGGGCGTCCATTGACAGCCTGCCCAATATATTTGGTGTGAGTTTTAGTGATGCCTAACAAAAAAAAGTGCTGACAATACAAACTGTGAACTCGCTTTTAGCATGGTCTTTTGTACAATACAGAAAAACTGTGAACCAGCGTTTTGTTCTGTCCGCTCAGGTGATAGCACCGGCCAGAAGTTTCTCATCTTACTGAACCTAATTATATGTATAATCCTATGTTTATTCTGCTTGCGTCTTACAGAAAGAGCTTCTGCCCCAAAGTTACTTCTACTTACAATTCAGCACAAAATCCGATGCCCCAATCGGAATATGCTATACCTGAACTGTTATGTTTGTATGTGTTCAGATTCACGATTAAAAGCTACGCTATGATTTTCAACTGTAGGCATGAATAAGCACATTAACAGTTATAGTTAGCTTTTACACCGTGGTTGTGATGGGTAAACAGTAGAATATGAAGTACTGCTCCACTGATTTTGGTCATGTTGGGCACCACCGTCATCATACCAAGCGTGCTTGTTCCTCAAATGGGTGGTGGAAATGTGAGTCTTCAAGTAGTAACCATGAATCTGATATCTCTGAAGAAGTACTAAGCTCCACTGAATTTTCCGCGCATATAAATGATATTCACTCACTAAATTTATTCTGCCTGGACGAGAAAGATCTGGAAATCCAGATGCTCTTGTTCTTCACAGTCGCAGAAATAGACACCTTACTGCAAACGTTCTTCGTGTGTCGCCTCCCCGTTGGCTCCTACACCTTCGTCGTGCCAACCATCTGCATCATCTTGGCTTGATGCTACGACAGTCTAGGAGATCCTCACTGGGTACTTACTACCCAGCAGAATTGCATTCTCATCACGTAGAAGTTGTACGCAAGCTAACAAATTTGTGTCGCTGCAATAGATAAAATTGGTTCATCACTAATTAACCATTCTTTGTTGAAGTTTTATTTGTGAAATATGATTACTACTACTATATGCAATTCGTTCAAATTAGAGAACAAGGAAACTAACTTTTTATTATTAATCCCACTACTACTGTATGAAATTAGTTACGCTTATATATTCATGGAGTATAAGTTGGGAGGGTGAGTATTGTAATCGGCTATGTGAGACGACCCAGCTTCTCGCGTTGAAGATGAGTGCACACTGCGCATGAAACATAATGTCATGATCCTTAGTTGATTTTGTAATTGAGCTGCTGGATTTCAGAACGAGTTGACATGTCGTGCACATTGCTGCGGTGATATAGATCGCAATTGTGTAAACAAGATCAAGTTAATTTATGAGGGATCTCAAAAATTAAAACAAAAGAGCAATATTTCGATCTTGAAAAGAGCATGCCAGCACCTGCAGATTAAACAACAGTATACCTCTACTTATTAGCTTCATGATGTGTTATTGCTTCCAGATAGACATGTATATTTCTTTCACTATCATTGCACAAACTTTTTATTATGTATACTACAGCAGTGAGCTTTCAATTCTTTTACATATAGCGGTGCAATGGATGGACCAAGACTATCAAGAGGTCAATTGTGAGAGTATCTGAGGTACATATGGCGTGAGACTGAAGACCCATAGTTCCTCCCTGAATGTTTGCTTGCTGACTACCCGGCCTTCTTACATCGGATATTATTGTGCACTGATAATTTTGTTAGTTCTCTTCCACCCTATTCAAACAAAATTGAAGCATATTACGTGCTGTATGTATATAAGAAGCTTAGTCGTGTGTCATGTTTTGCAAATAAAACTTAGAGCTCACGTAGTTCAGAATCATACTGAATATCGCTTATCATGTATGTACCTACAATAACATTTGTGTCTCAGCTGTTGGTTGTTATGCTTTTTCTTTGAAACTGCTGAAGTTGGTGTTCGGATTACTGAACTTTGCATGTTAGCCTTCGGTTTCATGATTATCTTTCTTCAACCCCTGTCAAGATGGATATATAAATTGATGTTGATGATGGCTCATGCAGTTGCTTCCTAAGTCAGCCAAGGTAATAACTATATTCTTTTATACTGCACAGCAGATCAGTATTCACAATTATTTCCATGAGCCCAAGGATAGTTCACTTTAGGGTCTTGTCCTATATGTTTAATGTTCATAATAAATTACAAGTGAGGACTACTACGTTAGTGGATCACTTGTTCAAGTTCTAGCAGTACCAAGTGTCTCCTAACAACATATCCGCACTAATTGCTTGGTGTGGCAACTTCTCCTTTTTATTTATTAGTAATTCGAGGCTTTTTTTTATTTTTTTTGGGGGGG
>LR738713.1:292446676-292459252 GCA_902687465.1 Secale cereale
GGGGAACTTTGTTCCTTTTTATTTCTCTCAAACGGGAGTGACTAGAAAAAATATGTCTGAGCCATCTGATCCTGGATGAAGGGCCCAGATTCTTGTGGGTGGATCAGAAAACACATGTACTACATCAAGTTTTTACTTTGTCATCTACGATTTAGCAAACGCACTTGAATTGCATTCTTAATTGTTCAAGACATGATCAGGATTAGAGAACATAGTTTTCCTATTTCTTTCCTTGTAATGTAAACTATATTATGTTTCCTTGTATTTGTAGATGCATGATGCTCTGACAAGCGGAAACATCAGGACTACAGACAGAGAGAAGAAGCTTTTATCAAAGTCTCCCATTTCTGACAATTGAGAGAATTTCTATGCAAGATAAATTTAACTTTGTTCTTGATCATGAATCTTTACGTGTCTGTGCTCAACTGAATCGTGTTTGCTTGGTGTGATCTCTCCGGCAACAAGAAGCTTGATGAGCAAGGAGTAGTATAACTAGCGGGAAATGCTAGAGCTTATTTGTTATGTACCATCAAGATAGTATGGCTTATCATTTTAAATAGCAATGCTTGTTGAGTGCTGATCTCATATTAGTCTTTAATACTCTGCCTTTCTGGCCATGTACTAAAAATGGCACTTCCATGTCTAATATGCTTGTGATATGCTCAATCTGGGATGGTCCAGTCTGATGTTTACTTATCCTTTATAAATAGGAGGGAATGAGGGGAAAGAGCTATAGAAGAATACACCATGTTATCACTCCTAATTCAATAGTATGGTAACATTCATAAGGCAATATAAGTAGGCATCGGTCTCTAAATATTCTAACTTTCATGGTTTGAAAGCCTGTTTCGCTCCCGCCCTTTGCGACTTATTTCCATATATGTTTTTATTTTCTGTTTACATATTTTAATGTACACTCGGCCTTTGCGCCATTGGCGCAACGAGTCATCTAGTTAGTTCAATGGCAAAATGTGTCCGAGCATTTTATATGCCTTTAGGTATTATGACATGATTAATTATATTATGACATGATTAATGTAAATATTTTTGCCTCTTTTCATAGCCCTCTTAAATCACCACATTAGTTTTGATGATGACCAGTAATATCTTATTGCAGAGGTCATCTCTTCTTCAAGTTTATGCCGGTCTTAAAGGGAGAGTGATATGGACCGAACCTCGATGGCGAGATCTGATCTGTTGTTGTGGCCCAATCTTTCACGACACTCCACCACCAGCAGTAGCAACCTCTCGCCCGCGCACGCAATGTACACGAAGTAGAGGGTTTGAACCTTGCGGCTCGGCACGAGAAAACCAATCTCGACGACGGTACTCACGCGCAAAACAATTTCCTCGCAGAGAAATTGCAACACAGAGGTTTTCTAAAGCTTCCTCCAAAACTTAGGGATTTTCAAACAGCTTCCCCCAAAACTCGATACGGGTATTTACCCTAAAAACACACCGTGTTTATTATCAAAATATAACCTATCTCTTACATGAGAAAACCGATTAGGCTTTATAGCCGACCCTAGCGTGTCCAATATCCTGGCCGCAAGAAAACTCTTTCCTATCTATTCCTAGCTTACAAAGGGAATCTAGTAAAAATAGAAACCGACTTGATATTTTTTTTAACACAATCTAAACGGAAAACACTTGGCATCCACCGGCGGATTGCACGCGAGCATTCGCCGGCTCGTCCGTATGACACGTGTCTTCAGGGAGTGTTCTTTTTTCTTTCTTTCAGTCAACACGGCGACTACTATGCTCAATTTTCACTACGATGAGTTTCCGCAGCAAGGCCTCTGTTGCAGTAAAAACCGGAACAAGACATCTGTTTCAAAAAAAATTGCAACAAGACCTCTAGTAAAAAAAACAAGATATCTGTTGCAAAAAAACTAAATTGCAACAAGTCCTTTCTTGCAAAAAAAACATCATGCAAAAATTTCTGCAACATGACTCGTGTTGCAAAAATTTCTCGCAATATGACCTATGTTGCAATGATAAAAGGATGATGCGCAGTCGCTTAATTCGTCGGATCCGTTGCAATTTCTTTTTTGAATCAAGGCCTCTGTTGCCGAAAAAACTGTAACAGAGCTTTTGTTGCAAAAATAATTATTTTGCAACGGGCCTCTATTGCAAAAAAAAAAAATATCTGCAACTTGACCTATGTTGTAAAGATTTCCGTAACATGACCCGTGTTGCAGAAATTTTTCGCAACACCATCTATGTTGCAATAATAGAGGATGACACCCAGTCACTAAATCCGCCTAATCCCACGGCTCGCGAGGTGGCGGATCTCCCTTTGTAAGCTAGGAATAGATAGGAAAGAGTTTTCTTGCGGCCAGGATGTTGGACACGCTAGGGTCGGCTATAAAGCCTAATCGGTTTTCTCATGTAAGAGATAGGTTATATTTTGATAATAAACACGATGTGTTTTTAGGGTAAATACCCGTATCGAGTTTTGGGGGAAGCTGTCTAAAAATCCCTAAGTTTTGGATAAAACCTATGTGTTGTGATTTCTCTGCGAGGAAATTGTTTTGCGCGTGAGTACCGTCGTCGAGATTGGTTTTCTCGTGCCGAGCCGCAAGGTTCAAACCCTCTACTTCGTGTACATTGCGTGCGCGGGCGAGAGGTTGCTACTGCTGGTGGTGGAGTGTCGTGAAAGATCGGGCCGCAACAACAGATCAGATCTCGCCGTGAGGTTCGGTTCATATCAGGTGGTATTCAGAGCAAGGTTGTTCACGACACTGCAAAGTAGATGACTGAATTATCATGGAAGCTAAGCTATGGATTTCAATTGGAGGAGGAAGGTCGATGGGATGGGCTTTTTCATACTCGTGTTGTGGTACAGGAGAGATCATGTGCCATGACAATCGACCATATGAGTTTGATCAATGCTGTAAGCATCGAGATGGTGGAGAAGCTAGATTTATCGATGACACCACGAGCACAACCATACTTGTTCCGTTGGGGTCGCGAAGTGCTCACTGTCACGCATCAAACCAAGGTACCGTTTCTGTTGGGTAATTATTTTTGCGAGGTTTTGTGCGACGTGATTCCAGCATCGATGATTTCATGCCACTTGTTGTTGGGCGAGCCATGGTACAAAAAGCACGATGTTGTGTATGATTTTCCCACACACACATATACTGTCAAGAAGGGTAAGTTGTGCAGCCTCGTGCCCATGGGTGAGGAGCGTTTCATTGCTTGGAGGAAAAACCATCAGCAAAGGATAAAAGAAGCAGAAGATGCAAAACAGAACATGGTTGAAGCTACTGAAATTTCGGTGGTCACCGTTCAGTCTATAGATGAAAATATTGCTGAAAAAGATGACCCAAAACTGAGGACCATTTTGATTCAAGGAGGAGAGGATAATATGACCGCGCATAATTTAACTAAAGTAGTCGATACTGTTACAGCCACGACAAATGAAGAAAAGCGAGTTGCCGAAACTTGTATCCATCCGGACCAGCTAAAGAGGTTGTGTTTGTATTAGTACAAACAAAAATATAAGGACATGTTTGGGGGCAAGACATATACGTATATATATTTTGGATGCCTTGGTCTGGATGTTATAGCTGTGCGTACATGCAATCATGCATGCTGTCGTAATTACTCTAATGTAGTCCCTCCGTTCTCAAATATTTGTCTTTCTAGACATTTCGAAAGGCTACACATACGGATGTATATAGACATATTTTAGAGGATAGGTTCACTCATTTTGCTTCGTATGTAGTCACTTGTTGAAATATCTAGAAAGACAAATATTTTGAAACGGAGGGAGTATGTCCTTGTATGACGTTAGAGAAAGAAAAGGAGACCTGCGATGATTCAAAGACTCAAGCAGACTCTGATTTAACTGGTTCGGTCCACCAGATAAAAAATAAAGATCTATTTATTTTTGGGGGCTGCTACGCGTCGGCCGGCGGAAGATCCGCCGCCTCGCCAGTCGTGAGATCTGACACAATCAAGCGAACCGAACGTCTGGCAACACAGTGCTTGTTGCGGAAACATTTACAAACAAAGGTTATGTTGTAATTTCTTTTTGCAACATATGTTGTGTTGCGGGAATCTTTTTGCAACATAGGTCGTGTTGCAGATTTTTTTTCCGTCTTCACTTTATTTTTTGCAACAGAGGTATTGTTGCGAATTTTTTTTTGCAACTGAGGTGATGTTGCAATTTTTTTTCTTTCCTTTGTCTTCTCCTTTATGCAGTGTTATACAAGAAAAAATTACAACATGACTTATGCTGCAGAAATCTTCCTTGCAACGGATCGATTGTTGCAAAAAAAAAACACCATTGTTGTTCACCACGAGCTCCCACCGGACGGTGGTGGTGGTGAGCGGCACCACCTGTCCCCGTCGCCATGGACGCGCGCTAGAGCTCCGACCACTTTGCCTCATCACCATCCTCCTCACCCGAGATGTACGCCATTGATAGATCTCAGAGAGAAGTTGGAAAGAGATAAGATGAGAGAGATACGAAGAGATAAGATGAGAAAGAAAAATATGGGTGGTCCAGTTGGCCACGTGCCAAGCCAAGGAAGCGGCAGATGCGGCCGTGTAATCAGCCGGTTGATGGAGATCTTTTCCCTTTATTTTTCGGGGGGTGCTACGCGTCCGCCGGTTGATCTATTTAAAAGATCAGCCGGGGCGTAAGCCGTCTGATTTGCCGCATCAAGCGGCCCAGCGCGTCCCACCTTTGCAACATAGGTCTTGTTGCGAATTTTTTTCCGCAACACGGGTCTTGTTGCGGAATTTTTTCTGCAAAACAAGTCTTGTTGTAGATTTTTTTTTTCTTGCAACTGTTGTTTTGTTGCATTTTTTGCAACTTGAGTTTTTGTTGCATTTTTTTTGCAACTGAGGTCTTGTTGCATAAAATTTTCGCAAGGGAAATTTTAATGTAAAATGTAGACCCGTCGTAGACCATGGCAACATTATATATGTTTCAAAAACATGGTTCCGGTTGCGGAAGCGCGTTTGATAAAATATTGTATACGCGCTCTCGTTGGGACACGTGTAACGTACGGAAGGTGGTGGATGCGGCCGTTGCCACCCGCCGGCTGATGGTAAGAGTTTTCTGCTTACAAAGGGAATCTAGTAAAAATAGAAACCGACTTGATATTTTCTTGAACACAATCTAAACTTGATGATGACGTATCCTCTTGATCTCCTCGTGAGGTGGGCCCCAGCCAACAGAACACAATGATAGAAAATCAAACACGTCAAAAGTCCTCGAGGCATCTTCACGTGTCTTCTCTTTGCGTGGTAGAAAAATAAATAGATCTTTATTTTTTATCTGGTGGACCGAACCAGTTAAATCAGAGTCCGCTTGAGTCCTTGAATCATCGCAGGTCTCCTTTTCTTTCTCTAACGTGACACAAGGACATCCATTAGAGTAATTACCCCAGCATGCATGATTGCATGTACGCACATCTATAACATGCAGACCAAGGCATCCAAAATATATATACGTGTATGTCTTGCCCCCAAACATGTCCTTATTTTTGTTTGTACTGATACAAACACAACCTCTTTAGCCGGTCCGGATGGATACAAGTTTCGGCAACTCGCTTTTCTTCATTTGTCATGGCTGTAACAGTATCGACTACTTTAGTCAAATTATGCGCGGTCATATCAGAGAGCGCTGAGTTACATGACAATCATGCATTACTATAACCGTGGAGTATCACTATGATAGTATATTACATCTTTATGGTTGGTGTAGCATCTAATCTATATTGTTATGCTTAGGTAGTTGGTAGTTACTCGCATGGAAAATTATATTGTGTTCTGTATATACTTCACCGGTGGTTAGTAGAAAATACTAAGACATGCATTTTGAGGTCCTAATATGTGTGATCCTGAACCTAAATATTCTCTATAATTATATTATGTTTTAGAGATTGCTTCCGCTTAAGATTCTCCATGCGCATTATATTCGCTTTCTACAAATTCTGCGCATTATAGTCGCTTTCTACAAATTCACGCTGCAACGCGCGGTGTATCTTATAGTTTATGTTTTATGTAAGCAATAACCAAATATGTTTGCAATATTCTCAGTAGTACTCTACGTCAAAACTGTGGTATCTTGTGCTATAGGTTAATATATACTCTAGTTTTCAAATACTTTGGGTTTTCCAATACTTTGCTGGCAAACGGGGCGTTATTATTTTTAGAGATTTTGTGAAAAATAAGGTGCCACGCTGAAAGGGAAACAAACCAGACAGCGACGCGAACAAGAACGAACGCTCCGACTGACTGAGCTGGCCTGCCTGCCTGCCTAGCCAGCACAGCACCGAAGCCTAGTCGCTGGTCGCAGCTGCTGCGAGGCGTCCATCGTGTCCTCGTCGTCTTCCTCTCTCCAAACCGGAAGACCTCTCGCGCCACGCCACACCATTTTACCCTCTCCTGCCGCTCTACTCCAGATCTCGAGGTCCACCGCGCGCATCCCGCGCGGCGGATCAGCTTGCCGTCCGAGAGGTACCCGACGTTCGAATCGCCCGCCTCGCCAGATCTGGCCGTTGGCCTTTTAAATTATATATTACGCAGCGAGTGGTGATTCCCTTGGTCTGGGTGATTTTTGTTGGTAGTTCGGAGTCGGGGGCTCCCGAGTTTGGGCCTCTGATTTTGGTCGGAGCGAGGGGGAAGGGTGCTAGGGTTTATGTGTAATTCGCGGCGAGATAGTGTCTACCTGATGCGAGGCTTGTGAGACCTGGCTAGATTTTTTTTGTATCAGGAGCATAGTCCCTTTGGTACAGGTTTTGTTAGGTGTAGTTTGTGCTTAAGAATTGTCCTTCTTTAGTAGGAAACCTGACAGTTTTTGCGATACAATGGATCCAAATTTTGGATTCGGTTAGGTTAGTTTCCACTTTTCTTCTGAAAGAAAGATAATGCAACTTGCCGGAACTGGAGGAATGTGGCGCGGTAGGTACTTTTATTAGAGGTTGCTTCAAGCCTTCAAGATTCTTTGTATGTAGTTTATGTTGATGCTTCACTCCTCGCTGTGTTTCACATCGTCATGTTGGGGCTTTGAGGTGTTTTGTGTTTCTTAAGTTAGGCTTTTGGAGCTATTGTGATGTAGGTTTTGAAGATTTGGAAGGTTCATGGGTTTATATTTTTCACCATTCTATTTGGGAAACGTTACCTTTCAGCCAGCGGATCGTGCTCTTGCATCTGCCGTGCGCGGAGCCGTTGGATCACTTTTGATCAAACAGTTCTCGTGTACGCCTCGCGTCTGCCGTCCTCGGAAGCCAACCCACCTACTGTATGTATTAGGATTTTGCAACATCCTCCATGTTTCAGAAACATAGGGAATGTTGCAGTGGCACCACGACGGTGCGACGGTGCGGACAGAAAATTTCTGTAACATAATATTTGTTTCAAATAAAAGTCTGCAACATTATCTTTGTTGCAAAAAAAATACAACACAACATCTGTTACAAATGTTTTCTGCAACAAGACCTCTGTTGCAAAAAAAAAAAGAAAAATATTCCGCAACAAGATCTTTGTTGTAATAAATAAATAAATCTGCGACACGATCTATGTTACAAAATAATAGTCTGCAACACATTCTTTGTCATAAAATGTTTCCGCAACAAGGTCTCTGTTGCAAAGTAGAGGAAACATTGAATCTAGATTGTGCTGAATCAGACGGCTCGCGCGGCAGCGGATCTTTAAAAGGTCCGCCGGCCGATGCGTAGCAGCCCCCTTTCTATTTTGGGGATCTACTAGGGTTTGTTGATGCTTTATTGAGTCTGCATATGTGGCTGGTAGCACTCGGAACTAGTTTTAAAACACCACATGTTACCATTTTTGTAGATTTTGGGAGCATGATGCAGCGCTGTAATAGAATTGTAGTTGTTGGGTTTATAGCAAATTTGCTATTTCTAAAAGGTTTAAATTCTGTGGTCCATGGGATTTTCTGCGTTTTTTTGAGAGGGCATTGGCTTGTTTTATTCTACGAAGGACATGAACCACAAACTGTGTAATCTGAAGGTAACTCGACCAATACTTTGTGATAAAAGGATAATCTAGGTTAACTGTGTTGCAATTGTGTTGTGGTCACCTTGACAAAAATTAAGCTAATATTTTTAATGAAGGAGCTTTATAGTTATTTTGAGCAGTTAAGTTAGCCTTCATTATTGTAATTTGTTAACCCAAGTCAGTTTTGTACGCTACTATTTCTTGGAGCCTTTTATACCTCCTTCCCAACTGTTGGAAGAATTTGAGATCATGAAATAGATGGGATCTTGAGAAAGTGGCTGACGTAATCAAGGTTAAAAAAAACGCTAGGCACAAGTAGGGTTGCGTTTGGTTGTATTGCCCAGCTTGCCCATAGCTGAGCTAGCCTAGCTAGCTTAGCTCGGATGGGCTATCTTTGCCTTAGCTGCACGTTTGGTTCAATGCCGTTGCTGGCAAGACCCAGCAGCTAGTCGTTTGGTTGTGCTGCGGGCAAGGTAGCTCTTCACAGTATCCAAATACATCTAGCTTATAACAAGTGCATCAACACTATAATATGTTGAAAAAAATTCAGTGAAACAGAGAAATGGCTACAGGCATATCAAGTTGTAAATAGTCATGCAAATTCAGCGCAACTTTATGATTATAAATTTAACACACTTTGCAAACACACTGACTGAGAAAAAATTAATCTGAGTTACAAGCTTAAATTTTCAGGAATGAAAAACTTTGTGACATCATTACATGCCAGCATGAGGCATGGACATTATTTCCCTAGGAGACAATGCTGGAAGACATACAAAATAATCCTAAAAGTTTACAGTAAAATAAATCACACGTCAGGAGGTACATGAACATGTTCAGGGAAGTTATCACCGACCCAGCGCCGCACAAACTCTTGAATAGCAGCCATCGGCCTCCCCTTCAACATTGACGCCAATTGTTCATTGGTGGCCAAAGATGTCTGTAGTGCAAGTCGGACGAAGAGAGGGTATTCTTCCATGTCATCAATTATTTTGAATAAATTCTCATTCGGGCAGGTAACGTGTGTGAAACGCGTAGTATCCGACATATCAAGCAGAGACCGCGTCATGTCTTGAACTACACTCTCATCACACTTCACCCTCTTATTTTTATCGTGTTTGCCACCTCTAGGACGCTTCGAAGACGAGCTTTCATTATTGGTGTCGTGAGGAAGACAATCTGAATCATATTGTGTTGCAGGATCAACCTCAATATCAATCTCATTCTTCTTGGTATCACCAATAAAATCCTTGTCACGAGCATGAACACGGTCGTAGGGTGTTTGAAGGACCGTGAACTCTCCGGTAGCATGCTTATCCTGAAATATGAATTCCATCTCATCAAAGTTGGCAATAGGCACATTGATATATTTTGCCCTTTTGTCTTTGTTCTGGAAGAGAGAAGGAAGCATGAAAATGTTAGTTATAAAAGACAAAACATAATACTACATGGAAATATAATTTGAGAAAAAATAGATGTAGCGCTCACGTTCTTCATCCGAACAACTTCGGTCTCATCATATAATATTATCTTGTTGACATCATCAAAATTGGCAGAGCTTAAGTTCTTCGCCTCTAGTATGATCTTCCACTGACCTTTCAGCTTGTGGAACTTGTGATAAACTTGCCTTTGTGTGAAGGCGGTGATAAACTTTGCATTGATTTGTTTTGCACACTCCTCATGATGTGTCTCTTTGAAGACAAATTGTTTTCCCTCAGATTGAATCTTCTCTTTGTAGTAACGTAGCATTTCATCCAGAACTTGGGGCTGCCACACCACATTGTTACCTGCCATATCCCTGTGGCATCATTTAAATTTTATAATTCATAGACCAAATAACACCTCTGCGATGCATATCGTATTGCACTCATACCAAGCGAAAGAAATCATGGTTACAAGTTCAAGAAAGAAAACACACAAGTTGTTCTTCTAAGTGGTAATACAACTTGGAATCAACAAATTCATACATAAAGCTTGAAAAAAAATCAACCACATCTAACATTATGCCTATTTCTCCACATATTGGCTGCCATGGTATCCCTATCTCTAAGCACCTCCCTTTGTTCCTCACGCAAATCCCGTTGGACACGGCCAGCTGATCTTGGATATTGTTCAAACCAGTTCTGCTCACTGTAGACTAGTTCATCAGGACCCCCATTTAGTAATATCCAGTTGTGAAGGATACAACATGCTATGACGACTCGTACTTGTGAAGGAAAGGGATAATAAGGCCTAGTTGTCAGAACTTTGAAACGGTTCTTTAAAGTTCCAAATGCCCTTTCAACAGTAGTACGAAGGGATGAGTGCCTTAAGTTGAATAGCTCATTCTGGATGCGAGGTCTATTATTACCCCTCCATTCACGCAAATGATATCGAGTTTGACGGAACGGTGGTAGGAATCCTCTCCTAGCTGCATAACCCGCATTCGCAAGATAGTATTTACCCAACATGATATTATGAACAATTAATAACATTCACTCATATGTAACAAATGCACGGGCCTACCTTCAGGGACTCTAAGGCCATTTGGATGCTCAAGAGAATGTCTTAAAACAGTTGAATCGTGTGCCGAACCCTCCCAGCCCGCACAAACATAAGTGAACAACAAATCAAAGTCAACTGCCGCAAGAACATTTTGGGTAGGGAATGGTTTCCTTCCACGAAATCTGTCGACTATCCGAGATGGAACATTACATGGAACATGTGTACCATCAATAGCAATACAGTCCTAAACATCCAAGTAAAAATTAATTAATAATACACCTACTGAACTATGAAGTTATTTAAAATTTATGGGTAACTAGATGGACACTGTACTATACCTTAAAATAGGGATCGAACCGTGGGTTGCTTTGAATTTTTGATGGTGTATCAAGTGTTCGATGCCTAAGCATTTCTGGTCCAAGTTTCCCAATTGCAAATAAAACTCTATTGAAGTAACGACTCACTGTCTTACCTGACCTTGTGAAATGGAAACTAATGTCGATATTTTTCTTATGATGCCCTACTGTAGTGAGGAACATGGCAACTTGCTCCTCTAAGTGGACCCATACTCCGTAATTTATCACACGTGAAGAAAATTGATTTCCCCATGCGCAATTCGCCAATGCAGTGCTTCTCCTCGCCGCAATACAGTTTCCGTAAATATGCCATTCTTTCTTTATTTCTCTCTAACAATGAGTATCTTGTAGGGTGACTAGAATTGCCTAGATATATGATCAATGAACAATATGCCACTACAAAAGCACTGAACAACGCAATTTTCTGTTAATTTGCGCACTGTCGTCCATCTATAAATAAATCAAAGAAGATCGAATATTTATGACTCACACAACACGGTGTTGTTAGTATATACACAGTCTAGGACTATTGTAGACAAATCTTTGTTGATATAAATGAAAATAAGATGCAGGCACAAGACAAAAACAGTGGAGGCTCTGTTCGTTTAGAAAATACAGATGCAGAACTACTGAATCAGTTCAGATGCATGCTAAGGGCCTGTTCTGAACTCCTCTGGCTTCTGAAAACTTAACATATCCAGCTTCTTCTCCTCGCTTCTAACTCCACCTAGCGATCGCAGGAGCGTTTGGGAGCATCGGCAGCTTCTCCCAGCGCTGCAGCCCAGCTGAGAGCTTGCTGGGCCAGTTTGGGCCGGTTGGAGGCAGCCCAGCTTGGGCTATCGATCCAGAGAAGGAGCCCTGTACCGATTCGATCGAGGGAGTGAGGAGTGATCTGTTCCAGCGAGCGTACCGGTTCGAGCTGAAGGCACTTGGCGGTGGCAGTTGGATGTAAAAAGGGCGAACTCCAGATTCCAAGTTTTGGTGGAGATGGGCCGCCGTCGCTCCTCGTTTTTGCACTGGCCTCGGCCTTAGCTTCCGGAAGCCAGCTTCTCGCTGATATATCGTTCGGCTCGGTTCCCGCTTCAGGAATTTGTGAAGCGTGGAGTGGGAGGAGATCCGAACACACCCTAAGTAGATAGCTCTGTATGCATGATTCACTATAGACCAAATTAAGGATTCAGATGCAGATGCATCATACATGTTCCAGTAAAATCAATTCCTGTCATGCACTCCTAGAAGCTCGTACTCAATTGCAGTCTGTCTAGAAATAAAAATCAAGAGCTGGGTGCCTGCCAACAACAGTATCCTTCCCAACCCCAACACCACAGTGGCATTATACTAGAGTTTGCTATCACCTTAGCCGTACTAATCTAACCCCGAAGCCAGCTCACCCAACAAGAATCCAACCTTGGATTAGAACACGGGGAGTATAGAAAGATAGTATTTAGGATTTGTATCTTCTAGTACTAATCAATTCCTGAACCAGCAAATCTACTGCCAAGAAAAACGCACACACCACATACACAGGAGAATTCAAGAGATGGAGGCGGACAGCTGGACACAGATCTGAGCAAGACGGATGGAGGCGGACGCAGACCTGAGCAAGGCGGATGTAGGCTTCTACTGTCAATTCTGGAGCGCCTTCAGCTAATCGTGGAGGGGAACTTGGAACAACTCGCTTGATTTATCTCTCCAGCTGACGGAGGATACGAAGACTTCGGAGGATTTCGTTGGGGATGAGGAAAAATGGGGG
>LR738713.1:292459351-292508351 GCA_902687465.1 Secale cereale
GGGGGGGGGGAGTGGAGGAGGAGGTCGGAGTGGAGAACGAAGATGTAGGGATTTGTTGCAGATGGACTTATCCATCCGGAGTGTTCCGCATAGAATTTTTTGCGCGCTCCGGCTTTGCCATCGAGGGCGAGCCGAATCGGCTCTCCTCGCGGAGCGAGGATTTTCTGGCCCAGTGAGGCTAGCTGCCCCCCAAAAGCTAGGATATATTTACGCTACCAAGCGGCAAGCCTAGCCTAGCAAGGCAAAACCGTTTTTTGCTGAGGAACCAAACGCATTCTAGGTTGCTTTTGCCTAGCACCTAGGTGGAGCTTAAGCGCCCTAGGTGCAGCCTAGGCGGTCATACAGTTTTGACCAGCAGGGTTGTATTTGGGGTATTATATGCGTATATACATTAATTTGGAGCATGAAAATGAGTAAACTACCAGCTATTGTCCATCTGAAAATGGCCCATTTGGCCTGTCAGTGTGATATGGCATGATTTCTGGCTGGAGCGGACAATTTCTTACTTGCCCTGCCTAGCACATATGCTCTAGGCGAGGCGTTTGTCTGTCACCAAGCGTGCCTAGCACCTTTTCCAATCGAGGACGTAATACAGTTTGCTAGATTTTAGCTTATATGTTCTTTGTATGGCCAATTCAGGTTTCACTTTATGCCACTTTGTGTGACTGTGGACAATGGAGTGATTGCTGCCCTCTTTCTGTGAGTCACCATGGGAAGCAGTGAAGCAGAGACACCTGCTAAGGCAAACAAGGCATCCGCACCTCAGGTTTTCAATGCTGGAATTGTGGCATTATCTCTGTAGTCTATACCAAAAATAGTGAATGTGTCTTCCTAAAAATTTGTCCTTCCCTGTAACAGGAGCAGCAGCCACCTGCTACTTCGAGTACTGCAACACCGACAGTTTACCCAGATTGGACCAACTTTCAGGTGAGGAAGTTCTCTTCTCTGTTTTGGAGATGGATGACTCAAAACATGTATGCCCTCTCGTGTGAAAACACAAGGAAAGTGGGAAATAAGTATGTAGGCAGCGACATTTTTTCGATAATAATTGCAAATACAACTACCCACCCTCAATTTACGGACCACTACTGATTTTGGTTGCAGTGTGGTTGTTCTATTTTTTTTCCTTTTGTTAATTCTCGTTGCACTTATTTCCCTTCTTGATTCACACATATCAATATTTCTATCATTAATAAAGAGATCGCATGAACTATCTGCCCAAGGCTGCTCATCATGTTCTCCATTGGTTTTTTCAGGGATATCCTCCAATTCCACCACATGGGTTCTTTCCCTCTCCTGTGGTGTCAAACCCACAGGGTCATCCATACATGTGGGGACCTCAGGTAAGGTTTCATGTTTCTTCTAAAATGGCAGTTAACTACTCTATAGTTTTGTTCCCCTATTCTCTGTCTGTGATATTACCTCAGAAGACATAGCACAGAGCCTCTAAAGATATATAATACTTCATCATAGGGAAAGATCAACTGTGGGTCAAACTTTTGCTAGGAGGAGGATTTTCCGGCTCGTGATTTGAATCGTTGGCTGGGTTCCTATTCCATCCCATTTGGTGAATTATCTGAGATAGATGTCAGACCACTACTGGTGCTGATAGAAACTTGCGTCAGGTGTCCACAGTCAACGCGTTTGTTTGAATCGCTGTCACGAACGTGTCTAGAATAGGTTCCACATCTTCAAAATGCAGGCGTGCATGTTCTGCAATGTACAGAACACATTAAGGCCCTGTTTTTACCCATGTGGTACCCGACGGCCCGCAAATAACAGTTTGGTCCAGCTAAGACGACGGATCCAAACACTCCATCCAGTTGAACCTATAGCTAGTAGGTGCATAACCTCTTTGTTTTGGTCTTGGGCCACGCTCTTTGCCTCGTGCTAGAACACCATGTACGAAGCGATTCAACACACATTCAGAGGTGAGAAGTAACACATGGATAAACAAGAAGTCATTGTTCTTCAATTCCATACATACTTAGGTTGATATAGGACCAAGTCCTAATTGATGCCCAATCTTCACAATTTTGAGATGACCAAGGGGAAAAACACAAATGACTCAAGAAACACAAGAGGATAAATTAGATGAACAAGTTTCCATCACACATGTTCTCTCAAAACATCCACAACAAGAGATACATATAGATCCACATTCAACAGAGAAGGTAAAAGGATAGAGTTCCCAAATCTTTAAGAGAGATGGGGCCTCGAGAGATGTTCTTCTCTAAACCCTAGATGTTCTTGATCCTAAGGAGAATCCTTCTCCCTTAGGAGGTCTTGATCCTCTAGGAGGTGACTGAGCAAAGCTCTCCCAAGGTCTAGGTATATGCTCTGCTAACTCTAATATGGGTCCATGGTACGGTTATATATAGCTAAGGGGCGAAAGGGTAGGTGAGAGGGGATACGTGGCCTCTTGGCCAGACCTGCATGCAGGCAGTGGCCGGACAGTCCCGGTTGGTGGTCGGACAATCCGGGTTGCTAGCTGGACAGTTCGGTTGATGACGCATGCTTGGCTCCGGGCCGGCGCAGTCTTCGGGAGCAGAGCAATCTCCAAGGGCCGGACGGTCTAGGTTGCTACCCAGACAGTCCGGATGATGGCCAAATGAAGAGTTGGGCAAAAGGTTAGAGGACTTTGCCTGGCTTCGATTTGTCGGTATTGATGTTCTGGACGCTTCATGTCGGACGGACAGTTCGGCCGTTGAAGCTGTGCATCATTTCTTCCTCTTCTCCTCCATGACGTGACCTTCTTCCGTCCCTCCTTCATTGAAGGAACTTTGGTATCTGAGTATGCATAGGGTCTTGGATTGAAGTAGTAGCCATGTCTCGAGTGAATGCATAGGAAGTCCGAAGAGAAGCGAATTCACCCTTAAAGGCGCTTGGGGTGTTGTTGTAGGATCCATGGTGATGTCCATCCCCTCTCCTTCCCTTGGGGAAGATCCATCCTCGGATACAAAACCTCATCACGATGGAATGGAACCAAGTCGAAGACGTTGAAGATGTCGCTCACCGAGTACTTGTTGAGTGGATTGTCGATCTTGTAAACGTTGTTGTTGATCCTTTGTAGCACCTTGAAGGGTCCATTGACTCCTAGAAACAATATGGATTTGTGCTCATCCGGAAAGCGGTCTTTGTGAAGGTGGAGTCAAACAAGATCTCTGAGTTGGAACACCATGGGCTTTGTGTTGGTGTCGACCTTGGAGGCCTTTGGACTTGCCACTCGATGGCGGTCCTTTTATCTGCATGCATCTTTCTCATGAACTCGACTCGGTCCATGTTGACACGCTCTTGTAGAGGAAGTGCAAGTATGTCCAGTGGCGACAAAGGGTTGAAGCCACAGACAACTTCGAGTGAATAACCTGACGTGAATTCAACACATAAACACGACCATGGGATTATACTATGATCAATGTTTTTAAAGCGGTAAAGCGCAGCGAGGTGCTGAGGGGGCGCCTCACTGCTTAAGCACTAAAGCGTACAGCGAGGCGACGCTTTAGACAGACTCTGAACCTGATGGGCAGTAGAATAGATCAACAGAGTACCATTTAGTGAGATATACATACCTTGATTCTAGTCCACCAGTGAGCACATATGCATTAGTAGCCATTATTCTAATCCATCCACGAAGCAGTAAGCAACTAGCCAGCTACTATAAGAGGCAGCAGCAGCACCTAACAGCAGAGGAGCTGTGCATAGCATAACACATAACAGAGCAGGGTAGGCACGACAAGCTGGTGCAGGAAAGCCTGCAGATTTGCTTGCTCTGGTTTTGGTTCTCTCTTCTTTCCCCTCCTGTAACTATTTCACATGTGAGCCCAGTTTTCCCGCCCTTGTGTTCCCGCCGAGCCCTTTTTTCCTGCCAGATATCTCTGTTCCCTGCCTGGCAAGTCTAAGGCGTCCTCTCTGCACTAAGGGTGTGTTTGGTAGCATTCCCAACCTAGCATGGTTGTTCTCCTCTGATACATGCTGAGTGCAGCCATGCTAAGTACTCCCTCCATTCCTAAATATAAGTCTTTGTAGAGATTCCACTATAGACCACATACGGATGTATATAGATGCATTTTAGAGTGTAGATTCACTCATTTTGCTCCGTATGTGGTCCATAGTGAATTCTCTCCAAAGACTTACATTTAGGAACGAGGGAGTACATGCATTTGCTGTTGTTTGGTAGCAGTGCATGTGCTGAGACATCCTAGCCGAGACTTTGTTTGGCAGCCTGCATCTGTTTAGACATTTCGGTCGGTACTTTAGCAAACAGTATTTTTCAAATAAGTGGGAAAAACATTTCAAAAATGTGAAAAAATGAACCATGGGAAAAATAAAAAAAGATAAACTTTTCTGACATTTTGAAGGTTTTTTTTTTAATAAACAAAATTTGAAAGTTAATCTTTTTAAAAATATAAACAGAAAATTTAAAATGGAAAAACATTTAAAAAATGTGAAAAAATGAAACATGGAAAAAATAAAGAAATAAACTTTTCTGACATTTTGAAGTTTTTTTTAAATTTAAACAAAATTTGAAAGTTGATCTTTTTAGAAATATAAGTAATTTTTTAAAAATCATTTAAAAAAAATCTGAACCTTTTTGGAAAATCATTTTTTAGAAAAGTCCAAGCTTTTTTGAAAATTTAAACTGAAATTCGAAATTCCAATCATTTTTTTGAAATTTGAAACAAGATTTGAAATTCTGAACATTCTTTAAAAAATTGAACAAAATTTGAAATTCTGGACATTTTTGAAAATTTGATTTTTTTATGGAAATCTGGACAATTTTTGAAATTTTGAATAGATTTTGAAAATCTGGACAATTTTTGGCATTCTGAAAATTAAATTATTTTATAAATTCTTAACATTTTTTCAAACATATTGTCGCTCACTTCGCTCATGCATGCTGACCAGCGAACGGCTGTTGGGGTGTTCTCTCTTCATGCATGTGAAGAGTGTATTTGGGCTGAGCTCGTGCATGCTGAAGAGGTCCCGTGCAGGCTACCAAACACCCAAAAGTGGCTACCAAACACCCAAAAGTGGGTCGAGGAGGGAACTTTTGAGCTCATGCACCCTCAATGCACTCTACCAAACACATCCTAAAGCGCCAATCAGGACGCATAAGCGGGCGCTTCAGATGCTTTAATGTCTAAGGCAGACGCCTTAGAGACATGTCTAAAGCGAGCTGGATGCTTTGAGCCTGGAGGGCGCTCTGACGCTTAAGCGACGCTTTATAAACAGTGACTATGATCATTATCCCACGTTTTGAACATGGCACATTCATGGCGATCCAACGCCATGGCATGCAAACATGCATAAATCATCCGAGACAAACAGAATACAAACTAGTACTGTGTACGGCCAGCGCCAACCGCACATAAATATAGTGATTAACAAGTGTGGACTTTTTAATCACAAACATAAATATACAGTGCTTATAGGAAAGGAGTATGACGCGTATACAATACTTTATGTTAGAATTAGTATGGAGATAATCATTTGTAGTGGTGTACGTCTAGTTGCGATATTCAGTATAAACTACACGACACGACATGTACATGCGCCATACACATGTGATGGCATGCATTCATCCACACGTACTGAGGCAGGCACCCTTGCAGCAGCAAAGGCTTCTCATGTCTACCACTATAGCCTAGGTGACAACAAGATCATGGTGGCCTGAGCCTGCTAATGAGAGATGAGTTCGACATCGGAGTATCATGTGTAGACGCCGCTATAATGTCATGATTCCACCGCCGTCGAGGATCAATCACGGACGAGGTGAAATGTTTTCGCTTCGGCGTGCGTGCTCGTCATATCTCATTGCACCTGCATTGCTCCACCTAGGGATCCTGGCGACCATTGTCGTGCAGTCACGACTGTAGATTTGCAAAAAGAAAATGAGTGTGATAAGACACCAATTAGCAAGCTGCACATCCTCACATTTTAATCAACCAGTGCCTTCCAAACATATATGCATGCTCCAGTACCAGAGGTGATGTTTGCAACACCAATGGAGAGAGCAAAATATCAAGTTTAGACCGGCTCACCGGGGAGATCGGCGTTCATTTGGCACACGGCCAATGCCACGTCCACCTAATACAATGGTATATTTTCCGGGAGACACGCAAGACCAATGCCTAGCAGGGTGTCTGCAAGACACATGTTATGGAAATGAATCACATAAATTCGCACTACCTCTTTTGTTGCTCACATAGTTCACAATCCAATTGTTTTGCCGGCACTGGTTTTTGGTTCATGGGAGTGAGAGAAGAGAGAAGCAGAAATAAATAGCGCTGAGAGATGGAATTGTTCAGATTGCATGCAGATCCAGTTAATTTTACAGCTACGATAGAAAGGATTGGAATGACCAAGAAAATAGGGAGACCCGTGGGCCAACTAATCAGGCGAAGAAAGATCGACCTGTTTAAAAACATTGAAGATCTGAATAAGATCAGAAGGTAGTAATCGTGGGGGTAACTACCCTTGGTTGTAGGATTTATTTTCCCGAACACCTCTTTTGTACTCCCTAGGAGTACATACTCCCACCCAGATAGTTTGAGTTGGATATACCCAATAACAAACTAACCAACAGAAAAAAGAAGTCAACCTGCTGTGTGTGCATGGCGGCATGCAACTACTTGATCTATCAAGGAAGTATATGGGTTTTCAATCAAAAAATATGGTGATGATTTGTACTCCCTCCATCCGAAAAAACTTGTCCCTCGAATGGTTCAAATTGATGTATCTAGCACTAACTTGGTACTAGATGCATCCATTTGAGGGACAAGCTTTTTCAGACTGAGGGAGTACTACGTAACACACACCTACTCTCCTTTTTAAATATGGTGATGGGAAATATATATTAAATTATATGAGATTTTGAGCATCACCGTACAAATTTCAGTATATATATTGCCATGGGTGTATATACTGTTTTTTTAAGTATATACTACTCCCTCCATTCACAATTATAAGATGTTCTAACTCTTTTGTGAATTGGATGTGTACTAGCAAAACATGCCCGTGCGTTGCAACGGAAAAAAATCATGCCTCGTACTCACACCTTACAACATCGGCGAATCCCTTAAAATTCTTCACAATGCCACACGACAAACAACATGATAAGTGGTGTTTCACAAAAAGCATAAGGTTGGATGATTTTTGAATACTCAAGATGTTTCAAGTTTATTAGACAACACAAATATCAATGGTAAGCCGACATTTCCAAAATACCAGATGTAAAGAAGATATTAATTAAGGTTGTATAGTAGACAAAATTTTAGAAAGGATTAATATAATAGGATATTTGAAATCTACACGACTTTTGAGGGATTTTCATATATGACATGTTAGATTCGGATTTTGGGTTTGAAAGTTATGACTTAAAAAAAATTGAATGTGCCTAAAAATAGAAAAAGTAAAAATAGAGTAGCTGGGCCAAAACTGAAACATCATGTGGCCCATCTGCTAAGTAGGAGAGAAAAGGAGAAAGAGGATATTCTCAAGAAAACGAAAAAAAAGCAGAAAGAGGAGAGGAACCAGGATTCGAACTTGGGTCTCTTGTATGGAGGGGCAAGGCCATACCACCACGCCACTCGAGTGCTTGCGTTCTATGACATGGGCTTACTTTAAATAAACAGAAGTCTTGCGCGATTTTAAAAGGAAAAAAGTGAACCGTTTTTTCCCACTTACCGGTGGCACGGTGGGTAATTCTTTACAACTCTAAGGATAATTTTAATGACGGACGACCAGAAACCCAATTTGCTTTATTATTAGGTAGAGATATATGGTTGTGTGTTTGTTCACTCATTTCGGTCCGTATGTAGTCCATATTGAAATATCTAAAACATCTTATATTTGTGAACGGAGGGAGTTTTTTAAGGAGTATATAGTAAACCTTTTCAAAGAAGTATATACTTTTCATCATGGTAATTACTATCTACTAGTTTCTGTAAAGTAGTATATAATGTCTTTTTTCTTCTCAAAGGAGTATATGCTGAATTTTTTCCGAAGGAATATATACTGAAATTGTCTAATGGAGTGTAGAATATTTCTGTTGAAGGAGTATGTACTGGTGTTTTGTAAGGAGTATACATTAAAACAAGTACTAGTATATTCAGCCGATGGAGATGTATATTCATCCCCAAGATAGAGTACATATGTGCAAAAGAAACACCATATACGTACTAGCCACATGGATGTGATGTATGTTTGGACTCTGAAATAAACTGAACTTGGCTAAATATCGGACGTGTTACATACATCCAACAACAGCAACAAACAAGATTCCAGTTGATATGAGTGTGTGTATTTTAGACCACAACACGAGTTCACAGGCTGCACATAAGAGACGTGTCAGTCATGGGTCGTGCAGTCCATCACGAGCACACCGCACCATCCGGCCAAACAAGCCGCTGTTGTCGAACACCACCGGAGCCACAACGATCCATCATGCCGATCCATGGACCGACGCCGTGTGGGAGGAGTTCAATTGACACACTAGGCACGAAAAAGAAGCACATGTGGCTATCAAAGACTGATGTATCTTGGGCCGAAGATGCTCGATGTGCTTCACCGTGGTAATGCTGTTATCTTAGTCTACCATCCTGGTTGGGCAATCCTGCATGCATGCATATATAAATTAATAGGAGCGATAAAGCTATTCCTTATGATTACCAGGGATGCAAAAGTTTTACATTGACGAGAGTTCGCTCTTGTTCCGTCCACGGAGTTGGCCGTCGCCGTATCCGGATATGAGACGCTTCTGCTCACTGCCCACCGGCGCAGAGTGTATGCCGGTCTTTAACTGTGGCAAAAGCAAGGGGTGAGATGCTGGCTGCCGGTCGTCATTGTCGCAGCTGCTACGTCCACTGTGATTGTGTTACCGGAGGATGAGATAATTAACCATGTAACAAAATTCGTGGAACTTCTCTGCAATCGGTTCACCAAAACAAAGGAGACTGTTAATATGGTCCAACACTAATGTGTACTTGCTGTAATACTCTGCATGCACTTTAAAGAGTGTGTTTTTTTCTCATGAGTTTCTTGTTGCCTTTTGTCAGCCTATGATGCCACCATATGGGACTCCACCATATGTCATATACCCTCCTGGAGGAATTTATGCTCACCCATCAATGCGCCCGGTATGCTTCAGCACGTTGTTGTAGTTTTCAGTATATACCTGAAATGGTATTGCTTCTGACATTTGCTGAGTCATTGCATAATCCTGCAGGGTGCACACCCATTTGCTCCCTATGCTACGACTTCTCCAAACGGCAATCCTGATGTTACTGTAAGACGAGGCATCCTTAGATTGACTGATCTTCTCTTTCATTGTGGAGTTTAATGGACCTAATATTTCAGGGAACTACAACCACTGCTGCTACTGCTGGTGGTGAAACAAATGGCAAATCCTCCGAAGGAAAAGAAAAAAGTCCCATTAAAAGATCCAGAGGAAGTTTGGGTAGCTTGAACATGATTACAGGGAAAAACTGTGTCGAACATGGTATGACCTCAGGGGCATCAGCCAATGGAACCATCTCTCAAAGGTTAGTGTCTGGTCAATTTGAATAATAATGAGACTTCCTCCTTGTTTGCAATATTCAGTTTGTGTTACCTCTTTTCTTGCAGCGGGGAAAGTGGAAGTGAAAGTTCAAGTGTGGGAAGTGAAGCGAATTCTCAGAATGTAAGCTATCGTCCTGCAGCGTTCAATCTTTTCTGATCAGACGTGCATACTTGCCTGTACATATTTAGGCAGCATATGCACCTTGAGTTTAAATGCGCGGCATTTATGATTCCAGACATGCTATACCATTTCGTGTTTATTTCTTGTGAGAAGTCTTAATATCTTTGCATTTTTGAGTAATCTTTACAGGATTCACAACACAAGGAAAGTGGACAAGAACAAGATGGAGGTATGCCGATGAAAATTCTTATGTATTCTTGCTTTCATGTTTGCACTTTATGAAGCTTCTTAACTTTGTTGTGCGTGCTATCAGATGTCCGAAGTTCCCAGAATGGTGTATCGCCTTCACCATCCCAGGCGCAGTTGAAGCAAACTTTGGCAATTATGCAAATGCCGTCAAGTGGTCCAGTGCCTGGCCCAAGAACAAACTTGAACATAGGAATGGACTACTGGGCAAATACAGCAAGCTCCTCTCCTGCATTGCATGGTAAAGTGACCTCAACTGCAATTCCAGGGGCTGTGGCCCCAACAGAGCCGTGGATGCAGGTTTCTTCTAAGACCTTATCTTGGGAATTATAGATTATACCCTTCCCTAATTTTGTAGCCTCTACTTCTCTGCTTCATAAATACTTTTGTATTGCTTGGTTTGTAGCCAGTATACCAATTTTTTGGCTATGACCAAAACTTTGGTCTTGGTTTGGATGGTTGCCAACTTTTTGGCCATGCCAGTTGCTCCTTTCCAACTCTACTCCATTTTTTAGCCAAAGTTGGCCAACTCTTGGGCACACATAACCTTGACCAAGATTTTGGCTAGCCAAGTATTTGGTGGGGCAACCGTAGACTCAAACCATACACACCCTTTGTTTCCAACCTTGTATATTTTGTCAGACCAAGAAATAAATCTTTTGTGATACAGGTATCTATCCGAAAGATCTCTGTGTTTAGGATAACTTCATACATGCAACTGAAGTTAACTTCTGTACTAGGAATATAATTGGACATAGGCTGTGTTAGCATTGTGGTGGATTACCATAATCGCATTTGTCCCACCCGCTTTTGCCTATTTTAGTGTTTGTTTGACCCGCCCTTGCCTACTTTTGTGGCTAATTTTCAACAGCAGATTTTAAAAATAAGCACAGCTCATCACAGTTCAGCAAGCGCACTGAGCCATAACGGCTTTACTCATCACGAATTTTATTTACTTTCCCCATCTTGCATATCATGTAATGTAGGAGGTTTGTCACCCTTTTTTCTTGTCTAGTAAATACTGAATAGTAATGATAATTATTTGCCATATTGCAGTTACCTAAAAAATATAAACCATTGTTACTTTATTGAAATATACTAATAAACAAATTATAGATCCATAAGTCAGTTTTAAGGCTATTGAAGAGGCACTTCAATATCAGCAGTTCCGTGGATAAAAAGTATATCTGAAATCTTAGTTTGGCAAATGGCGAAATTAAATATTTTGACTACCCCATTATCCAGGATGAACGTGAACTGAAAAGGCAGAAAAGAAAGCAGTCAAACAGGGATTCTGCTCGCAGATCTAGGTTGCGCAAGCAGGTATTTTGTTTGTTCATCTCAAGACATACACTTTTGTCCCCTCCAGTTAATGAAGCAACTGTGTATTTTTCCAGGCTGAATGTGAGGAGTTGGCTCAGCGTGCTGAAGTATTGAAACAGGAAAATGCTTCACTTAAAGATGAAGTGAGCCGGATCAGAAAGGAGTACGATGAACTTCTGTCAAAGAATAGCTCACTGAAGGTTTGTATTCCACTTTTTTCCTAGTTTGATATTCTGAAGCATGTTTGTTAACATTTGAGTTTGTTTTGTTTCTTCTTCTTTTCGTTTGTTGCTCTGTAGGATAACGTTGGAGACAAACAACACAAAACTGATGAGGCAGGACTTGACAATAAGCTGCAACATTCTGGTGATGACAACTAGAAGGACACTAATTGAGCTATCATGCAATGCTATCAGATCATAGCCCTAACTAGATTGTTGCTGGCGCAGTTGTAGTATGCGTATTGACTCCATACTTATTGCTTTAATTATTACCAGGTCGTGGTAAATCTTAATGCCAGCCTTGTGTGCTGGTTCCTGTTTCACATATGTCTTGGCTTATCTTTTAGAAGTCGAGATATGACTGAAAATGTAGGTTGTGAACCAGTTCACTGTATCTGTTAGAAATAGTTGGTAATTTCAACTTCACAGATTTGTATTGCTGATTGTTATTGTTATGTATACCTGAAGAAATATCAGTTTTTTAATACTCAGGTTGCCATTTGGCTAGGCTTGATTGGTGCGTAGGTTATGTTAAATATGAATGCATCAATCTTTCCCACACATTTGATATGATATAGTGAACAAATGGAGGACTTCTGCTTTACTGAGCGTCTCAAACGTTGTAACTATCAGAGACTGTATCTTTTTTTATCTCAATTTTTCAGTGTTGCTTCTTTCAATTCACCCGAGTTGTGCCGTTGGTATGCTAAATTTTGGAATGGTGATCAGAATATTCGTTTCTAGCTGTGCTGTGGGTATGCTAAATTTTGGAGTGGTGATCAGAATATTCGTTTCAAGCTCATAAACTGCTTTGCCATATGCACTGTTGGTAAAAAAGACGCGTTCTTAATTCTCACTGATAACAATTTGTTTCGACCTTTTATGTGTTGGTAGGTGCAGTAGACATGTACTCCCTCTGTAAACTAACATAAGACTTTTTAGATCACTACTTACCATTCGCCACCTCTCCTTAACAGTTTTATTCAGTTTGTGTGCAGGAATGAAGTTCTAGGAATATGATGGAAATTTCTCTCATGGAATAAGCTGTCATAGGTATGTCTGCCCTACAAGGAAATAGTTTATTTGGGAGTTCCTACAAGGAAATACTGCTCCCGTTCCTAAATATAAGTCTTTGTAGAGATTTCACTATGGACCACATACAGATGTATATAGATGCATTTTAGAGTGTAGATTCACTCATTTTGCTCCGTATGTAGTCCATAGTGGAATCTCTACACAGACTTACATTTAGGAGTTCTGTTTGTATAAGTTGTCAATTATGATCTCTTGACTAATGTTTTATTGCAAGTGTCTCGTATAATACTCCAGAAAGAGTTCTTTTATCCATAACAAGCCAAAACACTACTAGGTTGAACTAGTTGTTGAGGAACTGGATCACACTCCTGGCATTATGGCCACTTTGAGTACTCCCTTCATTCCCTTATACAAGGCCACTATGAAAAATACAATTTGCATCTATACAAGGCCACTAACTATAATCGAGGCAAAAATTAATGATGTTTTCTCGTACTACCAACCATTTTAATACTTGCATGCATGTAGTCATAATGACACTGTGCTACTTCCTTCTAATTCCTTCTTTGCATGCATGTGGATGTATTAATGATTCCGGTTAACGAAAAGAAAAGTGGACTTGCAAAGCCGTCATTAAACTTTACCTTGGTACCTGTAATTTGAGTTTGTGGCCTTGTATAAGGGAATGGAGGGAGTAATATATTCAGGTGGAGGAACTCCTCCCCCGGTGATTCTCAAAAAAAATAAGTTGTCGAGGAACAGAGACATATCTGTTGAGCATGGATCTGCCCCTGGATCCTAGAAAATGGAGAACAACAAAACTATCATCAAGGTAGTACAAGATGACCGAGGTTGTGGGCTTTCTGCTGTTTCCAGAGTAGGACTTGTGGCAGAACCCCCACGCTGCAAGATGTTTGCAGCAGAAGCTGGCTCTAGTGCTATAGTTGTTGGAGCTGTGTAGGAGGGGCATGCTGAACTATTCCTCTTCGTGTCGCTGTTGGCCTTAAAAGTCCATCTATCCCGTGGCACCTGAAGTTCCTCTGCGGCAGATTTCTGGACTGGTGAGCTCAATGTTGTTCAAGTAAAGCTTCTGGTGCTCCCTGTTGGTTACTGTGATCATCTGGCTTGTGTGGTGTGGGGAAGTATCATTCCGTTGGAAGCTGGCTGAGGTCACTCAACATGAGAGGCGCTCGGATGGAGTGCCGCAGCCGTAGTGTAGGCAGTACCAGAAGGTATGGCCTCTGATATTTGCTTCTCTACAATCCACTATTATGGATGTTGGACAGGACGAGTGCACTACCCATGCACTTGTTTCCTGCTTGAACTACTACTGCAGCACAGGCTTTGCGCATGCTTGAGAGGTTGGTGCATCATCAGCCGTTAAGGTGGCATTAACTGTTCTAGTGTGTAGGCTGAAACTTCATGTGATTGATTTCATCAATTAGTCTAACTAATGATAACTCAGCGAAGGTGGCCGCACAACGCGCTGTAGCATGGCAAATGGAGTTCGGTTGAATGAATTGAGTTTGGTTGCCCACAAAGTTTCCACGTACTATCTGTTTGGGTGCTCTTGGCTGCGGCTCCAACCAAACAAACACCTATTTTTTGGTGGAGCAACTAGTTTAGGGATTCCCCTAGTTAACGAACCAACATGTGCGTGGCTGCTCGAGGATAATGTACCAGTGTACGCTGCTCGAGGATAATTTACCAGTGTTCGCCAATTTAGTTGAAAATTTGAATTGTGCCATGTACTCCCTCCGTCCCAAAATTCTTGTCTTCGATTTGTCTAAATAGGGATGTATCTAGTCACGTTTTAGTGTTAGATACTTCCATATCTAGATGAATCAAAGACAAGAATTTTGGGACGGAGGGAGTATTACAATATAGACCTTTTACTCCACCATTTTGTTTATTTCTATTGTTTTTCTTTTTAAGGAAGTTCGTTCCCCACTCCCCTTGTTTCCTTTTTAGATTTCCGAGCAGGTAGTTTTTTTGGATGACGGTGAGCTAGCTTTCAACATCGAACAAACACTTCCAACGCAAAATTCTTAGACAGAATGTACCATATTTTCCCACACAAAAAACTAAAAGTTGATCGTAGGTCAAAGCACAATCGTCATATAGTGCATTTCTGACCATACTAGCTTGTGAAGATGTGTCTTTGGCAGTGGAAAATGGGCGACTCCACCCGTTCTCATCCTCAGATTTATGCAAATGCAACCAGAGAACAATCAATAATATGAGATATGTACCCTGCATTTATTTTCGAGATATGCAACTTGTCTGCCTTCTGTCGCTGCCAAGCTGGGGTCCTTAGGCACATGACACTCCTGAGACACCAGAAGATTCACCATCGCCTCAAGAGAAGACTTGTTATCATACAACGCATCAGGAAACATCAAACACTACACACATATGGGAAGGACCCCAAAATGTGTTCTAAACAGCCACCAGGTCCGACTCCAATCCCAGCGGAGCATCATTGAATCCCAGCGGAGCATCCTTCGATCATCTCCTTGGACTTTACTTGACTCCTCAAGCTTCACATGTGATGTAGGGTGGAGACCCTAAGGCCGGTCTTTCACGAAATGGAGGGGATCCCACGAAGAACACGATGAACACGGGAAAAAATCCTAAGGGGAAAACACTCAAGCACGATGAGAACAATCACACATATGCTAGATCGCTGAACAACACGAGTGACACAATGATCCAAACACAATAAGGGACGATACAAAAGGTAGTCTACTCCGTAAGGAGGTCTTGAATCCGGTGTGGATCTTCTCCGTAGAGGGGCCGCGGTCTCTCGTAGGAGTAGAACCACTCGAATGAGCAAAGCTTTAGGTCTAAGATGAGCTATCACAATGCTAACCCTAACTAGGATGAGGGAGGAGTCTATTTATAGTCTAGAGGGGTGAGGGATACATGGGCCACGATCCTTTCACTGTGCGTAGACAGGAGGAGCCGGACGTCCGGGCGTTGGCCCGGATGTCCGGACCTTCACGAGGTGTTGGATGTCTGAGCTTGGGGGCCGGATGTCCGGGCTGGCGGGACAAGTCTTGGGTGTGCTTCTGTAGTGGGCGCCGGATTTTCGGGCCGAAGCCGGATGTCCGGGCCTGGCGACGGGCCTGATGTTCGGCCCATGTAGCTTCGGCTGAGGGGGCTCAGCTCCTGCATGTGCTCCAGGGGCCGGATGTTAGGGCTTGGGGGCCGGATGTCCGGGGCCTGGAGTCTACTCCGGTTCCGCTCGATGTTCCTCTTCTTCCGTGAGCTTGGGGGCTTGTCCATCTTCACGAGCCTCTCTGAGGGGTTCTTCTTGGCACCTGAGTACACGTAGCAATTCCGTTTGAGGTAGTAGTCATGTCTCACATGATTCATATGGAAGTTGGTTAAGGAGAGATGTCACCTCGATCTCGAGAGCTCTTGCACGGGCTCGAGTCATCGGTCCACTTGATGCCTTGGGAGACGTGGGGATGCCCATAGAATGCTCCGCATCATCTCCCCCCTTGGGAAAGATCCGACCTCTCGGATCAAAAGCTTCATCACCATGATAGGGAGAGATGTCTTTGACATTGAAGATGTCGCTCACAGAGTACTTGTCGCGTGGGACGTCGATCTTGTATGCATTGTTGTTGAAGCGTGCAAGCACCTTGAATGGTCCATCGGCTCGAGGTAGTAACCTGGACTTGTGCTCGTTGGGGAACCGTTCCTTGCGAAGGTGTGGCCACACAAGATCTCCAATGTCGAATGTGATGGGTCGCTTGTTGACCTTGATCTTGGACGCGAGTCGTTGAACTTGACGCTCGATGGTGTGCCTTGTATCTTCTTAGATAACTTGCTCGTGCACTTGCGTCCATATTGATGCGCTCTTGTAGAGGTAGAGGAAGAATGTACAATGGGGACAATGGTTTGAAGCCGTAGACGACCTCGAAGGGGGACTTGCCGGTTGTTGAGTCTCTTGCGCGGTTGTAGGCGTACTAGGCGATGAGCAAACATTGCTCCCATTCCTTGACGTTCTTCTTGATCAACACGTGAAGAAGCGTCGAAAGTGTGCGGTTCATCATCTCCGTTTGGCCGTCGGTTTGTGGGTGGTATGCTGAAGAAAATAGTAGCTTGATTCCGAGCGTGGCGCAAAGCGTCTTCCAAAAGTAGCTTAGGAACTTGACGTCGCGGTCCGAGATGATCGTCTTGGGCACTCCATGTAATCGCAAGATTTCCCTACAAAATAGATTTGCAACATGTGAAGCATCGTCTATCTTGTTGCATGGAATGAAATGAGCCATTTTGGAAAAGCGATCCACAACAACAAAGATGGAATCCTTTCCATTTTGAGTTCTAGGCAAACCAAGGACAAAGTCCATGCTAATATCTTCCCAAGGTTGATATGGAATATGAAGTGGCATGTAAATACCATGGGATTGAGCTTTGGACTTAGCTTTGTGACATGTTGAGCACTGGTTGGTGAAGTGTGAGACGTCACGGAATATCTTGGGCCAAAAGTAGTTCTTGGAGAGCGTCGCAAATGTCTTGTCGTGTCCGAAGAGTCCCATAAGTCCTCCTCCATGAGATTCATGCAAAAATAGCAAACGAAAAGAAGACTCATGAATGCAAAGTTTGTTAGCTCTCATAAGATAACCATCCTTGATGTAATATCGTTCCCAAGAAATATGCGTCAAACACTTAGCATAAGGATTTGCAAAGAAAACATCATGCTCATACAAGTCTTTTATGTGCTCAAAGCCAATAACATTCAACTCAAGTTGGGTAGCAAGCATGCGTTTGCGGGAAAGCGCATCCGCCACAACGTTCTCCTTGCCTTTAATGTATTTGATCACATAGGGAAATGACTTTATGAACTCACTCTGATGAGGACATCACTAACAAGGTTACCCCCACAGCTCCAACTGACACATATACATGACCAATTACTAGAGCTCGCGCACGCCAATTAAATTACCAGGTACTTTCGTTTCTTGGTAATGATTCTAATGTTCATGAGAATATGATGCTGCCTAAATTGGATACATTTGTCTTGCTTACAAATGAAGGGCCTAGCTTGGACAAGAAGGATGAACATTGGAGCAAGATCAAGCATGGAGATGATGGCATGCGCAAGGGGAACAAGAACGGAGTTACAAGTGATGATTTCAGGACATTGAAGCCACCATAATGAGTGCGTGAAGCCTTGGACGAAATATACAAGATGCCACTTCATAAATTTCGTCTAGAGGCTATTATAGGTGCTGCGTCACCTTATTATTGGGCCAGGCCCATGTAATTTCGAAATAGTAAAGTATAGGCTGTTTTTAGAGTCCGTATGTGTGGGGAAACAAGAGTTAGGGTTGGTTTCGGACCCCTCCTCCAAGGGCCATGAAATTCCCCCCCTCTTTCCCCATATATACAGCCCTTAGGGCGTCGTTTAGACTTTGGGTTTTGTTTAGATTAAAGTTCGCCATAGCTGCAACTTCGCGTACTTCGTTTTTGTTCAACGACGAGACAAAGACGTCACAGAACCTCACTTGATCAATAAAGCTTTTCTCTTGAATTCGCAATATCCAGATTGCAATCTCAGTTTCTTGCTTGTTCTTCGTTTGCCTGCAAGAAACATACCTTCGTGGTCAGGTTGATCGTGCTCCGCGCGTGGTCAATAACCTCTCGGAGTTGGTTTAGCGATTGCTAAGGCGCGACGTCCACGCACGTTCGTAGTCGGATCGTCCAAATCGACTTCCTCCAAAACGATAGCCACCATCTCATGGAAAGACGGGACACCTTTGCCTCTATCAAGTGGTATCAGATTTCCAGGTTGCTCGGTGAGATTTTACAGTTTTTCGTAGATTAGATCGAGTCTGTTCTTCATACCTACAGTCCACGAAAAAGCCAAAAAAATTAGGGTTAGTTCATCATATCCGAACCAGTCTGAGCCATTGCATAATCTTTTCCGTGTTTTCTTAGTTGAATTTGCGGTTGCATCGTCGTGTCAAGTTACTGGTCTTAGCGTCTAAGCTTTTAGAGTTTCGAGTTCTGGTCATAAGTTGTCACGCCGCCGCCGCAACATCTTCATCGCTACTGCCATATACCACCACCGATCCGTATCCATATACCACCACCAATCCGTATCCATATACCACCACCGCTGCCATATTCTACCACCACATATCCACCACCAATCCGAGTTCTTTTCATTCTAGATTGGCTTTCGAGATCCATCTAGTTTCGGTTTCGTGTTTCCTTGCCTGCCGGAGACCCCTGGGCAGTTTTTAGGCCAAAATTTCGGCAGGTGAAAATATTTTTTCCCTATCCTATTTTTGGGCTTTTCTGTGTCTTTTGAGACACGTGCCACCATACTGTTTTTTACCGCACTTTTTCGTCGTCACTGCCCTGATTCCGAAGAAAAAAATTCGTCAAAAAAATATCGTGCCTATCATCTTAGTTTGGCTTGGGAAGTGTTCTGAGACACTCGCCACTATAGTGATTTTCGGCAAAAAAAAGCAGCGCAAAAAAAAAGAGGCGAAAAAAAATTCAGAGTGTGCTTTCCCCTTGATTACGTGCAGCGCCGTGATTTTGTTAGTGTTCTAGGCTCGCGTCTCTAGTACGGTCTAGCCTAGGACCATCACAGTACCGTCGTTGAGCGTTTATTCAACTTTGCATCTCCGAATTGATTATCGCTGACCCTTTTTCCTACCATCTTATAAGCCTTCCCAGCTCCACATACATCTACATCATGCATTTTGACTCTCCCTGGTAATCGCTTTATCCAACCTTTGAGAGTTTTGACTACCACGGTTGCCGATCACCACCTGCTGCCGGGTAAGAACTGGTAGGAATTTGAGATTTGCTTGACGGATTTGTGACGCCCGACCACCACCATTTTCTAGTAGTATGTAGGATCATATTCTTGTGTGTTTCTATAGCTGCTAACCATGCGAGGATCACAAGCCGACGAGACTGACTGGGAGAACTTGACGAACAAGGAGCTTCATGATAAGTTTAAGCAAATGATGAGTGAACAGGTGCAAGATGTGCTAAACAGATTTGACGAGGCCATGAAGAAGATAGATGGCATGAAGAAGACGTTTGAAACAAATCTCGATAACAAGTTTGCTAAATTGCTTTCGCGTTTTCCACCACCACCGGCTGCTGCAGCTGTCGCACCTCTACAACAACAACAACAACAACATCGCCTTTCAAATCAAGTGGGACGAGCACAACGCGTTCCCCTTGAGCCTGGTCAATCTTCTGGTGCCGCTGTTGATGTTTCTGTAGCTCCTGCTGCTACTGCAGAGGTGGAGGACCATTACGAGGATGAGGTTGACCAAAATCAGAACTACGTGCAACCACCAGCACCACCACCACCAGGTCGTCCTCATGCATATCATCGCAACGGTAGGACTGCACCACCACATGAGGTACATGACCATCTTCCTAAACTGAAATTGAATATTCCACCATTTGAGGGTAGATATGTTCCTGATATATATCTTACTTGGGAGTTAGAAACTGAACAACATTTTACATGTTTACACTATCCCGAGGAGAGACGTGTTCCTGCTGCTGTTTGTGCTTTCACTAGTTTTGCATGTGTTTGGTGGTCTGAACATTGTAGATTATATCCTATTCCAGCTACTTGGGCTGCTTTGAAAACTACTATGCGTACTCGTTGGGTTCCACCATATTATCAACGTGAATTACTTCAAAAATTGCAGCGCTTAAGACAATGAAACAATTCTGTAGAAGAATATTACCAGCAATTACAAACTGGCCTGATTAGATGTGGTATTGTTGAGGAGAATGAAGCTATGCTTGCACGTTTTACGGGTGGAATAAATAGAGAGATTCAGACCATTCTAGAGTATAAGGATTATAATAATATCACTTGTTTATTCCATCTTGCTTGTAAAGCTGAACGTGAAGTGCAGGATAGACAGGCATTGGCACGGACTAACTTTTCTGCAGGTCGACCTTCATCATGGACACCGCGTGCATCCTCTAATTCCACACATTCTACTGCACTGACACCTCCATCAGCTATTACCTCCAGCCATGATACAAGGAAGCAGGCACAACCACCATTATCTGCCAAGAGCACACCTATTGGGCCTGCATAGAGTTCTTCTTCTTCCATGGCATCAACAGGGCACACCAGTGATATTATTTGTCGTCATTGTAAGGGAAGAGGACATTTTGCGAGAGAATGCAAATCTCAGCGTGTGATGATTGCTACTGAGGATGGTGGATATGAGTCCGCTAGTGACTATGATGAGGAGACTTTGGCTCTTATTACAGGAGAAGAATACGGTGGAGACGATTCTGATCATGAGACGCAATACATGGCTCCTGAAGGTGCTGACAGGTATGAATGTTTAGTTGCTCAACGTGTTTTGAGTGTGCAGGTTACACAAGCTGAGCAAAATCAGAGGCATAATTTGTTCCATACAAAGGGAGTTGTGAAGGAACGTTCTGTTCGCGTGATCATAGATGGAGGGAGTTGCAACAATTTGGCTAGCATGGAGATGGTGGAGAAGCTATCTGTCGGAAATATGGACCATGGGTACCCTCAGCGCCGACCCTTGGTATTTTAAGACAAATAAGCAGCCGCCTTGTGATGGCCTGGCTTATTAGGGATGATAGACTACTCATATAAATAAGGAATTCCTTCTTTTCCGGGAGCCCATTCGGATAGAACTCCAAAGTTAAGCGTGCTCAGCTTGGAGTAGTTTCAGGATGGGTGACCGACCGGGAAGTTGCTCCCGGGTGCGCACGAGTGAGGACAAAGTGCGCAGAAAAGACTAGTATTGATATGCGAGGCCAGTCTAGATCCCGCCAGGAATAACGACCACCGACGGGTGTGTCCAGGGCGTTACAAGTTGGTATCAGAGCCGACCCTCGCGGTTACACGGATGTTTGCAGACAGTTTGCAGTCATGTTGTGCATGATGTTTGTGACCCGTCGTGGCACACGGCATGGCACATGTGCTGTCCTGGAAGCACAGACGGTTGTGCCAAGAGGGGACGTTCCTGTGGCCCGACGAGGACGTCGGTTCCTCTGAGTGAGGGTGTATGTGATGGCCTGACTTATTAGGGATGATAGACTACTCATATAAATAAGGAATTCCTTCTTTTCCGGGAGCCCATTCGGATAGAACTCCAAAGTTAAGTGTGCTCAGCTTGGAGTAGTTTCAGGATGGGTGACCGACCGGGAAGTTGCTCCCGGGTGCGCACGAGTGAAGACAAAGTGCGCAGAAAATACTAGTATTGATATGTGAGGCCAGTCTAGATCCCGCCAGGAATAACGACCACCGGCGGGTGTGTCCGGGGCGTTACACACCTGGTCTCCCGCGGCCGTCTGCTCCTCGAGCCGCCTCCTAGGGTGGCCTGCCCTAGGAGCCGGCTGCCAGCAGGCGGCAAGGACCCAACAGGCGGCAACACCAAGCACCACCAGCCAGCAGGCGGCCCCGCACTCCACCCTCAGGAAAGTACTGAGGTGAGTCCCGGTGTGGCGGGGGCATGGCTACAGAAGAACATGTCCTTAGAAGATCTATAAGGGCGTGGCTACAGTGACCATATACTTTGGGAATATCTCCTAAGCGACGGAACGCTGTAGCCACGAGGCTCGTGACCAAGCAGCGGTCAGAGGAGGACACGATCCCACTACCCACAAACGGCAGGGCCAGCAGGCGGCTGGCCCCACCGGTCAGCGAGCAAGCTCAAGAACAAACCGCCTCTGGTAGGCGGCCGGGGGAGACGGCCGTCTGGTAGCAGACGGCACACCTCGCTCTAGAAGTCCGAACCTCATCAAGATGATGGGACGGGGCGAGGCGGTAGTGTACGGCGAGGGACGGTGGCACTATAGCCATCACCTCCCCGACGAGGCTGTCGTCAGCAAAAGCACCCCCACAGTGAAAGGAAATCACGAGGGGCCCGCAGGCGGTGGGCCCCAACAGACAGGCGGCGAGGCTGGCACCAAAAGACACTGACGGCTGGGGCCGCGCCGTCGAGGTTACTGTTGTACCCCTGGGGGGTAGGCCTATATAAACCCCCAGGGTCCTCCATGTTGAGGGCTGGATAGTTGGCTATTAAAAGTTCACCAGACAAGAACCCTAGATAGGAGAGGGAGGGGGAGAGCTAGCCTTGTTCATCTTCTTCCTTCTCACCTCACAGCTCAAGGAGCAATCCTGTAGCTACTCTAGTGCTATCAGTGATGACGCGGAGTCCCCGCAGAGCAGGACTAGGGGTGTTATCTCCTCGGAGAGCCCCGAACCTGGGTAAGATTCGTAGGCGTCCTAAGTATCGCCTTATCCCGCTTCCCGAGCCCGGTGATGTTCTTTTGACCCCATGCATGATATGCCATCCTTTGGCATATGTCGTCCCAAAACCCCGACATTTGACGCCCACCGTGGGGCTAGGTGCACCGTTGTCCGGAGACATGTTCTGGACGGGAACCTTGTTCTTTCCTGGCGAGAGTAGCCAGCCCGGCACGCCCGCTGGAGTGGAGACCGGGATGCTCCACAGCGCTGAGGCTGCATGCGCCGTGAGCGGGCTCGCCGATCTGCTCGGCGCCGCCCGCGTCCACGACGAACCTTCTCGGGCGGCCGAGCCAGTGGCGTCGAAGAGCTTCCTCGTCGAGCTCCTCGACAAGCTCCACCTCGTCAAGGAGCGCGCATCCGACGTGGAGTCAGTAGGCTCTTCTGACCCACCAATAGACATGATCGTCGACCCCGACGACTCCTTCCCCGAGCACGTGGAGATCGTCAACGACCCTCTTCCCGTTCCTCCGATCTGCGGCACCATCGACATCGTCATGCAGGTGCTCATCACCGACCACGGCGAGCCATCGTGCCGAACGGGCCCAGACCCGCTTGAGGGCGCTCTGCAGCACCTCGCCGCCCCTGTCGCGGCGGGGGCAGACGGCACGGAGTTGGAGGCACTCCGTGTCTCGCTCCTCGACAACGCCAACAAACTGTCCGCCTCCCGACGCCTCACTGAAGCTTACCGTCGCGAAATGGACCGCGCCATCTGTGGCACGCCGACTGCTGGCGAGCCTAGCCGAGCCGGCGTTGTCCGTGATCGCGGCGGGCTACTAGCGGATATGCTAGGAGCCCCGCGGCCTGTGTACTGCACTCCATCGGAGAACCTAAGGGCTGCGCAGGCGGCAGTCGATGAGATGGGCCACTTGGAGGGAGACGAGCTTCGTTGCATGACCCAGCGTGCCCGCCAGCTCCTCGACGCTGCTGCCACGCAGCAGGAGGCCCGTCGCCGGGTATCAGAGGTGGCTGTGCATGCTGGCAACCACCCTCTTCGGCGGGAGCAGGGAGCCACGTCCCGCTCTCCAACAGTCGACGCTACCAACCGGCGAGACTCAGAGCCCGTTGCCAGCCGTAGCCGGCAGACGCACTTCACCATCGAGCGCGACGAAGATGGCCGCCCAAGGGCCGTAGAACGACGAGGGGAGCAGTCGCCTCCTCCCAGGCGGGAGAGGCGCATGTCTGCTCCGCCTGTTGACCACCCCTCTCTGGCAGGCCGACTGGGCCGCCGCGAGGGGGTTGGGGAGAACGACGCCCGCCACCGCCTGGACCGTCTGGTTCGCTCCCAGGCAGTTGAAGAAGAAGATGACCTCGGTCCGGCCTGCTTTGGCCCCCGCATCCGCAACTAGCCTTTTCCCAAGGGCTTCTCGCTCCCCACGGACACCCCCAAGTACAACGGATCAGTGAAACCAGAGGATTGGCTGGTGGACTACTCCACGGCTGTCAGCATAGCCACCGGCAACAGGCGTGTCGCGGTGAAGTACGTGCCTCTTATGCTCCAGGGCACGGCACGGACGTGGCTGAACAGCCTCAAGCCCAACAGCATCAACGGCTGGCTAGACTTCACCGACGCCTTCACGCGCAACTTCACCAGCACCTACAAGCGTCCTCCCAAGCCGCGTCAGCTCTCCCTGTGTGTCCAAGGCCCGGACGAGTCGGCTCGTGACTATCTGACGCGGTGGGCGGAGCTGCGGAACTCTTGTGAGGGAGTGCACGAGGTACAAGCCATTGAGTATTTCATGGCCGGGTGCAGAGAAGGCACCTTGCTCAAGCACCGGCTCCTGTGCGACGAGCCGGCCACGTTGGATGAGCTGCTAAGCATAGCGGACAAGTACGCCGCCGCTGACTCCTCCATGAAGACCGAGCTGCAAGTGGATGCTTCCGGCAAGATGACCCCTCCAAAGACGCCGGCAGGAGATTCCAGCCGGCGCAAGCAGAACAACGACCAGAAGCGCAAGGCCCAGGCGCCGGCTGCCAATAGCCGGCTGGTGGCAGCGGTCGACGGACAGCAGCCAGAGGCTCAAGCAGGGCCCAAGCGCCAGAAGGGCGGCAAACCAGCGTGGCAGCCGGCCTTCTCCTTTGATCAAGCCTTGGACGCCCCCTGAAAGTTCCACAGCGGCGCGAAGCCCTCCAACCACACCACACGAAAGTGTCACTGGTTCACAAGGATTGTGAGGGGAGAAGCTGTGCCTCCGCCGCCTGCTGGACCACCGGCTCCGCCTCCTAATCCGCCGGCTGCTCGCCCAGGCGGCCAGGTCCAGGATGAGTTCCCATAAGAAAATGGAGCCTATGTTGTCTTCACCAGCCAGACGGATGATAGGCACAGCCGGCGCCAGCAACGCAGAGAGGTCAACACTGTTGCCGTCAAGAGCCCAAAATTCATGCACTGGTCTGAAAGGCCTGTCAGCTGGAACCGAGAGGATCACCCGGCTGTCATGCCGTCTCCAGGGGCCTATGCCTTGGTCCTGGACGCCACTCTCTCCACTGACAGGCGGGCCTGCCGTTTCTCCCGAGCCCTGGTAGACGGCGGCAGCAGCATCAACATCATGTACCGAGACACCATGGAGAAGTTGGGCATCAAAGAGAAGCAGCTTCAGCCCACCAGGACCGTGTTCCATGGCATTGTGCCAGGCCTCTCTTGTTCACCAATCGACAAGGCCAGGGTCGATGTCCTGTTTGGTGACAAGACGCATTTCCGGAGGGAGCCGGTCTGGTTTGAAGTAGTGAACCTGGAAAGTCCCTATCACATGATCTTGGGCCGGCCCGCTCTTGCAAAGTTCATGGCAGTCCCCCATTATGCCTACCTCAAGATGAAGATGCCTAGTCCCAAGGGAATAATCACCATAACCGGGGACTACGATAAGTCCATTGCATGTGCAACGGCCAGCAGTCGCCTGACAGAAACCCTTGTTGTGGCTGAGGAGAAGCGCTGTCTGGAGCGGCTGGTTGCAATGGCTGGCGAGCAGTCGGCCATACCAGCCGATCCCAAGGAGGCGGAGCCGCAAGGCTCGTTCCAGCCCTGCAAGGACACAAAGAATATTGCCTTGGATCCATCTCACCCGGAGCGATTTGCTGTCATAGGGTCAAGCCTAGACAGCAAATAGGAAAGCGAGCTCGTCCATTTCCTCCGTGAGAATCGGGACATCTTCGCATGGTCCCCCAAGGACATGCCTGGTGTTCCGACGGAATTCGCCGAGCACAAGCTGCACGTGAGAGAAGATGCAAAGCCTGTCAGGCAGCCACTGCGCCGCCTGTCAGAAGAGAAGAGAAGAGCCGTTGGGGAGGAGGTCGCCTGCCTGCTAGCAGCCGGCTTCATCATGGAAGTTTTTTATCCCGAGTGGCTAGCAAATCCAGTCCTGGTGCTGAAGAAGAACAATAAATGGCGCATGTGCATTGATTACACCAGCCTGAACAAAGCTTGCCCCAAAGATCCATTTGCTCTGCCACGAATAGATCAAGTGATCGACTCCATAGCCGGATGCGAGCTGCTGTCTTTCCTTGACGCCTATTCGGGGTACCACCAAATCAAGCTTGATCCAGCCGACCGTCTGAAGACTGCTTTCCTCACGCCGTTTGGGGCCTTCTGCTACCTGACCATGACGTTCGGCTTGAGAAATGCCGGCGCCACCTTTCAGCGTTGCATGCAGAAGTGTCTCCTCAAGCAGCTTGGCAGGAATGCCCATGTTTACATGGATGATATTGTGGTGAAGACGGAGAAGAAAGGAACCCTTTTGGAGGATCTCCAAGAAACATTTGAGAATCTGCGCCGCTTTTGGATCAAGCTAAACCCGGAGAAATGCATCTTCGGGGTACCAGCAGGCCAGCTCCTTGGCTTCCTGGTATCTGAACGCGGCATTGAGTGCAACCCTGCGAAGATCAAAGCCATCGAGAGGATGGAACGTCCGACCCGAGTACGAGATGTCCAGAGATTCACGGGGTGCCTGGCATCTCTCAGCCGCTTCATCAGCCGGCTGGGAGAAAAAGCACTCCCCTTGTACCAATTGATGAAGAAAACCACTTGCTTCGAGTGGAATGACCAGGCGGATGAAGCCTTCCAGCAGCTCAAGCGACTGCTGTCCACCCCGCCTGTCCTGGCGGCGCCAGCAGACAAGGAACCCATGTTCCTTTACATAGCCGCCATCAGCCGGATGGTCAGCACTGTCATCGTGGTCGAGCGCCCAGAAGACGGCAGAGCCTTGCCCGTCCAGTGGCCCGTCTACTACTTGAGCGAAGTGCTATCAGTGTCCAAGCAGAATTATCTCCATTACCAGAAGATGTGCTACGACGTGTACTTCACCGCCAAGAAACTCAAGCAATACTTCCAAGATCATTCTGTCACGGTCGTCTGCACGGCCCCGCTTGCTGAAATCATGGGGAACAGAGATGCCTCAGGAAGAGTGGCCAAGTGGGCCATCGAGCTGCCCCCCTTCACCATCTTCTACCAGCCACGCACCACCATCAAGTCGCAAGCATTGGCCGACTTCCTCGTCGATTGGGCCGAAACCCAGTACCTGCCGCCTGTGCCAGAGTCAACCCATTGGCGGATGCACTTTGACGGTTCAAAGATGCGCACCGGCCTGGGAGCCGGCGTCGTCCTCACCTCCCCCAAAGGCGATAAGCTCAAGTATACCCTGCAGATCCACTTTGCCGCCTCCAACAACGTGGCGGAATATGAGGCACTTATCCACGGGCTCCGGATGGCCAAGGAGATTGGCATCCGCCGAGTGATGTGCTATGGTGACTCAGACTTGGTTGTCCAGCAGTCGTCTGGGGACTGGGACGCCAAGGATGCAAATATGGCAAGCTACCGCTTCCTTGTCCAGCAGATCAGCGGACACTTTGATGGCTGCGAGTTCCTCCATGTGTCACGAGCTGATAACATGCAAGCAGACACCTTGGCGCGAATCGGTTCCACCCGCCAAGCAATACCAGCCGGCGTGTCTCTCCAATGCCTGCGAAAACCGTCTATCAAGCCTTCACCAGAGTCGGAGTCAATCTTCGTACCAGCCGACCCCGGGGCAGGCGGCCCCGCGGTTTCGGCTGCTGGCCAAAAGACTGCCCCAGCAGACGGCCACGACACTCCAACTCCAACAGACGGATCACCTACAGCCGCGCCAGCTCCTGGCCCGGGGACTACTCCAGCAGACGGCCAGGAGGCGCCGGCTCCAGCAGACGGCTCGGGGACTTCGGAGACACAGCAGGCGGCTCAGCTCAGCCCTCCACCTCCCAGCCCAACCACCCTGGTCTCTCTGGCCGAAGCAACTGGAGTCTCAGCGTCGTCTTGGGCACAACCAATCCTCACATTCTTGCTCAAAGGAGAGCTGCCAGCGGAAAAAACTTTGGCGCGTCAAGTTCAACGCCGAGCCTCAGCTTACACCATTGTCAACAAAGAGCTCGTCAGAAGGAGTGCGACAGGCGTCTTCCAGCGCTGTGTAGAAGCAACAAAAGGGCTGGCCATCCCGCAGGACATTCACCAAGGGGAGTGCGGCCACCACGCGGCCTCAAGATCTCTCGTAGCCAAATCTTTCCACCACGGTTTCTTCTGGCCGACTGCTTTGGGCGATGCTAAAGATTTGGTGAAGAAGTGCAACGGCTGCCAACGCTTCAGCTCCAAGCAACATTTGCCGGCTTCTGCACTCAAAAATATTCCGATCACTTGGTCTTTTGCCGTCTAGGGTTTGGATATGGTAGGACCTTTCAAGACTGCCAGAGGAGGCCTGACACACTTACTTGTGGCAATAGATAAGTTCACCAAGTGGATCGAAGCCAAGCCAATCAAGAAACTCAATGGCCCAACTGCTGTGACATTCATTGTAGGCATCACAGTCCGGTATGGTATACCGCACAGCATCGTCACCGACAACGGCACGAATTTTTCCAAAGGCGCACTTGCCCGTTTCTGTGCAACACAGGGCATCCGGCTGGACCTAGCGTCCGTTGCCCACCCACAGTCTAACGGCCAAGTCGAGCGCGCCAACGGCCTTATCCTATCTGGCATCAAGCCCCGGCTGGTGAAACCTTTGGAGCGGTCGGCCGGCTGCTGGATCAAAGAAGTGCCGTCTGTCCTATGGAGCCTCAGAACCACTCCTAACAAATCCACCAGCTTCACCCCTTTCTTCCTCGTCTATGGGGCCGAGGCAGTCATCCCAACATACGTTGAGTTTGACTCGCCTTGCGTCACCATGTACACGGAAGCTGAAGCAAAAGAAGCACGCGAAGACGGTGTGGACTTGCTGGAGGAGGCCTGACTGGTAGCACTCAGCCGCTCCGCCATCTACCAGCAGGGTCTCCGCCGCTATCACAGCCGGCGAGTGAAGCCACGCTCCTTCCGCGAGGAAGACCTTGTGCTCCGGCTGATCCAGCGAACAGCCGGCCAGCACAAGCTCTCGGCTCCTTGGGAAGGACCGTTCATCGTCAGCAAGGTACTGGGCAACAACGCCTACTACCTCATCGACGCCCAGAAGCAAAGAGCGCGCAAGAGAGACGACTCAGGCAAGGAGTCAGAGCGCCCATGGAACGCAGACCTTCTTCGTCGCTTTTATAGCTGAAAGACAGTATGTGTCGTGCTATCTAAGTTATTTTGAGAATCAGTGGGAGCCCCGAGAGATTCTCGGGGACTGCCCAACCCTTTATCTATATGATAAGAATTATGCCCGTGAATGTTGTTGATTCACTCTTCTGTCCGGCACCGGAGCCTACCAGACGGCCCGGGGACTGGCCGCCTGGACCTACGTCTAGAGAATTCTCCTTAAAAAGTCAGACAAGTAATGTGATGGCACCCAAGCCCTCTCTTGCATCAAGTCACAGACTCACAGAACGCGGCTGTCCGGCTGGCAGGAGCCAAAGGCAAGAAGTGGTGCCCACATGAAAAATGGCTAAGGAAAAAAGACATAGGGCCAGCCGGCCCTTAAGATTAACTGCCAGCTGTCGAGCAGCCGGCCAGCCGGTTCTAGGTTTGGCCAAACCGTCTTCCAGAGGGCGAGATACTTGCCCACCCCAAAAGTAGCTAAGTCCTTAGCCCAGCCACAGAACCACAGAGTGGCTGTCTGGCTGGCAGGACGACAGTACTAGGGGTCGGCAAGGAGAAAACCGCCACAAGGAAGTAGGACAAGGCTAATCCTAGGACTCGGCACGATTGCATAAAAACGATGCTGCATTAAAAAGAATATTTACATCCAAAAGGCTTTAAGAGCCGCATTGTAGCAATAACTTACTAAATACACCCAGTGGGTGGAATTGTTCGAATTAACCGTTCGAGTCTTACAGAAAGGTAGACGATACAAATGAAAATCCTAAGGAGCAGCAGGCTGGGCAGGTGGCATGACGGAGCCGGCTTCTGGGGAGGCCGCCTGGTGGGGCTCGGTCTGGCCGTCTCCTGCAGCAGGCGGAGCCATCACTCCTGGCCCGCTTGTTGAGGACTGGTCAGACTGGCGATTGCCTGCTGGGTCCGCCTCCTGGGAGTTGGTCTCCTCGTCGATGCCTTCCTCGTCCTCATCGCCTTCGCTAGAGGCGATCTCCTCGTCCGACTCTTCCGACGCCGCCAAGTCCAGCCCGAAGTTAGCAGGCGGCACTACGTGGCCCCTGTCATCTAGCTCCGGGATGAAGAGGGAGGTGTCGGCGTATTCAGCGAGGGCAGCAGCTCGCTGGGCGAGTTCCCTATGCTCCGCAGCCAGTTCCGGCTGGGCCTCCGCGCGGAACGTCTCCAGCTGCTCAAGGCTCAGGCCTGGGTACCAACTCTTGGCAAACTCCAAGGCGGTCCGTGCGCCAGCCCTTGCCGCGGAGCCCTTCCAGGCCTCGAAGCGCTGGCCGGCCGCCTCCAGCCAGGCGTCCGTCCGGCTGGGGTGCGAAGCTTCGGAACACCTGGCCAGAGGGCGGCCAGGACTTGGGCGCCGGCACGCTGCAGACGTCGGAGAAGACGGCGGACAGGTAGAAGACGCACCCGTATGGCGAGAAGCTCCTCGACCGAGGTCTTGGGCGCATTGGGAGCAATTTCCCGGCCCGCCTGGTGCCTCGCAGCACGCTCGGCCTCGATGGCCTGGGTGGCGGCCACAGAGTAGCCCGGGAAGAATTCTGCCAAGACTAGAACAAATATCAGAAGAAAAGCAAGACGGCTGCTGCAAACAATGAAAAATAGAACGAGAAGACATATGTCTCATCGTCGACCATGTCTCCAATGGCTAAGTAGCCGTCTTGGAGAGCCGCCTCCTTCTCGGCTCAATTCGAGCGCTCAGTCTCGAATTTGGCCCGCAGAAGGGACTCGGCGTCAGACATCTTGCCGAGCTCGGCCTTGTGGGCCGCCGCCTGGTCTGCCAGCTCCTTGGCCAGGCGATCACGGTCTTGGGCGGCGAGGGCACGCTCCTGCTCCTTTGCGGCCAGCTCCGTCTGGGCCTCGCCCAGCTGGCTGCGCAAGCTGGCTGCGGCCGCTGGCAGGGAAGAAAGAAAAAGAACAAGGGTCAGCAGCAGAAGAGACAACCTTGGAGTTCCAAGCCGCCTGCTCAGCAGCCGACTCGGAACTCGGGGACTACACCCAGCGGGTGCGCTGACACGCCACCGCAAGGAGAAGAAGAGACACTCACCTTGGCTGTCTGCCAGGGCAGTCTGCAGCTGCGCCAGCTCCTGGCGATGTGCGTTATAGGAGGCCACACGGAGGTTGTGGTACTCCTGCAACAAAAAGCAAGATCAGAACTGGGTGAACACTTTGGAGTTCCAAGCCGCCTGCTCAGCATCCGGCTCGGAACTCGAGGACTATACCCAGTGGGTGCGCTGACACGCCCCCACGGAAAAAATTGAAGGAATAAAAACAGAGGAAAGTAATAACACACTTACCCGAACGGAGGACCGCGTCGCAATGAACTCTTGCATCACCGTCTGGACGATGCTGCCCAGAGAGTTCATGCGGTCCAAGACGTCCCGCGACGCGATGGGCCACGCGCCGCCTCCTCCGGATCTCCAGCTCGATGGCGCCGCGCTGGTCGCCTCGTTCTCCGGCGCGGACGAGCTGGCCCCGCCGACCTCCACCTGTTGGGGCATGGAGACTTCCCTCGCAAGGCGCCGGCGGGTTGGGCCTCGGGGGGCCGGCTGCGGGCCAACCACCAGCATGCCCCCAACCGGCGGCATCTCCGTCCCCACCGGCCGGCTGCCCGGCTCCCCAGCAGGCGACGCTGGGGGTGGTGGCGGCGTATCCAAGATGACGCACTCGTCGCCTCCGTCGCCCGGAGCCGGCTGCTCGTTAGCAGCCGGCGCTTGGGCAGACGACTCCTGAGACCTTGGCACTGGGCGGTCGACGTGGCCCGCCGGCTGCTGGGGGCCCTTCCCCCGCTCTCGGGCGCGGGCGGCGTCCGCCTCGGCCTTCTTGGCGGCCTCGGCCTCCGCCTGGGCGGCGGCGTCGGCTGCCGCCCGCTCACGCTCCGCGGCCTCGCGCTCCGCACGTGCCTCGCGGGCGTTCCTCTCTGCCGCCTCCCGGAGCACGGCGCAGGATCCACGCGGGGAGGCACAGGAGGGGTGCAGACATCCAGAAGAAACAAAGAATCAAGAAAGAGTCAGCTGTGAAAGAAGAACAAGACGCAAAGAAAGAACGAAGAATACTTAACCAGACACGACTGGCCTGGCCTTGGGCTTCTTCGGCATGTTTGCCCTGGCGGCTGCCTCCTGACGCCTCGTGGCGGCAGTCGACAGCCGAAGCTTCTTGGGCGGAGCGCCAGTCGGCCCTGACGTGGACCGCCGTTTCCCGCCGCCGGCTGTGCCAGACGGCCCCGCCTGCTGTGCTAGACGACCCCGCCTGCTGTGCCAGACGGCCCCGCCTGCTGGCTGGCGCGGACGGGTGCCTCCTCCATCTCCTCGTCGTCGTCCGGCCAGTTCTCGAGGCCGCCTTCTGGCTGGCCTCCGCCGCCTGTCACCTCCTCCTCCTCCATGGCGATGGCGGCCCCAAGTTCAGGGTCGCTCGTATCGCTCTGGGAGCGATCCTGCTCGAGGGGGCGGCCCGGTTGGTCGGAGCCCGGCGCCGGCTGGCCTGGGAAGATCTGAGCTGGGTGTCAGCACCAGACGGCTACAACATCCGGACAAAGAAGAAGGAAAATAGAAGGATGAAAACTTACTGCGGGCGGCTGGTCGTTGCGGTTGTACGGAGCCTTGCTAAAGGCCCAGCCGACGTCGGGGACCTGGCAGCTGGAAATGTGGTTCACCAGCCGGGCCACTTCCCCGTGTGGCAGGGGCTTGGCGCAAGTCCGGCTGGGGTCCCGGCGCCCACTCATATCACAAATGAGGTGGGGCCGGCGCTGCAGCGGCAGCACCCGGCACTCGGCGAACGTCAGGAGCAGATCCGCGAACTCCAGGCCTTCGTCATCTCTCAGCTCCCGGAGACGGCGCACGACGACGGAGGCGCCTTCAGTCAAGCCGACAGGCCGGGTCTTCCAAGAGTCCCGAGGCTCAGCAGGCGGCCCCGGCAGCCACTCCGGCAGGCAGATGAAATCCTCCTCGGGGTCGACATTGGAGACGTAAAAATACGTCTTCTGCCACTGCTTCACCGATCCGACAAGTTTCGGCGCCGGGAAGAAATTTCTCGCCCCGGTGCGCTTCACGGCGATGCATCCTCCGCACTGGACGGCCACGCTCTGGACGGCAGTGCCCAACTTCACGTAGAAGAGCTCCGTCCAGAGCTCGATGGTGGGGAGGATGCCAAAATAGGCCTCGCAGAGGACGACGAAGGAAGATATGGTGGTTATCGTGTTCGGCTGGATGTGGAAGAAGTCGAGGAACGAGCGGAAGAAGCCGCTCGCCGGCAGGCCAAACCCGCACGGGAAGTGCGAGCGGAAGACGACCCGCTCGCCTTGTCGCGGGGCCGGCCTGATTTCCGCCGCTGGCGCCAGGCGCACGACGACCTTGTCGGCAGCTTCCGCGAGCGCCGGAGAACGTCCACTTGTTCCTGCATGACCTCGCTGCCATCCCACTGGCCGTGGTGTCGGGTAGGCGCTGGAGCGGCCATGGCTCGGATGGTTTTTCGCTGTGACTGCGGCAAGGAGAAGCGAGGAAGAAGATGAAGGATGGGGGAGAGTGAGCGCGAGAGCAGCACCAACCCTCTCCCCTGGCCTATATATAGGCCCCGGCGACGAAGGCGAGGGGGCGGGCGTGGGCTTAACCACCCCACGTCCCGCACGACCCCCGATTTTCTCGCGCCTAATCCGCGCGCATTATACGCGCGTGGGAGGGTAATCGATTACCTCTGCCACTGTGGATCCGCGCGGGGTCCGAGGCCCTTAGTGGCGGGCCCCGGCCCACTGTTATGTCCCGTCACGCGCGTGGGCTCGCAGGCCGACGCGACAGGGCGGTGACGCGTGGGCGCTGCCAATGGTCTGCGGCTCCGTTCGACTGCCCGCGACCAGGCGGCGCCTTCTCGCCGAAGATTCCAAGACGGCGATGCGGCTGCCAGAGGCCGGCTCCTGCAACACCGCCCTGTCGAGAGCCGGCTGGCGGCAGCCGGACTCCTTAAGCAGACAAGAGACAGACGGCAAGCTAGCCTGAGGGGAGAAGCTGCTGAAACCCCTCAACATCTCCAGCGTCCGCATCGGAGTTCCACCAGCTTCGGGGACTACTGTCAGAAATATGGACCATGGGTACCCTCAGCGCCGACCTTGGTATTTTAAGACAAATAAGCAGCCGCCTGGTCTCCCGCGGCCGTCTGCTCCTCGAGCCGCCTCCTAGGGTGGCCTGCCCTAGGAGCCGGCTACCAGCAGACGGCAGGGACCCAACAGGCGGCAACACCAAGCACCACCAGCCAGCAGGCGGCCCCGCACTCCACCCTCAGGGAACGTACTGAGGTGAGTCCCGGTGTGGCGGGGGCATGGCTACAGAAGAACATGTCCTTAGAAGATCTATAAGGGCGTGGCTACAGTGACCATATACTTTGGGAATATCTCCTAAGCGGCGGAACGCTGTAGCCACGAGGCTCGTGACCAAGCAGCGGTCAGAGGAGGCCACGATCCCACTACCCACAAACGGCGGGGCCAGCAGGCGGCTGGCCCCACCGGTCAGCAAGCAAGCTCAAGAACAAAACCGCCTCTGGCAGGCGGCCGGGGGAGACGGCCGTCTGGTAGCAGACGGCACACCTCGCCCTAGAAGTCCGAACCTCATCAAGATGATGGGACAGGGCGAGGCGACAGCGTACGACGAGGGACGGTGGCACTGTAGCCATCACCTCCCCGACGAGGCTGTTGTCAGCAAAAGCACCCCCACAGTGAAAGGCAATCACGAGGGGCCCACAGGCGGCGGGCCCCAGCAGACAGGCGGCGAGGCCGGCACCAGAAGACACTGACGGCTGGGGCCGCGCCGTCGAGGTTACTGTTGTACCCCTGGGGGGTAGGCCTATATAAACCCCCCAGGGTCCTCCATGTTGAGGGCTGGATAGTTGGCTATTAGAAGTTCACCAGACAAGAACCCTAGATAGGAGAGGGAGGGGGAGAGCTAGCCTTGTTCATCTTCTTCCTTCTCACCTCACAGCTCAAGGAGCAATCCTGTAGCTACTCTAGTGCTATCAGTGATGACGCGGAGTCCCCGCAGAGCAGGACTAGGGGTGTTATCTCCTCGGAGAGCCCCGAACCTGGGTAAGATTCGTAGGCATCCTAAGTATCGCCTTATCCCGCTTCCCGAGCCCGGCGACGTTCTTTTGACCCCATGCATGATAAGCCATCCTTTGGCATATGTCGTCCCAAAACCCCGACACTATCTCTCACCACAAGACCACATCCACATCCTTACTACATCCAATGGTTCAACAACAGCGGCAAGGTTAAGGTAACACGTACTGTTCGTGTGCATTTTAGTATCTCAACATATGCTGATTATGTTGATTGTGATGTGGAACCTATGCAAGCATGTTCCTTATTACTTGGTAGACCGTGAAAATTTGATAACAATTCTGTACACCATGGTAGAAACAATCAGTATACTCTTGTTCATAAGGATAAAAATATTACTTTGCTTCCTATGACTCCTGATTCCGTTTTGAAAGATGGTATTAATAGAGTTAATAAAGCAAAACAGGAGAAAAATAAGAGTGAAAATCAGATTGTGGCAAAAGAATTTGAGCAACAAATGAAGCCTAATAATAAACCATCTACTGTTGCTTCCGAAATTAAATTGAAAAGTGCATGTTTACTTGCCACCAAATCTGATATTGATGAGCTAGATTTTAGCAAATCTGTTTGCTATGCTTTTGTGTGCAAAGAGGCATTATTTTCATTCGACGACGTGCCTTCCTCTTTGCCTCCTGATGTCACTAACATTTTGCAGGAGTTCGCCGACGTCTTTCCACAAGACGTGCCACCGGGATTACCACCTATTCGAGGGATTGAGCATCAGATTGACTTAATTCCCGGTGCATCGCTACCCAACCGCGCACCATACCGTACCAATCCAGAAGAGACGAAGGAGATTATGCGTCAAGTACAGGAGCTACTCGACAAAGGTTATATAAGCGAATCCCTTAGTACTTGTGTTGTTCCTATTATTCTAGTGCCGAAAAAGGATGGTACATCGCGTATGTGTGTTGATTGTAGAGGCATTAATAATATTACTATTCGTTATCGTCATCCTATTCCTAGGCTAGATGATATGCTTGATGAATTGAGTGGCTTTACAATATTCTCCAAAGTTGATTTGCATAGTGGATACCATCAAATTCGTATGAAATTGGGAGATGAATGGAAAACAACATTTAAAACTAAGTTTGGATTATATGAGTGGTTAGTCATGCCTTTTGGGTTAACTAATGCACCTAGTACTTTCATGAGATTAATGAATGAAGTTTTACGTGCTTTCATTGGACGATTTCTGGTAGTATACTTTGATGATATATTGATTTTTAGCAGATCTTTGGAGGTACATTTCGAACATTTACGTGCTGTTTTTATTGGTCTACGTGATGCACGTTTGTTTGGTAACCTTGGAAAGTGCACCTTTTGCACCGACAGAGTCTCTTTTCTTGGCTATGTTGTTACCCCACAGGGAATTGAGGTTGATAAAGCCAAGATTGAAGCTATTGAGAGTTGGCCGCTGCCCAAAACGGTCACACACGTGAGGAGTTTCCTTGGCCTCGCTGGATTCTATCGTCGTTTTGTGAGAGATTTCAGCACCATTGCTGCACCTCTCAATGAGCTTACAAAGAAGGATGTGCCTTTTGTTTGGGGTATCGCACAGGAAGAACCATTCACAGTATTGAAAGATAAGTTGACACATGCTCCTTTGCTCCAACTTCCTGATTTTAATAAGACTTTTGAGCTTCAATGTGACGCTAGTGGAATTGGGTTAGGAGGTGTGTTATTACAAGATGGTAAACCTGTTGCATACTTTTCTGAAAAATTGAGTGGGCCTAGTCGGAATTATTCTACTTATGATAAGGAATTATATGCTCTTTTTCGGACTTTGGAAACGTGGCAACATTATTTATGGCCCAAAGAATTTTTTATACATTCTGATCATGAATCTTTGAAGCACATTAAAAGTCAAGCAAAACTGAACAGTAGACATGCTAAATGGGTTGAATTCATAGAGACTTTCCCTTATGTTATTAAACACAAGAAGGGAAAAGAAAATGTTATTGCTGATGCATTGTCTCGTCGTTATACTATGCTTTCACAACTTGACTTTAAAATATTTGGTTTGGAGACCATCAAAGATCAATATGTGCATGATGCTGAATTTAAAGATGTTTTGCAGATTTGTAAAGAAGGGAGAACATGGAACAAGTTCGTTGTTAATGATGGATTTGTGTTTCTTGCTAACAAGCTATGCATTCCAGCTAGCTCTGTTCGTCTTTTGTTGTTGCAGGAGGTGCATGGAGGAGGATTAATGGGACACTTTGGCGTGAAGAAGACAGAGGACATACTTGCTACAAATTTCTTTTGGCCAAAGATGCGACGGGATGTTGAGCGTTTTGTTGGTCGCTGCACTACATGTCAAAAAGCTAAGTCACGACTCAATCCTCATGGTTTATATATGCCTTTGCCTGTCCCTAGTGTTCCCTGGGAAGATATATCTATGGACTTTGTTTTGGGTTTACCTCGAACAAAGAAGGGGAGGGATAGCATATTTGTTGTCGTGGATAGGTTCTCGAAGATGGCACACTTTATACAATGTCATAAAAGTGACGATGCTGCTAATGTTGCTGATTTGTTCTTTCGTGAAATTATTCGCTTGCATGGTGTGCCAAATACTATTGTTTCAGATCGTGATACTAAATTCCTTAGCCACTTTTGGAGATGTTTATGGGCTAAGTTGGGGACTAAACTGATTTTTAGTACTACATGTCATCCCCAAACTGATGGACAAACTGAAATAGTCAATAGAACTTTGTCTACTATGCTTAGGGCTGTTTTGAAGAATAACAAAAAAATGTGGGAAGAATGCTTGCCTCATATTGAATTTGCTTATAATCGTTCGTTGCATTCTACTACTAAGATGTGCCCTTTTGAAATTGTCTATGGTTTCCTACCTCGTGCACCTATTGATTTGTTGCCTCTTCCATCTTCGGAGAAGGTTAATTTTGATGCTAAACGACGTGCTGAATTGATCTTAAAAATGCATGAGTTAACTAAGGAAAATATTGAGCGCATGAATGCTAAATATAAACTTGTTGGAGATAAGGGTAGAAAACATGTTGTCTTTGCACGTGGAGATCTTGTTTGGTTATATTTGCGTAAGGATAGGTTTTCGAATTTGCGCAAGTCAAAGCTAATGCCACGTGCTGATGGTCCTTTCAAGGTGTCAGAGAAAATAAATGATAATGCATATAAACTTGAGCTGCCTGCAGATTTTGGGGTTAGTCCCACATTTAACATTGCAGATTTGAAGCCTTACTTGGGTGAGGAAGATGAGCTTCCGTCGAGGACGACTTCAATTCAAGAAGGGGAGGATGATGAGGACATCACTAACAAGGTTACACCCACAACTCCAACTGACACATATACAGGACCAATTACTAGAGCTCGCGCACGCCAATTAAATTACCAGGTACTTTCGTTTCTTGGTAATGATTCTAATGTTCATGAGAATATGATGCTGCCTAAATTGGATACATTTGTCTTGCTTACAAATGAAGGGCCTAGCTTGGACAAGAAGGATGAACATTGGAGCAAGATCAAGCATGGAGATGATGGCATGCGCAAGGGGAACAAGAACGGAGTTACAAGTGATGATTTCAGGACTTTGAAGCCACCATAATGAGTGCGTGAAGCCTTGGACGAAATATACAAGATGCCACTTCATAAATTTCGTCTAGAGGCTATTATAGGTGCTGCGTCACCTTATTATTGGGCCAGGCCCATGTAATTTCGAAATAGTAAAGTATAGGCTGTTTTTAGAGTCCGTATGTGTGGGGAAACAAGAGTTAGGGTTGGTTTCGGACCCCTCCTCCAAGGGCCACAAAATTCCCCCCTCTTTCCCCATATATATAGCCCTTAGGGCGTCGTTTAGACTTTGGGTTTTGTTTAGATTAAAGTTCGCCATAGCTGCAACTTCGCGTACTTCGTTTGTGTTCAATGACCAGACAAAGACGTCACAGAACCCCACTTGATCAATAAAGCTTTCCTCTTGAATTCGCAATATCCAGATTGCAATCTCAGTTTCTTGCTTGTTCTTCATTTGCCTGTAGGAAACAGTCCTTCGTGGTCAGGTTGATCGTGCTCCGGCATGGTCAATAACCTCTCGGAGTTGGTTTAGCGATTGCTAAGGCGCGACATCCACGCACGTTCGTAGTCGGATCGTCCAAGTCGACTTCCTCCAAAACGATAGCCACTATCTCATCGAAAGACGGGACACCTTTGCCTCTATCACACTCCACTTAGCATGATGCTTGTTCAACTTAGTTTGACCCTTAAGATACTTAAGTGTTTCATGGTCCGTGTGAAGAATGAATTCATTATGGCGGAGATAGTGTTCCCAAACATGCAAGGCTCTCACTAAAGCATATAGCTCTTTGTCATACATGGGGTAGTTAAGTTACACATCAGATAGTTTTTCACTAAAATAAGCAAGCGAGCACTTTTCTTGCATTAACTCGCCTCCTATGCTGGTACCACTAACGTCACAATGTACCTCGAAAGGTTTATCAAAGTTTGGCAAGGCAAGTAAAGGTGCATGTGTAAGCAAGTTTTTAATCTCATCGAACGCGGTGTCTTGCGATGGACCCCACACAAAGGGTGCGTTCTTCTTGCTCAAAGCATGTAAAAGCATATCAATGGTGCTAAAGTCCTTGACAAATCGTTGATAGAATTTGGCTAGGCCTAGGAAGCTACACACTTGTTGTAAGTTTGTTGGTTTGGGCCAAGTTTTAATAGCTTCGACCTTAGTTTCGTCTACATGCACACCTTTTGATGAAACAATAAATCCTAGGAATAGAACTTTGTCTACACCGAATTTGCACTTCTACATGTTGGCATAGAGTTTTTCCTTGCGAAGAGTTTGCAAAACGGTGCTAAGATGATTCACATGATCTTTTAGTGACTTGCTAAACATGAGGATATCATCAAAGTAGACTACTACAAAGATTCCAATGTAAGGCCAAAGAACATAATGCATCACTCTCATAAATGTGCCGGGTGCTTCAGATAAGCCCATAGGCATAACAAGCCATTCGTATAACCCAAACTTCGTTTTGAAAGCGGTTTTCCACTCATCACCCTCTTGTATGTGTATTTGATAGTAGCCACTCTTAAGATCAATCTTGGAAAAGATTGTGGCTCCGATAAGCTCATCTAAGCGCGGTATTGGGTGACAATATCTAACGGTGATAGCATTGATTAGATGGCAATCGGAACACATTCGGTAAGTGCCATCTTTCTTGGGGACAAGGATTGCCGGAACGACACAAGGGCCCATGCTTTCGCGTACATGACCGTTGTTGATGAGTTGTTGAACTTGCTGTTGGATCTCCTTGGTTTCTTCGGGGTTCACGCGGTAAGGTACCTTGTTAGGAAGAGGCGCTCCGGGGATGAGGTCAATGCGGTGTTCGATGCCGCGAAGGGCAGGTAGACCCGAAGGTAGCTCATCGGGAAAGACATCTTGGAATTCCTACAACAATTGAGACAACACTAAAGGTAGAGGTGGTGAAGTGTTAGGTGGTTCCGCTTCTCCTTTGCATAAGAGCACAGGGTGAAAGACACTAGATGGGTTCTCACACACTTCTCTCATCTCACTTTTGGTAGCAAATAGCACTAGTTGCTTCTTGTCGCTCATCGTGGAGGCACTCGATTTGGGATTGTGGCTCTCACTCTCCTTTTGGTGGATCACTCTCTCACCATTCTCTCCATGACGTGTAGATACTTGCTTGTCGGCGACCACTTGACTTGGCGACATAGGTCGTAGCACGAACTCTTTGCCCTTCATTTTGAAGCTATAATGGTTGGTATGTCCATTGTGGATGACTCCGCGATCGAATTGCCATGGCCGTCCAAGAAGGAGGTGGCAAACTGACATAGGTACCACATCACACTCCAATGTGTCCTCATAGGCACCTATCTTGAAGGATACTTGCATGGTGTGCTCGACTCGAATAGTTTCGGCTTCGCTAAGCCATTGGACCTTGTAGGAATGAGGGTGCTTCATCTTGACCAATTGAAGCTTGTCGCATAGCTCTTCACTTGCCAAGTTGTGACAAGTTCCTCCATCGATGATAACCTTGACGGAACATCCATTGATGCCGGCCTTGGTGTGGAAGATGTGACAACGTTGGTCTTCATCTTGTTGGTGTTAAAGTGTCAATACTTTGGAGACAACGAGATTGGGACTCAAGTCATCGTCACAAAAGACTTGGTTGTCTTCATCCTCATTCACTCGACGATGCATGGCCACGTGCTCAAGGGCTTCCATCTCGTCATCGCTCATAGAGTCATAGGCACCTATCTTGAAGGATACTTGCACGGTGTGCTCGACCCGAATAGTTCCGGCGTCGCTAAGCCATTGGACCTTGTAGGGATGAGGGTGCTTCATCTTGACCAATTGAAGCTTGTCGCATAGCTCTTCACTTGCCAAGTTGTGACAACTTCCTCCATCGATGATAACCTTGACGGAACGTCCATTGATGCCAGCCTTGGTGATGCGGAGCATCCGACGATCATCCCCATGTACACTATGATTACTCCCCAAGCCCCAAGTGTCCACACGATGAGACCTCGACCATACACCATTGGACCTAAGGTGAACTCGCTCCTTCCCGAATCTTCCCTTTCCGCATGTAAGACATGGATGCTACTTCAAGCGCGGACCTTGTGCATACTCAGGTACACTCGAGGAGACCACGGAGAGCCCAAGGACCAAGGCCAAGTGTGCACGGGAGCGAAGGAAGGAGAAGGAAGAAGAGCCAGCTGCTACAACGGCCGGACATCCAGCCGACCCCCGCACATCCGGCGCCCCATGATGGGCCGGACATTCGGCGCCTACCCGGAAATCCGGCGCCCAGCACAGAAGACACCCGAGACTAGACCCCTCCAGCCCGGACATTCGGCCAGAGGCCCGGACATCCGGCTCCTTGCGAACTGCCGGACATCCGGCCACCAGCCCGGACATCCGGCACCTGTCTGCGCATAGTGAACGGGCAAGAGGCCCATGTATCCTCTCCCACTTACCCCTTCGTGGCTAAGACTATATATAGACTCCTCCTCCGAGTTAGGGTTAGCTTTGTGTTAGCTCATTTGAGACCTAGAGCATTGCTCATCCATAGTGGCTCTACTCCACGGGAGAGACCGCGGCCTCTACGGAGAAGATCCATACCGGATTGAAGACCCCTAAGGGGAAGGTCCCTTGCGGATTCAGGACCTCCTCATGGAGATGAACTAGCTACCTTGTATCTTTCCTTTGTTGGATTTGGACCGTGTATCTCGTAGTGTTGAGGATCTAGCATATGTGTGATCGTTTCTTGTTGATTTGAGTGTTTCCTCTCTTTTCCCCTCGTGATTTCTCCTCGTGTTCTTTGTGTTCATCCTCGGGGATCCCTCTAATCATGAAAGATCGGCCTAGATCGGGTTAGCTCCACATCATATGGTATCAAAAGCCACGGTTTCTCACGAAATTGGAGCCTCCCCGCCTAGTTTAGTGATCATATGGTATCAAGAGCCATGGTTTCTCACGAAATTGGAGCCTCCCCGCCTAGTTTAGTGATCATATGGTATCATGAGCCTTGGTTCATCATGAATTTGGAGCCTCTCCATCATTTTCTAGCTTGATTTTGTTATGTTCTTCCCCAATTTCGAAAATCCCCACCAAAAATAGCCCCCAATTTTTTTGTGATATGTTGGTTTGATGAAGTTTTGTTGATTTTGATCCATGGATTCGCTGTGTTTCGAGTGGATCTAGCATCTCCACAAGTTTCCCCACTTTTCATCCACAAAATCTCAAATTTTGGCCCCAAAATCATCAATTTCCGCCCCCAAACGAGTTTGGAAGTCCCAATCCCGATCTGGAATCGTCGGGCCGGACATCCGGTCCCCCGGCCGGACATGTGGCTCCTTGAGCTCAAAATCAGTCAAGTTTCTGTACACAGACCCCGGATTTCCGGCCAAACCCCCGGATGTCCGAGCCTTGTAGTTTCAGCCTTCCTCGTTTCATCGTTTTGTCCATAACTAATTCATGCGAAGTCTGTTTTTGACATTCTTTAGCTTGTTTTGAAGCTCTTGACATCCCCCATAACACAAAAATACCAACATATCATTTGACTCCATCATATTTTGTTAATTTTGGCATATTTTCCTAGGCCTTCCACCATATCATCCGCATAGCCACCATAGCCTTCCGCAACCTAACCCATTTTGATCACCATAGCATTTGTGGTTGCTTGAGTAGTGATTTGAGTCTCCTAAGGTGTTTAGAATACTTAGGGACAATTGCTTCTTCATCAACCACCATCACCACTTCCGCATAACCTTGCCCACTATACATAGCCAACCCAACTTGACCAAATTTTGTTCGAGCTTGTTTGAGTTGTGGCTTGTGTCTCCTAAGGTGTTTAAGCTACTTAGGGACGGTCACTTCAACTCCGACAACGTGTATAGCCCCACCATCCTCTTCCGCAACCACCACCGCTTTCCCGCTACCACCATTTTGACTTTTGTCCTTGAGATTTTGAGTTGTGGTTTTTCCGTTTCCTAAGGTGTTTCGGCTAATTAGGAGCGGTTCTACATCATAAGCACCGCTTCTCATCATCATCATCATCAGATGGTAACATCGACAACATCTTTGTATATCCCCTTTGCCATTGCATTGTTAACCCCTAGCCCATTTTGCGTCACTTTCCTATCGAGACTAGCCATTTGAGTATTGCCGACAACGTTACTTGTGCACATTAGTGATCTGCCCTTCCATTGTATACATATCATATCATCTTGGTATTATCATATCATCCCTTGTGTCACAAGATTGTTCCCGCATATACACAATTGCTATCTTGGTTTGTGCATTTCGCATAGTGGTGATATAAAAAAAAAGCTTTTAAGCAAAGAAAAAGAGAGCAAAGAAGCTTGTAAGCAATAGCCATAGCTTCGCATTACAAAATATCATATCATACTTGATCATCTTGGATCATCTTGTGCTCAAAGCACCGGAACATCATACATACATAGCATACTTGTGATAGAAAGTTGATACATTTTGCATCCAATAGGTTGTGCACAGTGTCGTATCCGCCTATAGAGCAATCGTGTTAGCGTCTCTCTTGAGTTGTGCAACACGAGCATTTTCTGTGGACTCCACATTTTGTGCTCATTCCTTGGTTGCACGACCCCATATATCTATCCATGTGTGTGTTTCCGTGTGCCACCCATATTGCTATTGGTCTACTTGTTTCACTTGCGAATTTGTGAATCTCTTTCAACATTATTGACTCTTGCTAACTTTTTTCATCAAATTTTTGTGCCACTATCCTCACCAAGATACTCCATAAGCCTTATTGTGTAGGTGTGAGAATTGACGAGAATCGGTACCAATTGTGCTATTTCCTTGATACATATTGAGTGATAATTGATCCATTCTCAACATCGGGTAAGGTACATTGGTCTAGTTCTTCTCTTTCCCCCACTCACCACTACTTGAGTCTTGTGATGGATAGGAAAAGCATTTCATCTCCGGTCTTCAACATTGAAGACGCGAACAACTACATCCACGCGCAAACCATCGGACTACAACGAGCAATGCAAGAGCGCTTGAACAATATAGCCATCGAACTACGACACTCCGAGACAAGGAGAATGGCTTCCTTCGACGACATGTGCGACTCCTTCAACAAACACATGGCGGAGCTCCGACACTTGGTGGTCGATTACAAGTCTTCTTCCCCTTCGTCATCTTCTCGACTGCGATGTTCAAGTCACAAGTCTTCGGAGCGCAAACACGACGCAAGCGCAAGTCGTCCATGTCCACACCACCATGGCGACCATCAACATCGTCATGAAGGGCAAGTCACCTCCAAGCATCATGTAAATGATGACGACGAACAACATCTACAAAGCTCAAGCACTACAACAACACCATCATCATGAAGATGCTCGACAAGCGCATAACTACAAGTCCGAACAAGCTCTACTTCACGCCAAGGACAAGCTTCAAGAGCATATAAGAAGACAGCGAGACAAGCAACACCAAGAAGGAGCTACGACTACAACCACCACTTAGGCATCTTCGCCAAGTGCTATCAAGGCATCTTCGCCTTCGGATGTACGACATCTTCGCCTACTTCCCATGAGTTTGCCTACATCGACGTCTTCATCATCAAGGCGATCATCTATGAGCGATGGCGACAAGACGGTCGAGCATGGGCCATCCCCTTCGACTAAGGCGGCGAACATGAACCTCTTCGACACCATGCGGACGACGCCCATATTGGACTCCTACTCCGCGTCAAGCTACACGATCAAACATGGGAACTTCTCTTTGACCTCGGAGGAGGGTGATGCCTTGCCATACCCTACGACATTCATCTTTGGAGGCATTAAGGATGAGGAAGTTGAGCATGGAGACAATTGCACCTACACCTCTTCGACATCCACATATGACGAGATGCCCCAATTCCCATGTGAGGAGAGACACCACCACATGAGTGATACGAGTGACTCCACCATATGTGACATTGAGAGCATTTCGTTAGGATGAGAGTGACCACCACTAGCCCCACACATGAGAGGATGCCACTTCTCCTATGTGAGGTTGAGAGCCATTTGAGTGACTCCACCAACCATACGAGTGAGGGCATCCACGAGGAAGTGAGTGAGCCACAACACTTAGTGAGTGAGGTAGTTGATAGGGCATGTGAGGCCACTATGATTTCTAACTACTTAACCTCTACTCCGAGTGTGTTTTCTTTGGTGATAGGTATCCTACATGAGGACATACCTACCCTCGATGAGTCCATCCCTCCAATGGACAAAGCGATGTCCATGGTGGAATAAGATGCACCACCCACATGGTTCCATCAAGATGAAGATGAAATTGATTGGATCTTCAACACCTTACCTACAACACATGAGTGACACTCCAAAGGTAACATAGGTGATGGTGCTTCCCTCGTCCCACTAGTGGACTATCTTGAGAATGATTGCTTGCATGATGTTGACACACCTATCACCATGCATCATGCTAGTGCAACTTCGTCATGTAATGACTTACCAATTTATGATCAATATGATGATGAGCATGTTGAGTTGCCTAGTTGTGATGCTATGCTACATAGGATTTCTTGTGATAATTATTTTGGTCACATCATGTTCGAGAATCCTTTGAACTTGTCATATGCTATGAGTGAGATATCCCATATTGCTTCATATCAATCTCAACATAGTAACTAGCATGCCCCATTAAAGTCAATACTATTTGCACTTATGGCATAGATAACAAGATGATGGTCATTGGCTTTTGTTTTTCTTGCGATGATATTGCCATGCTTCCTTTACATGCTTTGTGCAATTCATCCACTATGCCATGCCATGATCACATTGTTCCGGATATGCATTGTTTTGGATGTTGTCAATATTCTCCATGTGATATTCCACTAATGCTCATGAGGAGACCCCCATAGTTTCCTCATACATACTAGGATATCTTGATGCATGCCATACCTTGCATGATTACCATGATTGTGTGCACCATATGCATTCAACGAATAACAATGCTCTCATTACACAATTTGAGTCTCCATTATGCTATACATAACAACAAACCTCTCATGATGGATGACATGTTTCTATATCACACATATCATTTATTTGAGCATTGGCTATTTTGTGCTAGCCAACACATGCACATGCGCATCATGATGGATGATGTGTACATATACCATGCACAAACAATTTTCCCTTTGTCATTGTTTTGTGTAGGTACTCATGAACATTTGTCAACCTCACAATCCCATGAGTTGACAAAACGAGCTCTTGAGAGCAACGGTGATTTGGGATCCCGTGGATTGTCCTTACCACCATTCTCTTCGCGCAACCACTACGCGCATATCTTTTACTTGCTCTCACACGACTATGGGCTATTTACCACTTGTCATCTTATTCCCATTCTATCGTGTTCACTTTGCATGTTATGCCTCTTGCTATGATTTTGCCATGCAATTGTGACCTTTGATTGCATTTACCCATGCTTCACCATTATGCTACTCCTATGTGTATTTGCATGCTTGGTGGAGATACTAGTAGCTATTGCCATGATTTCTTTGTGCCCCATGCTATTGTTGATTCTTGTGTTGGGAGAGTCATGATATCCCATTGCTATTTACATATGGCCTCTCATCAACACATTGATGCTATTGTGCTCATATCTTGCTTTCATGCTTGTGATATGCCATGTGCATTATTCATGCCTACTATTTGCACCAATGACATGCTTGCCATGATTACCTCTAGTACGTTGCATCTTCACACTACTAGCTTGTTTGACTTGATCGCTATGATTGCTTGCTATGTTGCATCACCCATGTTCCACTCTTACTTGATTTCTTGGGTTGATGACATATATGTTCATGCATTTCACATGATATATCTTGATCATTGTCACTTGTCTCCAATAGTTGCATCTCTCATATTCACTTATAGTGAGTGCAACCATGCTATGCTTGTTGATCTAGGAGACTTTGACACCCTTCTTGTGATGCATACTTGCTTGATTGAGCCTATTGCACTTGGTTGTTCTTGCATCTTATGCCTACATACCATGCACCACACCCTTGTAATTTCTTATGATAAGAATGATGCAAACACTTGTTGGGTATTTTCTCGCACGAATGCTAGGTTTTGCATTATGGCTAACCTCATTTGTTTTTCCGAGTGTTTGTCATGTTCAAATATTGAAGGATTCACAAGGCGGTACCATCACGAGGCATCTTGGGCATGTGAAGGCATACACGTTGCGCGACACAAACACCTTCGAGAACATACATAAGGCGGATTCCTTCTTTGTGAGCCATCCTCACATATGCATATTGGATGGGCCATACTTTCATTGTTGTTTCCTTCTTGTTGTCTACATGATACATCTACGGGATGGAGGACCGACATTGAAGATGGACCCTATGGATGCACCACCGGTCTACCACTCTTGCCATGACATTGAGCAATGGTACAACACTACTCATGACAAATTTGCATCTTATGCATGGATTGACTTGCATTATGATTGCCATGTTGCATCTTGTATTCCCATGTCATCCATGATATACGAGCTTGTGCATTTCCTTAGCAAATTTGTTGTGATCTTTCTTGATAGCATATTCATACATCATGATCATATTGTTCACCATCAATTGCATGATCACATAGTCATATTGAGCACCACTTACCATGTTCATGCTTTTGATACACCATCCTACTATGACATAATTTTGCACAACGGTAGCATTGATCACATTCACCATACCTTTGTGTGCACAATGCATGATTTTCCTCCCATGAATGCTTTACATCTCAAACTATATCATCTTGCTAAGCTTCATGTACCTTGTCACACGGACTCATTCTTACATGATGGACACTTTGTGCGCGCTAACCATTGTATTTCCAAGTGTACTTTGTGTTTGCTCATCTTGCATGTACCACATACTGGAGACACCTTGGAGTACTTGGATTGCGCCATGCCCTCAACTTCGTCCAACTACAAGTCCGTCCACGACTACCATTTCCATGGTGATGAGGTTTTTGATCCGAGGTCGGATCTATCCCACGGGGG